>VZTA01019365.1:323934-346489 GCA_013398855.1 Mohoua ochrocephala | reverse complement strand
GTGCTGCTGCCAGGCTTTCCCTTCTGCCTGATTCCCTGTAAACTCTCACAAATCCGTGCTTTTCCTGATCCCCGGTCAAAAAATGTGCTGGCAATGTGCAGGGAGCTCAGCAGGCTCCATGGATTGCAAAGCATAACCTCTGATAAGTCTAAACACGCTCTGGCTGAGGATGCCCTGTGTTCAGCTCTGGCTGGAGAAGTGCTGCTACAGGCCTGGGAGGAGAATTTGGCTCTGCAAAGCTGCTGGGGCTCTTGAGGAATTGCTTCCTTCTAGACCTGACTCATTTTTCTGCTTTGTGAGAAAACCTCTGCCTCTAATTTGCAGTATTACCTAAAGGTGGAGTATTTGCACCTGGCTACAAAGCTCGACTGCTTAGAAAAGCCTTTTCCCCTTGTTCTATTTCATAAAACAATCAGCAAACCCTCAACTGCAGTGTTAAAAAGGCACTTCTGAGAAATTATTGACGCTTTCCATAAACCCTAGCATTGTCTGAGTGTGGTAAATAGATTTTTCTTGCCTTTGTTGCTGCCCTCAGCTCTTTGCGAGCCCTTGTGGTTTGGTGTGATGTTTGTTTTCCCCTTTGCGTCAGTACCAGCATGGGTCTGGAATTAGGTTTCCCAGTTCCCTCTGCTGGATTACAGGCTGCTCTGCAGGAGCAAAATAAAAAGTCTGCCAAGCCCCATGTCAGAGCCACCGAGGTCCTTTTAAAGCATGCGTTCTGTAGGAGAGCGGTGGGGTTCAAAAACAAACGGCTTGGCATCCTCAGGATATTTAAGCACATTTTTGTTGGTCGTGACTAAGTCGAAAGCACTTCATCCAGTTTCCATGACACATTCCCGAGCTGGGAGTTGAGTGTGGATGTCAGTGTGAAATAATAAAACATTGACACTGGGTACCTCCCACAAACACAAACAGAGCCAGAGGAGCATCCCCTGAAGCAACGAGGTGCTGGGACACATCGCTGTGGATGGCATTAATCAGCACAGCGTGAGGAGATACGATTTCAACAGCACCAGCCTGCTGTTGGCACAGGCACAGGCTGCCCAGAGAGGTTCCTCATCCCTGGAAGTGCTCAAGGCCAGGCTGGATGGGGCTCTGAGCAACCTGGCCTGGTGGAAAGTGTCCCTGCTCGTGGCAGGGGATGGAACTGGATGAGCTTTAATGTCCCGCCCAGCTTCAATCATTCTGTGATTCTGTGTTGCCACCAGCCAGAGCTGTGGCTTTTTCCCTGTTTTCCCAACCAACCTCCAGCTCCTCGAATCCTCAAAGCCAGGTGCTGTCCTTTAAAAAGCTCGCAGGGCAATGACAGGAAAGCGGAAGGGCAAAACCGGCGCTGCAAAACCAAGTTTGTGGCAGAGCTGAAAACTGGGAGACTTTAGTTGGATTCCCTTTAGGGAAGGCGAAGCAATTCCCCGTTGGAACTCCCACCATGACTCCCTCCCGTTGTTCTCCGCAGGTGGCCCCTCGTTCGCCAGCAAGCCGACCACGCCGACGGGCATGGGCGGGGGGTTCCCCCCGTCGCCGCAGAAGCCGCCGCCGCAGCCCATGGGTGGCAGCGGGTGGCAGCAGGGAGCGGGCTACGGCTGGCAGGGGGCACAGCCCAAAGCCCAGCCCAGCGTGCCCCACGCCTCCCCCCAGAACAAGCCCAACTACAACGTGAGCTTCTCGGCCACGGCCGGGGCGCAGGGCGAGCGGGGGAAAGGACCTGCTAACGTCGGTAAGAGCCTTGGAATTCTGCATCCGAAGGGGTGGCTCCCGATACCCCTTGGTTTTGCAGGTTAGGGCAAAGCCAGTCAGTCATGTTGGTTGTTTGGTGCTATATCCTGCCCTAGACTCTAAAGCGTGCTAGTTAGGAAGTCCTGCATTCCAAATGAGCTTCCAAAATAATCCTGCAAGTGTCCCAGGCCAGGTTGGACGGGGCCTGGAGCAACCTGGGACAGTGAGAGGTGTCCCTGCCCATGGAACTGGGTTGGAACAGGATAAACATTAAGGTCCCTTCCAACCCAAACCATTCCGGGATTCTAAAATAATAATCACAACTTAAAAGTGACATTAAGTAACACCTTTTATGAGAACTTGCACGCTCATTAGCACTGGGAGACTGTTAATGGGATTAACTGAAGGATGTATCTTAGTTAGAAAACCAGTGTTAAAAGCACCCATATTATGATAATAACTTCAAATCTTCTTGTTTTTCAAGATTCCAAGCCAAAAGTGTCTGCAGATTTCGAAGATTTATTATCTGGTCAAGGGTTTAACGCTCACAAGGACAAGAAGGGCCCCAAAACAATAGCTGAGATGAGAAAAGAAGAAATGGCAAAGGAGATGGACCCTGAAAAACTAAAAGTAAGCAAAATCTTTGGTGATGGTCTCACAGTCATTCAATGTCCTCGACAGCTTTGAAACTCCAAGGTTACATTTCTGTCCCCAACCAGACCGCACCAACAATGGCTCGCTCAGTGTCACTGTCCGGGCTGCTGCTCTCCCACAGCACTCCAGCCCTGATTAGCAGGCGCAGCTAATTGAACTAATCCTCTGCCCCATTAATCCTGCCTGCTTTGGAATTCTCTCATCTCTCCTCAATAAATTGCCAAACCGCAGATCTCTCATGAAAGGGAAGGGAATTCAGTCTGTCCCGCTCTGTATTTGAAATACGAAACCACGAATTGGAATTACAGAAGGAGAGAGAACTCAAGAGGAAAAGCTGCAGCAAAAGCCAAGCAAAGTTCTAGAAAACAGAATGATCCTCTAAAAATGTCCTGGGTTTAGCCTTGTGAAAAGGTTTTAACGTTTGGGAAGGGTGGGACAGCAACCAGGCTGAACACAAACATCAGCCACAACAGCTGGACGGACGTCAGGCCATGGAGTGGGCAGGAGTTTTCCCAGCTCTCATTTTTATCCCCACAAAAGCTGTTGAGTCACTGAAGCTGACTTGGCCTTCCCAATATAATTCCCTTTGCTCTGGTGCATTTTCATTTCATTGGGGCAGCTCAGCCTGGAACTGTGAAATCTATTCACCCTTTGGTTTTCACAGTTCCATTTTAGCTCTAGCTGAGCTTAGTTTAGGTGTGCAATTAACCTTACTAAAGAACCAGACAGTTACACACTTAATTTACATTTGGACTATTCCATCAAGTGTTACTAAGTCAGTGTTTTTAGCAGGGATGTTGCTTAAGCTGTGTCTTAACTTTCAAGCAGTGATATAAAAATTAACGGCAATTAGAGACAGACAAAGGTTTTCTAAAGCATGGAAAGAAACCTAAGATGCTCCTTGGGGTCATGGCTATTCAAATGAAGAAACTTTGTCCCGGTGGAATATCTAAAGTGAGGCATAAATAGAGACTTACGTTCCTTCCTGCAGGTCCTGGAATGGATCGAAGGCAAGGAGAGGAACATCAGGGCGCTGCTGTCCACGATGCACACGGTGCTGTGGGCGGGGGAGACCAAGTGGAAGCCTGTGAGTATGGCAGACCTGGTGACTCCGGAGCAGGTGAAGAAGGTGTACAGGCGGGCTGTGCTCGTCGTTCACCCGGACAAGGTAAGGCTGGGCTGCTTCCGCCGTGGGGGGAAACTGCTGCCGTTGGTTATAAAGTGTTGGATGGGATCGCTGAATTTATTGCTGCAAACAGCTCTGTAGAAAGTGGGAGCTCAGGATTTTTGCCGGTTTCTGAAAGTTGAGGGCTCTAAAGTCATCCCTGGAAGTGTTCAAGGCCAGGTTGGAGCAACCCGGGATAGTGGAAGGTGTCCTTGCCCATGGAAGGAGATGCTCTTTAAGGTCCCTCCCAACCCAAACCAGTCGGGGGTTTTGTGAAACCACTTCCAGCCCCAAGACTGTGCCTGGAACCTGCTGCTTCAAGCAGCAGAAATTCGGAGCTTTCGACACCTTCACTTTGACTCGGAGCCTTTCTGCTGCTGGACAACAGTTCCTGCTCAAGGAGATTCAAGTGAAACTCCTACAATGGAACAATCAGGCTGTTGGATTGCCCAGCTTGGGGCTCGTGGTCTGGCTGCTGCCACTTGCTGAGCAGAGAGCAATGATCCATCTGGGACACCCCACGGGGAGGAGGAGGCTTCTGCTTGGAAGAGAATGGAGGCTCTGAGAGTCTCCAGGCCTGGGAGGATGTGGCCTGCTCGAGGTTTGCAGGAATACTGATTTTATCCAGGAACTGTGGCAGGTGGCAGCTCTTCCCCTTCTGTGCAGGTAAAATTCCTCTCCCAACGCCGAGGTTACATTTATTATTTAGAAGGTTACATGTATTATGCCCGTGGGACCAGTGCTTTATCCCACTCTGGGGGTTGTCAGCTCTGAGGAGCAGCAAAGCCAAGAAATTCTTAAGGAAAGCAGCCCTCCAGAGTAGCTTCTTTTTGTCAAGGAATAAGCGAAATTTCGTGGAACTGCTTGGGAATCTGCTCACGTGCCAGCTGCGTGCGGTTGGGTTTGGGAGCTCTGATATCCCTCTTCTCTCTCTGTTTCTATTCCAGGCTACTGGGCAGCCATATGAACAATATGCAAAGATGATATTCATGGAGCTAAACGATGCCTGGTCAGAATTTGAAAACCAAGGACAAAAACCCTTGTATTAGGTACTTTCTCAGTCTCCACCACAGACCCGTGCTAGTGCTTATATAGTCTCTTGTCACAAATGTCACAGATCAACCAAACTCTGGCTGGAAATTCAGAAGTTTCAGAAAACTAAGAGCCTAATACTTATCATGAAGAACAAGAGAAAGGTTTCCTAACACTTGTCTCCAGAATCCTGAGCTCAGAGGAACTCTGGCCACCTGGCTCGCCCTACCAGAGCCACGGGGTTACAGTTTCTGGTAACTTTTCTATTTTATTTTGGATTCCAGTGGGACGAGAGAGAACATATACTGGGAAAAGGTGGAATTGGTCTGTCTCCGACACAGTGTAGCTGGTGAATTTCCTACTCTTTTTTTTTTCTTTTTTTTTTTTTTTTTTTGGTGAGATGTGATAGGGCAACGCTTCAGTTGAGTTCAACAACTGGTGGTGAGGCCCAAACTCCTTCAATGTACTTTTTTTTTTTTTTTCCTGGGTTTGGATCAAATTATCCAATTGAAGCGCTCAGCTGTGGTTTAGGCACACTCCTAACAGTCACCATTTGCTGCTTAATTGCTCATATAGTGTAGTCTGGCTGAATAGAGCCCGAGCTGAATCCTGGGCTAGGTCGGTGTGGCGGCTGCCCCGCTGCTTTTGCATTAATGCTGTGCTTCACCTGGCGGTCCTGCAGCGAAACGTGCAGGCAGAATTCCTCAGCAAGCAGCGAGCCCTTGATTAAACCGCCCCTCGTTGGTTGGTGAAGCAGCAGTTTTGGGGGGAAGGGTGAACCCGTGCTTGTCGAGGTGAGGAATGAGCACGTGCTGCGTTCCCCACGGTTCTCATCGGCAGCTCGAAACCATCGAAGAAATATCAACAACTTCAAATTCTGCCGCAAAGTTGTAGAAACTTCCCGGTCTCTAGGTAACGCTTCCCCCTCCTGAGGATTCAGAACTTTTTCCAGCCCACTTGTATCACCTTTATGCCTTTATCAGCTCCAGAGCACTTGGCCAAGGCTCTCGGCAGGCTGAAACCTGTTGCAGCTTCATTTTTCAGATCACGGTGTACAAGCTGTCACGTAGACATCCACAGCCCAGGTCTGATCTCTGAGGTCAACACAGTGCAAATTGATTATCTGAAAAGTTTCTATTGGACCAAAGCAATAACATCACAAGGAAATCTCTCTGATGCTGAAGCTGAAGCAGCTTTCCTAGTTCAAAAAGCGAGTTCAAATTCAAACTTCACCCCAAATTCTGGCGTTCTTTTGTAGAGTAACTAAAGCTAGCAGTTTATTTACCAACACGTATCTGTATTTGAGGGATCCCCAGAAGACGGGCAGGAAATAATTTGTATTTACTGCCCCGGGAACAGGTTGCCATCGGATGTGAGTCTTTAAGGCTGGTGGTTTTCCAAGACAATCCACTACTTGTTGCACTTACATTTTCAAGTGGCAAAGCTATTACTGCAAAGACAGTGTGTCAAAGTACATGGCTTTCTGTATAAAACTCATCCTTTTGTTGTATTGGTCCATTATTTACTGCCATTAACTGAAAATGTGAAACCAACACATAGGTCTCCTTTTATATAAAAGACCTTAAGATAATAGTAACAAACTGGATGTTATTTATTAATGTTTTGATCCAGTATGTGCTTGTCTTATTTAAAGAGATAACTGGAATGTGAATCATGTTCCTGTGGTTTGTTGGTTTATTGTTTCTCATTCACATTTGTAGATATTGTGACCTATGCCTATATAATAAAAAGGATCTCATTACTATAACGTACTTTTTTTTAATGATGAAAAAACCTCATTGGCTTCGTATCGAGTTTGTCACGGCACATAACTCTGGATACTCATCCATTCACAAGATACAAATCCATCGTTAAACTTTACCAAAAAAAAAAAACCCTACCCCCACTTAAGCTTTGATTACTTCCATCCCTAATGTTTTTATGGATGCATGAAAGTATTAGGATGTATGTATATCCAAATAGTTAACTAAAAAAAAAACCTCCCATTCTTGTCATATCTGGTAGTGACAGAGGTTATCAATGTTCAGGTTTACTGTTTGACTAAATTATTGTAATTTTTGTAAATACGGTATATACTCGACGAAATTGTGACCAGTCTAAAACATTTGTATATACATTAAAAAGCTCAAATTAACATATTCAGGGTATGGTTTTGTGCTTGTGACCGCAAGGTCGTGGAGTCCTGCATCCGCTCCTGCGCGAGGGGCGTCGAGCCCCGGCTGGGTCAGCGCTGTCACTGGGACACGGTCACCAATGACACGTCGTTATCCACAGCCTGGCATTCCAGGTGCTTTTCCCAAAGGAATCTCTTCAGATATGGTCACCAATGACACGTCATTATCCACAGCCTGGCATTCCAGGTGCTTTTCCCAAAGGAATTGGGAACAACCCTGGCATTGTTGTTCTTAGGCTGCTGCCTTCAGACACAGTCACCAATGACACGTCATTATCCACAGGCTGGCATTCCGGGTGCTTTTCCTTTGGGAACAACCTGGCATTGCTGTTCTTAGGCTGCTGCCTTCAGACACAGTCACCAATGACACGTCATTATCCACAGCCTGGCATTCCAGGTGCTTTTCCTTTGGGAACAACCCTGGCATTGATGTTCTTAGGCTGCTGTCCTCAGACACGGTCACCAGTGACACGTCATTATCCACAGCCTGGCATTCCAGGCGCTCTGCCCAAAGGAATCGGGAACAACCCTGGCATTGATGTTCTTAGGCGGCTGTCCTCAGACACGGTCACTAGTGACCCGTCATTATCCACAGCCTGGCATTCCAGGCGCTCTTCCCAAAGGAATCTCTTCAGACACGGTCACCAATGACACGTCATCCACAGCCTGGCATTCCGGGTGCTTTTCCCAAAGGAATCTCTTCAGACACGGTCACTAATGACACGTCATTATCCACAGCCTGGCATTCCAGGCGCTCTTCCCAAAGGAATCGGGAACAACCCTGGCATTGCTGTTCTTAGGCTGCTGTCCTCAGACACGGTCACTAATGACACATCATTATCCACAGCCTGGCATTCCAGGTGCTTTTCCCAAAGGAATTGGGAACAACCTGGCATTGCTGTTCTTAGGCCGCTGCCTTCAGGGACCCACAACCAAACAAATCAGCGAACCCAAAGTCTTCGCTTGAAGCTTTCAGCAGATTGAGCCTGTTTTTAAAAGCCTTCTTGGCTCAAAATAATGAAAAATGGGGAAAAAAAAGTGGATTGGGGAAGGTGTAAAATGAGAAGAGCTGAGAGGAGGGAGGTGTCTGAAGAAAAGCTCCCTGGGGAGGGGGGGTAGTGAAAAGGCTGTGCAAAATCTCCCTCAGAAAGGCTTTTCTTGGGATAAAAATGCTGTTCTTGGGATAGAAAGGCTGTTCTTGAGGCAAAATGGTTCTTTTTGGGGCAAAAAGGCCGTTCCCGAGTTTAAAAGGCCGTTCTTGGGGCGAAAAGGCCGTTTCTTAGTCTTAAAGGCTGTTCTTGGGGCAAAAAGACTTCTCTTGGGTCAAAAATGTGAGCTCGAAAGTGCCGCCTCAAAAATCGGAGGCTTGAAAAACACCGCTTTAAAAAAACAAACTGTGTCTTTCTTAGTGTGGATTAGCAGAAAGGGAATGATGCAGACCCTGAGGGGCCCGGGTCCATTTTTTGGGGTGAAAACAGAGGTTTCCAGGAGCACCCACAGAACGGCAGCGGCTGAGAGAGGCGGGAGCTCTTTCAAGCGGCGTTTACGGATTCAAATCGCGGCTGCGCACAAATACCACGTTTATTACGCACGTACATGCATTTAATGCACACACATGCGCATTTATCACACACAAACAAGGGCTCTATATCACAATAAACCCGTTGGTTTGTGAGGGTTACGTGCGTCAAACCCCACCCCGGCGCCGTCCCCTCAGGACGCCCCGCCCCTGTCGCGAGCGCGGGCACGGCGGGAAAAAGAAGTTCCCGCCTCCCTCCCCGCCCACCCTTTTAAAGGCTCGGTCACGTGACGCAGGGAAAAGGGGCGTGGCCACAGGGCGGAAGTCGCGCGGTGCCAACGGAGCCCGGAGATGGCGGGCGTGAAAGGTACCGGGGGCTCCCTCTGAGGGAGCGCGCCCCGGGCAGCGCCTCAGCGCGGGGGAGGACGGCCGGGAATGGCGGGGAGGGATGCCCGGGCACCGGGGGAGGTGGTACCCGGCCCTCGCTGAGGGATGCCCGGTTCCCCGGTGAGGCGGTTGCCGGTCCCCCGGGAGGGATGGATGCCCGGTGCCCGGTGCGGCGGCCCCGCCTCACCGCCCGCCCTGTGCCGTTGCAGCTCTCGTGGCCCTGTCCTTCAGCGGAGCCATCGGGCTGACGTTCCTCATGCTGGGCTGCGCCCTGGAGTACTACGGGTGAGCGGGCCGGTGCCCTTCCCAAAGCTTCTCCTGCTTAAAATCCATTAATTAAGGCGTTTCTCTCATTTAATTGAGCTGTTTGGCTCCTCCTGCAGCCCCCCCCCGCTTCCAGGCTGTTGACACGTGGCAGTTTGTTATGATTGAACACCACTTCCTTAGCCGGTATTTGCATTTCCATTAAAAAAAAAAAAAAAAGACTGCGAACTGTGCTGCCTCAGGAAAAGCGGTGCCACCTTGCTAAACAGGCGTTTTTAATCTCACACAAACATTTTTCCTTAATTTCCTGTTTCTTTGAGCAACCCTCCTCCCCCAAGGTTCCGTCTGGAATGTCCCCACCCACGGCAGGGGCTGGAACTGGGTTCTTTGGGTTCCCTTCCAGCCCAAACCTCTCTGTAATTCCGTGATTCTGTGTCTGTAACGCTTTAAGAAAATTCGGAGGAGGCTCTCGAGAGCTCCGACGAAGGGATGAGGACGCCAGGGTGTGCCTGCTTCATCCCTGTAATTCGGGAAAGGCGCTCCTGTCCCGCCCCAGCGCTTTTCCTGCTCCCTTCTGGGGCCAGAGTTGAATCAGCGAAATGATGCAAAAGTGAAATAAATTAACTCTTGGTCGTGTGAGAGAGTGGACGCTGCTCTGTCAGTGCAGGGAAAACAAGGTGGAGTTGCCTTTTTGGGCGGAATCTTTTGATTCATCCACTTTCCGAGCCAAAAAGTAGAAGCATTGCAACAACTTTCCGATGGAAGTACCCATTTTAACTGACGATGCCTTTCCTTTTTTCCCCCCTCCCCAGCGTGTACTGGCCCCTGTTCGTGTTAATATTTTACTTCATCTGCCCCATTCCCCACTTCATTGCCAAGAGGGTCGGCGATGACAGCGATGCAGCCAGCAGTGCCTGCAGGGAGCTGGCCTATTTCTTCACCACGGGGATTGTGGTCTCTGCCTTCGGCTTCCCGATCATCCTCGCACGGGTGGAGGCCGTAAGTCCTCGCTAATTTTTTATTCTCAGGCACCACTTGCTGGATATCCTCTCTAAGTGCGCTGTAAATCCTGCTTTCATTTCGTTCCTGTGCTGTCTGCAGGTGAAAATAATCCACTGGAATGTTCCTTTTTGACCTCAACAAAGGACTCACATCACTGAAAAGTTTTTAGTTGGCTTTTTTCCCCCCCCTCCCGAGCCTTGTTTTGGTCCAACACAAGATAATATCTCCTCCTCCACCTCATGCTTCTCTGTCTCATGACCCTTTGCACCACTTCTTGCTCCAGCTTCCTTATTTTTCTCTTAGACTCTCTGCTTTCTCCATTTAGGATGCTGCAAACGTGGGGAGTGGAGAGTGTTAGGAGGTAAAAGATAAAAGGCCAAGCTTCCAGAGCTGCCCTTGTGGCTTTCAGAGCATTTCCCAAGCTTTGGCCCCTCAAAGCCTGAGGAAACTCTGCCTGAGTTCTTTCCTCTTTGCTCTCTGAACTGCTCTGCAGTGGTGAGATTTTGGTCACCTTTGTTTGAAAGGCACAGAATTCCCCCTGTCCCACGCCCCAACCACCCAGTGACATTTCCATGTGTCCTGTTGGTTTTCCCCCTTCACTTTCAGTCCTTTAAAATTTGTGTACTTGCTCTGAATTTATTTGTAATGCCCAGTTTTTAGTTTGGAGTTGTGGCCCTGGCAGCAGCAGAACGACCACGAGAGGGAACTCGTATTTTAAGAGTAAATGTTGGTTATTTGAGTAAATTCAGCTGTGCAGCTTATTTTAAAAAAGCTGTTTACTTTTAAATCCACATTTTCCACACCTGTTACTTATTGAAAAGGAGATCTTTTTTATTCTGTTGCATGGCAATGGAAGGAGAGCCCTGATTTCACCAGATTTCTCTCTGATTTAGGTATGTTTTAATGATTACGGCAAGTAATTCTTTTCTTTGAAATCCTAGCAGTAGCTTGGCTCAAGTGTTTATTAGCGACGTGAGTGGCTGCTAATTGAATAATTAGTCACACAAATTGAATTATTTATTGTTTGTCCTTACTGCTTTTAGCACCTTTCTGTAGTATTTTGGGGTTTTTTTCAGTATTTCAGTTGCTCTAATGCCTAGCAATAACTGCTCTGAGCGTCTCTTCCCAGAACTGCTTTGATTGTTCCATTTCTTGCATTTCAGATCAAATGGGGAGCCTGTGGCCTGGTGCTGGCTGGCAATGCAGTCATTTTCCTCACTATTTTAGGCTTTTTCCTGGTGTTTGGCAGAGGAGATGACTTTAGCTGGGAGCAGTGGTAGGAGCTGGCTGGCGGTGCTGGATCTCTGGCAGCCTCTGTGGCCCTGCTCTGTGTGTGTTGTACAGATGTTGGAACGTGTGTGCTGCACCTCCACGTGGCTTTACATTCATTCTCCCTTCCTGACTGGCTCTCAAAATGCCAAAGGGACAGTGCTGACAGCTGGCTTAAAGTAGCCCCTCAAATCTGGAATTATTGTGGATTTATCCTTGAAGAAGTTTTACCCATTTTTTTTTTCCCCCCCACTACATTTGCATTAATTTTTTGGTTTAATTGCAGTGTCATTGATCCATTGGTCGCTATTCCTGTTGGGTTTTTAACCATGTAATCAAAGTGGAACAACATAAAGATCGTCCTAATTGGTATTGTTCACCTTGATCAGTCTTTCTGCTTTAATTAGGATGAGTTACTGTTTCCTTGGCATCTCATTAATTGTAATTTGAGTGGTTTTCCTTAATGACATAAAGCCAAACATAAGTGATGTCAACTCTTGCTCCCTAATGAAAGCAAAAGAAAATAACCCTGGTTAAAAATCCTTCCACTTAGGTTTATTTAAAGATAATTTTCTCCCCACAAAGATACTCTCTGTGCCTGTTCAGTTTAAAAATTGTGGATCTGTTTGGGGAATAATAGATTTTAATGCATCTTAAAGCTGACATGACTTCTATGAAGGTTCACAGAAGGAGAAACTACCCTCAGGACGCTTAAAATCCCAATTTAGTGTTCAGCTCTGTATTTTTATGGGTGTAAAATGCCTGAATGGCAACGAATTGAGTGTTCTGCTGGGTAGGATTTCTTATCTCCTCCTTGCTTTTAAAACACACTTCTTCAACTCCTGGTTTTTTGTCTGTGAGAAGGTTGTTATTACATTAAAACACTATGTTTTTAAGCAGCATTATCCTAGGGAAACATTCACGTAATCACACTTAGAAAAACAAATGTTGTTGCTTTAGTTTTGTGAGAATAGAGTGAAGGTTCAGTAATTAATTACATGAGCACTCTGAAACGAGCACAGAAATCCTTCTGTGGTCCCCAGTCATGGAATAAGGCTCATGTAGGAATGGAAAATTGAGTTTCAGGAAGGTTCATCCCATGTTTTCAGTGGAAATTTCAGCTGTGGGAGAAGGAGCAGTTGAGTAGCTGTATTTTATACTGAAGGATTTCCAGGTTGTCTCCTGCTAAAAGAGGAATTAACATTAAAGGACAGGTTTTGTTCTGGATGTTAATGCTCCATCCAACACATAGCAGGATAAACTTGTAAAGATCCTGGGAATAACAAGTTATCTTAGTGTCTCCTTCCTGCTTTTGATGAAATCTGTTGGATCCTACTCCTGATAAACCAAATTTTTCAGATTAAACATCATTTCCACGTTTAAATCCTGCTTTGATTTTAAAGAAGTTGCCTTTTTCCTCTGTACAGTGGCATTTTTCACTCGATTAATGAAGTAAAACAGTGAAATAAAACCCCAGTCAGTGCCTGATGATGAATTCCTAATGCCATTGCTAACAGTTCTGTTTAATTCCTGTTGGATTCCGGAATGGTTTTACTCCATTTATGTACCAAAGGCTGCAATAGAAATCTGCACAACTACTCAATTCACTGGTGGAGTTTTGGGGAGGAAAACCAGCTGAGATTTAATTTTTCTTTCAAATGAATCACGATTTGTGGGCTCTGTGGCAGTGTGTGAGTTCTCAGTGGGCCAGGGACAGCGAACAAGGACAATCTAAAGTGACCAGGAGGACCAGAAAGTGCTCTTTTAAAATTGCTTTTTTGCCAAATTCTTCCATTGTACTGTATCCCCTTTGGGCTGTGGTTGGTGGGTACCTGATGGGTGTTGGAGTGGAGAAGGTCAATGCTTTTTTTATTGTTATTATTCTTGTTATTCTTTGGAAGCAGCTACGTGCACTAATCCCTAATGTGAACTTCATGCAGCTTTCACATGGACTTTACATTTAATGTTTAAAATCGTGTTGGAACTGTGTTGGAATCATGGAGACCTCCCTCGACCTCTGTAAATGGAAATTTGCTTTGTTATCAAAGACGGTGAAAAAAATAATATTTCAGTGGGGTTTTTCTCCAGAGCTTCTCTCCCACTGAGCTCTGCTGGTCTGCACTGGGAATTCTGTCCCATCCTTCCAGCAGCAGCTTGCTGTGGTTTCTCTGAAATGCTTTTCCTGTGTGGAAGTGAGTACTGTGTATCCCAAGTGCCTTAATTTCCACGCAGCGCTGGTTTTTGTGGGTGCGCCTCCATGGCAATATCACAGTATCCATAATCGGCTGGAAAAACCTGTGGCTGCATTTTCCAAAGCTTCCTTGTCAACTAATCCTGTTTTCCTGTAAATTGGGAATGCAGTGCAGCTTTTGTAACTTTTGTAAACACTTTTTTTTATCTTCTGTGATCGCCGTATCCTTGAGATCGTGAAGTATTAAAACACGGACGTTCATATTCTACTTTCCTTTCCGAGTTGCCTACACTAAAACTGACTTTTGGAATTGTCTAATAAACATATCCGATGCTTAAATATTTGTCTGTCTTAAATTTCAAGAGGTGACAAGACACTGGTGTGAGGGGGAAGGTAAAACGTGTCCAGTGCTGCTTTCCTGATGGTAGAATGGAAAATTCCAGGAGCCGTGGAAGTGGAATTGCTGTAGAGTGTACTGGAAAGGTAAATGAGCATCACTTCTCTTTTGTGTGCATGGTAAAGCCGGGAGCTTTTTAAAAGCAATCCATCAAAAAGATGGAATCCATCAAAAAGATGGGATCTAAGGTAGTGCTTGAGCTCTTCCCTTGCTTCCAAGGAGTCTGGAGCCCGTTGCTCTGTCAGCAGGGCAGGGATGCAGAGGGCATCAGAGCTCTCCTTCTTTTCCAGGTCACTTCTCCTGGTATTAAGGTGGTGAAAATATTAAAGTGGGGAATTCTTATCTCCCCAGAGCTTGGGGAAACGGAGTTATTGAATCCATTTCTGAGAGGCCCCACCATCAAGAGGAGTTTGTGGTGTCTGTTTGGAGTAGCTGGAGCTTTCTGCTGCCAGCAGTGCCTTGAGTAGCGAGGCTTTGGAGGAGGTGAGTGTGTTTGGATCAGAGCTGCTGGCTTTGCACAAGGAATGTTTGGGAATGCTGTTCACCTTTGGCAGAGTCACTTCAGCTCTAGGCTTGGTCCTGAGCTCCCTTATTTAACTGCTGCTGGATTTGGGGGTACTGTCTGTGTGGGGTGACTTTTATTTCCCATCCCTCCCACCCTTGTTCTTGTTCAGCTGGTTTTGTTCAGTTATTCCCAGTCGCATACACTTAGCTGGATTAAAAAAACCAGCACAGGGGGTGCTGGTTGCAGTCTGGCTCTGGTTTTGTGGGCTCTTCAATCCTCCAAGAAGCTGGTAACCTTCCTGAGCAGTTGTTATGACCTTGGGTAACTTCCTAAAACCTTTAAAAAGCCTTTAATCCCATAAAATGAATGTAAGCTCGTTAATGCCAGGGTGATAGCCAAACAAACTGTCCTGGTAAGACACATTTCAAATGGTGGTGTTACACTGAAAAGGATGGAAAGCTCTAAAATGAGCTTTATAACCCCGATCTCAATTGTTAACACAGCAGGACTTCTCAGATCCTCCATCATTTGCTCTGCAGGGATTGTTTCTGGGCTCTGATGAAGGATGGACAGACTCTTTCATTAAGCTTGGTGCTCACCAGGTACTAATGAGCCATTGATTTGTTTAAGTGGCCTCTGCAAACACGTGACCAGTTTGTACTGGAGGGCTTTCCAGGGAAAATCTCCTGATGAAATGGGTAAGGAAGCATTGGCTGTTGAATTGTGATCAAATCTTAAAGATCAGCTGGAGACGTTTTCTCCCAGGCCTGTCCTGTATTTATCTTGTTTTATTGGTTTGCTTCTGCCCTTTATTTTGAGGTTTGTTTCAGCTGTCTCTGGGTTATATTAAAAAATGGGTTTACAGGTGTTTATTCCCCATGACCAATACTTCACTTTTTTCATGGAATTATTACTTCCTATGGACTAGTTCTAGATTGTAACAAATATTCTGGATATGAATCTTTATTGTGGGCTGGTGGTTCCCTGCTTCCTCTCCCATCCCCTGTCTGCCTGTGGAGGAGACTCCACACCTGGAGGTCCTTCTGGCCATCTCTGAGGGAGATCCTGCTGGGGAGACAGCAGGGGTTATAAAAACATCCCTCTTTTCCCTCAGAAAATTCTTGGGGAGTAGGTAGGAGATTGTTTTCAAAGTGAGATTCAACCCATGGCTTTCTTTAACAGAGTGATTTAGATGTAGCGAACAGAACTGTGTAAAATTACACACAATATTAATAATAAATACACATTATACGTGATAATAAGCCTTGCTTTTGGGGTTTTGCATTCAGGGAAGACTTCTGTGAAACGCTTTTAGGAGGAATTTCAAATCCCCAGGTGTTGGGATCTGAACCCTGATGTTTTCTTACCTGTTTGCCTGGCCACAGCCAAAGTGGAATTCCGTGATGGAAACTGCCTGTGTTACATTGTTTTATATTTTTAATTGCATATTGTCTTGGGGAATGCTGAGAAAATTACTTGCTCACTGTTGTGGGGTTGAAAAAACCAAAGCAGAAATCATATTCAAGCTCAAGTTTTATATGATTTGAAATCCTTAAAATGAGAATAGTTCTGAGGCACAAACAGGGATGTTGGTGTCTCTGGTAGGTCATTTCAGGTTATCAATACCTTTGAATTTTGATTTATCACTGGCTTGGAGCTTCATTTTCCAAGACACCGACTGTGCTGCTTCCCTTTTCTCGCTCAGGGTGAGTAAATGGCAGATGCTGCTTGGGTGTTTTTGTTTGCTTGAGGATTTGGGGACAAGTTAAAGGGTATTTAAAGTGCCTTTGAAAGCAATACTTGGAATAAGAGGATTGAGGGTGACATTTGTATGTTTTGCTTACCCTTTGTTGGGACTGTTTGATCCGGGGTTGTGATTTTGCTGCTCTGGTATTTCCCAGTATAACAGGAGCCTTTGTTCCCAGTTTTCCATCTTTAAAGGGGGAAAAAAAAAGCCCCTTTAGAGCACCCAGAAACAAAAGCTGCGATAGTTGTGGCTTCCTGGCTGCTGATCAAGTTCTCCCTTGGGAAGCTGGTGGGAATTTGGGATCAAGGAGGGGTGAGAGCCTCATCCAGCTGGGTGGTGACCCCTTGAATCTGAGTGGGAGTCGCTGTCCCTGGTCTGAGGGGCTGGGATTTCTGGCTGTGCCTCACAGGAATGGGGTGTTGCATCCACCAGTGCCTGTTTTAAACACAGGGAGAGGATTTACCAGCTTGTCCTTGTTTCTAGGAACACACTTCAGTGTCACCCTGTGTGGCCAGGTTTTTATCACCAAATAAATGATTGCAGGGAGACATTCAGGTGTTTTAAACAACTCCAGGATGATAATACCATTGCCCATATAAAAAAATCTCAAAAGAAAACTCTGCTCTGTTTAATTTCAACAGATTAAGAAATGCAGAACATTTCTCCTGCATACAGAAACAAATTTTATCTTTTAAATCAGATTACACAAACTAATATAACTTACCCAGTCCAGAGCATGCTGTCTTTCCTTCCCATTCCTTTAAAGATTGCATTCCTAACAAGTGTTTTGCTGCTTAATTAAAATCCACGGCAGAAAACAAATCAGTTTTCATGGATCTCTTAATGGCCAGCCAGTCATTAGAAACAATCTCAAAATGCCCAGCCTTTGTCTGGGAGTCTCAGAAGTGAGGAGTGCCTGAAGTTAATTAGGATGCAGCCAATCTCCTCAATTAGGCTTGGGGTTACTCACCTCCCTTTGGACACCTCACAGGTATCTCTGTCCCTCTCCTGTGTTCCAGGGGTTGTTCCCCAGCACTGATTTGTTCTCCTCATCCCCTTTGGTCCTTTCAGCCCTGCCAGGGAAGCACAGAAGGTGCCAGCTCCAAGTGTTGAGCTCTGCTCTGACTCCAGCCCTCACCTGAACTCGGGATTGCCTTTGGGGCCCTCCCTGCTCCATTGTGCCTGGAGCTACTTCCAGTAAAAACCAGCCCAGAGCAACTGGCTGGCACTTCCCAGGTCCTCTGGAGGTTTTAAATCCCCCCAGTCAGTCATTCCAGCCATCCCAGCCTCCCTGCCCCCATGGACTGAGCTGTTGGCAGCTCCAGGTGTCAGGAGGAGCTGAGCCAAAGCCAATCCTGCATCCAGAACACCTCACAACCACTGATTTATGGACAAGGTAATGAGCTGGAAAGGGGGCAGGCAAGGGGCAATTCAGGGAAAACTCTGTCATAAAATACTCATTGGTTCTGGCTGGGAATTGGGGACTCTCACTCCCAGGTTCTAATCACTTAAAACTGGTGAGAGGTGAAGCTACTCCAGCTCTTCTGGACAAGAAACTGACAAGAAACCCTTCTGAGGTGAGAATTTCCTCAACCAGAGAGAGTTTGGGCAATTCAGGTTCCTCCTTTTGGGTGCTCTTGTCTCCTTTGTCTTGCCCTCGTTTGCCTTTTGGTGTCTTTGCTGGACTTGTTGTATCATTGAATCCCAGTTTTGGGTTGGAAGAGAGCTTAAAATCCATCTTGTTCCACCCCTGCCATGGGCAGGGACCTTCCACTATCCCAGGTTGCTCCAAGCCTTGTCCAGCCTGGCCTTGGACACTTCCAGGGATGGGACAACCACAACCTATAGCAACAGAAATATTAAAAAAAGCACTTATTTACCTGGTTTAATCATAAATTGGAGGTACAGCAGTGCCAGACTTTTAAAATGTGTTGTCTCATCCAAGGGGAATGCTTGGCCTGGGATCTGGGAGCTGCACACCAGCTCCTGTCGAGGTGCTGGATACAAACTCCTCTCCCTTCTCTGTCAATGAATGAACCAGAGAGCTTGGGGGGGAAGGACAAATTCATTCCCCAGAAATCCCAGGGAGGATTATCCAGAGCCTCTTTTTTTTTGATGTGGAAAGATTTAAGCTCGACAGCTGTACGGGAAAATGGGCCCTGGTTTTCAGGGACATTGGCACGTGCTCCTGAGGAATGTGCTTTTGGGGCATCCCGCATTAATCCAGGGTACAAATCCAGCACTTCTGGGTAAGGCCAGTGATCACCATTCCAGGGTGCATCTCATTAACTCCCTGGCCCAGCAGAAACCTCTGGGTTATATCCCTGATCTCCTCCTGTGTTCAGGCAAAATGTTCAAAATTCACCATTTAACCTCCCTTAAAAGCTTAACCCCAAATCCCCTAAAAATCAGCAGAAATCCTGGTGGTTTCAGCGAATTCTCGTTGAGATCCCCTCAGATGTGGGCAGGGAACAAAACATCTGAGTGAAGATAAAATGACAGTGGCTACATTAAAAAGAAGAATCTGGTTTCCTGCAGCAAATCACCTGAAAGACCCAAAAAAATCAGAATATTGCAAGTCAGTGAGTTGAATTTAAGTGATGGTGGTAGATTAAACATTGATTAATCGAAGCAATCAATAAATCAGTCAATCCTATATAATCCTACAACAGTGAGTTCCTTATGCCAAAACTTTAAGGCTCTGTTAATGATTTTTAAAATAGTTTTAAAAGTTAAACCTTTTCCCTGGCTTTGATTTGTCGTATTTGGATGGGTTTTAAGGTTAGAACAATTTTTATAAAATACAAACCACCCCCTAATCACTGTTGGTAAATTTTGAAAAGAAATGTGTTTGTTTCACTGTGTGAAGTTTTGAGATGGTTTCTCAAGCTTTGTGGGCTGTGAGGTGTTTTTAAGAGGTGGACCTTTGATTTGGTGTGAAAAATGACCCAATTAACTTAATTTTAGTCTCATCATCTTGTTTGTGCAGCGATGCTTCTGACAAGTGATGGAAGTCACAGTGAGTGACAGCACTGCTCCCTTTTCCTTTAGTGATGGGAGCAATTATAACAGAAATAAAGTCAATTTTGGGGGATCATTTCCAAAGAGATCCCAAACTTTTGGATTCTTTGCAGAACTGTAAGTAAATCTAAGGGTGAAACCCATTTTCTTCCACCTGTTTGTGTGACATCGAAGCGTTTTTATTGCCCACAACTCTTCAGTTTTGTGTGAGGTGCTCCGAGTTCCTGAAATAATTGTATTTTCTGCCCTGTAATGGGCAGGTAATGAGGTAAACTCATTTTGAGGGTCCGTCAACACCTGATTTCCTGTAGCACTTTTAGTAATCTCATTAAATTAATAGCAGCTAACTTTTAAATGGCACTAATAGGTCATTCCTTAGGGCTGTATTTTTATTTGGAGATTGAGTGTGGCAGCAGAATTTAGGCTGATTTGGTCCCATTTAAACCTCAAAACTCCTGATCCAAAATGAAACCTTTTGAAATTAGTGTTATTAATCAAGTTTAATAGTCAATTTTATCTCCTATTAACCCGTGTGCAAAGGAAGGAGTGGTGATGTGGAGGGAAGGAGCTGATGGTTAACTGGGATGATTCAGGGCTGCTCAGATATCCTGCAGCCACATCCAGCACGGAAGAATTCTGCATTAAATGTGACCTTTCTGAGGGGAAAAAACCTGTCTGCACTGAATAATCAAATTAGATTTGTGTTTGACAGCCTTCGAGTGGAGACCTTTCGCCTCAAACACCTGATCAATAAGGGAGAGCCTCGATGTTTGGAGATGCAGAGCATCTCTAAAAGTCCAAAAATGACATTTTAAACGGTGCAGGGCCTGGGATAGGAGTGGAGGCTGGAGCGTGTCGTGTGTTTGAACGTTCTGCTCGTGCCTGGTGTGGTATGAACAGCTCTCTGTGTGTGGAAGGGCTGGAATTCCTGTCTGCTTCCCTTGGGATCCAGGTTCTGCTCTTTGGGGAGCTGCTTTCCGAAGACCCCACTGCGAGAGCCGATCATTCCCTGCTCGTTCCCATCTCCTGCAGCCCCAGCAGTGCCTTGGCCTCCCCCTCCTCCTGCAAGGGGTGGTGGTGTTGTCTGAGGGGAGGTTCCCGTGTGGAATTCCTGTGGGAAAGGCACAAGCACCCAGATCACCCCTCTCCCTGTGCCATGTGCGCCCAGCCTGCTCCAGAGGCACCAAGAACTGGGAATGCCTGTCCCAGGCACTGCTGCTCCCATTTTTCTGCCAGGTAAAGAAGGAACAACTTCAGAATCCAGCATCCAAGTGCTCCCACCATCCCATAAATCTGAGGGCAGAGCATCCCTGCCAGTCCCCTTCACAGGGACTTCACCCCCCTTTTGTTGGGACTCTGTGTCCTCAGCCTTTTCCCTCCTATCAGAATTCCAGTCATTCCTTCAGCCACACCTCCTCTGTGCCAGCACTATCTGGACACATCCTTCCCACCCCAGAAGGATCCATCTGCTTCTTGTTCTTGCCTCTTCCCATATCTTCCCTTCCTAGCCCAGTTTTTCCTGTTTTCCCACCACACACTCTATATCCCTGTGTTTTTTTTCCCCTTCTCAACCATTATTATCTAGGAAATGAGCAGAAAATCAACATCTCAGCAGATGGATCCAGCCATTCCACACTCCAGCTTAACAGGGATGAAATGCTGCCAGATTTTGGACACTGAAACCCAAATCTTGCAGGGATTTACCCTAAAATTAGTGCCTAAACCTGGGCTTAGTAGTAGTTAAAAACTGAACATTATTCCAGGACTTTCCTTGATGTTAAGGTAAAATAATCTGATTTTTGAGAATAACGCAGCTGAAAAGAGCCATGAAAGATGTGTGATGTTGTCTCTTATTTAGGAATTCTTTCTCCCTTTTGGGATGGTGGGTGAGGATCATTGTTCCCATTTTCAAACTTCCCCTGCTCTAATGAAAAAATGGTGGCATTTAAAAAAAAAAAATCTTCAAGGCCTCTTCCAACCCTTCCATGATTTTCATTTCTTGTGGGCATGACTAGATGGGTTTTCTATTTCATGTTGGATGAAACTCATCCCTGAGATATAAACATTTCAGTAAAATCCTCTCTCCATAGCCAAAAACACAAAAGTGGCCTCAATTTGGATTAAACCACTCACTTGATATTTTTTTCCTGAGTCTGTGCATATCACAAGCTGAATTTTTGACAGATTTAGAAACATTTAAATTGATAAAAGGCCTATAATTTTAATTTCTTTTTTTTTTTTTTAATGAAGGCATTTATTCAAAATACCTTCTCATTTTCTGCAGCATTTCTCTCTCTCTGCCAGCTCTGTGCTGTGAATTCCTGGCTTCTGTGTGAGATCCTGCTTGAGAAACCCAGATTGGTGCCAGGTTTTCTAAAGTGCTGCTGGAAATAGATTCCCACCACCACCCCCTGAGGGAAAAAAAAAGTCGTGGTGTTTACTTTCTCCTCCCCGAGATGGAGCTGAGTGGTGCTGTCACCCTGGCAGGGATTGTGGGGATAGCAGACCAAACAATGCTTTGGAATCTGAAGTAAATCCTGGGGTTTTTTCGTGGTTATGACATCAGCAAAGAGTAGCTTTACGTGGCCAGCAGTGTGTGGGTTGTGCCACAGGCCCATCCAGGCAGGTCTTCACTAAAATCTGATTTTAAATGATGCACATCAGGAATTAAAATAGGAGGAAAATCAAAGTCAAGCCGTTGGAGAGGTGTCTGGTGGTGCTGAGTTTCCTCTGCTCTTCCCGTTATCCTCTTTATGTTCCAGCTGCTGATTCCTGTTAAAGACATGCACGACTAAAAACCCTTTTGAGTGGAATTGAGAAGCCTGGGTGGCTTCATTTCCTCATCCAAAGAGGGTCACGTTTTGCCATGGAAATGTTCTGGTTCTGTCGACCGAAAGCAGAGTTGGAGCAGGAAAACCTCATGGAGGACTAGAAAAGCAAAATTTGTCTTATGTGATGGAATTGTAGAGTCCTGGAATGGTTTGGCTTGGAAAGGACCTTAAAGCCCATCTCATTCCCATGGCAGGGACACCTTCCACTATCCCAGGTTGCTCCAAGAGTCCAGCCCGGCCTGGAACACTTCCAGGGATCCGGGATGGATTTCCCCACGCTGCAGTTTCCTTTTTATGCACATCCTTGTTCTCCCTGGCACCACGAGTCCTGTTCCCACGCACAGGGCTTAGTCACTGCAAAGCCAAGCAGATCAAATATATTCTCATTTACAAGCCGAGAAGGAAAATACTCAGAAAAAGGAAATTATTTATTAGAAAACAGGTTTGTCATGTAAAATAACTGGCGTGAAGCACAAAGGTGAGCGGAGCAGATTGGTTTTCTGTACCTCAGAAGGCAGCATGAGCACAACCTCTGATGTAAATGTTACTATAGTAACAGTGGTTTTATTTAAAAGCCCATTAGATAGACATATCATACCCATCCAGACTGTCAAAATGAAAGTTAAACTGCACAGCCTGCTGCTTCAAGGACCACTTTTTT
>VZTA01019365.1:280507-319537 GCA_013398855.1 Mohoua ochrocephala | reverse complement strand
GGCTGGGGACGGAGGGATCGGGGCTGAAGGGAACCGGGGGAGCTGAGGGGAGCCGGGCTGGGGACGGAGGGATCGGGGCTGAAGGGAACCGGGGGAGCTGAGGGGAGCCGGGCTGGGGACGGAGGGATCGGGGCTGAAGGGAACCGGGGGAGCTGAGGGGAGCCGGGCTGGGGACGGAGGGATCGGGGCTGAAGGGAACCGGGGGAGCTGAGGGGAGCCGGGCTGGGGACGGAGGGATCGGGGCTGAAGGGAACCGGGGGAGCTGAGGGGAGCCGGGCTGGGGACGGAGGGATCGGGGCTGAAGGGAACCGGGGGAGCTGAGGGGAGCCGGGCTGGGGACGGAGGGATCGGGGCTGAAGGGAACCGGGGGAGCTGAGGGGAGCCGGGCTGGGGACGGAGGGATCGGGGCTGAAGGGAACCGGGGGAGCTGAGGGGAGTCAGGCTGGGGACGGAGGGATCGGGGCTGAAGGGAACCGGGGGAGCTGAGGGGAGCCGGGCTGGGGACGGAGGGATCGGGGCTGAAGGGAACCGGGGGAGCTGAGGGGGGCCGGGCTGGGGACGGAGGGATCGGGGCTGAGCTGAGGGGAGCCTGAGGGGAGCCGGGCTGCGGAAAGCTCCCGTCCGGGGCTCGCCATCGGAGCAACACCGTGGCAGCGTCACTTCAAGCCGCCGTCACTTCAAGTCGGGACCCCGAGAGCAAAGAGAAGCAGGTCGGTGAATTTACTTTTTTTCCCTGTTTTTTTCCCTCTAATTTCCTGAAACATCCCCCCTAAGCACAGCCCGGAGCCGGTTCCTCATCCCGCTCGCAGATCCAGGCGATTTTAGTGTACCCGAATCAGCCCTTTCCCTCCTTATATTCCTTGAGGTTCAGTGTCAGAAAGAAAAGAAAAATAAATCTCAGTGAATGTGGGCTGTGAGTCCCTGATGCTGCGGGAGCTGCGATAGAAGAGCACTTTGGAAAGTTAATGAGTGGCACAGCATTTATAAATACAGTTTATAATGAACACACTGAGAGCCTGTAACTTCCAAGCGTGCCTATAGCGTGGATATAACCTTTAAGTGCCCAGGAATCCCAGGAGCTCTGCACGTAAGGAAAGACAGATCCACAGCGTGAATGAGGAGTGGTTTCACTACAAACGAGACAAATTCCACCATCTGGAGAAACTCTGAAGAGTTCAGGACGTTTTGCTGTCGAGTCTTGGGGGAGAGGCTCCACCAGCAGGTTTCGAGCTGGATTTGTGGCTGTGCTTCTGCCCAGCTCGGGTTGCCTTTATTAAAGCTTTAATATTAGAAAGCCAAATTGTTCAGTGCGGGTCAAACTCGTTTCTGTTTTGTGTGCACCACTTACTCAGAACTCTTTATTAAGAACGATTGCTGATATACTCAATGGCAACCATAAGCAATGGAATTCCATACCCAGGAGGGTCTTGGCCAAACCACCAGGACTGGAAAGCCCTTGGCACCCTTAATAGGTCAGCAGATGCTGTGCATAGACATTATTGCTAAAATATTTTATGCTTTCTAGAGATTTTTAATATTTAAGACCAGCTGTAGTGCAGTGCCTGCAAAAGTCAGGGATGATTTATATGGTTTTCCATGCCCAGTGCAGGTGTTTGTGGGTCCTGCTCATTTCAGGTTGTGCTGAACGTGTTTTCCATGCTGATAAGCCAAGGGATTTTATGATTTCTCACCTGACCTGTAAATAAAAATGATCTTATTTCATTGCTCTCCTCCTTGCCTGTTGTATCTGCTGTGTTTTGGTTTTAACCCCAGCTCTACTTGCCGAGCTATTCTGTGATTCTGTTGGTATGGAGAGGAATATAGTATTTACATAAGAAACCAGAACATTTCTTGTACACAACAGCAGCAAAAACAGTTGTTCCAGAATAATTTAAGATATATTTGTTTAAAAGGACCCCAATCCCTTCCTTTTGTGTGGACACTTCCCCAGCCACAAATAAACCAATTTGTCCTGGCCGTGTTAATTTATTCTCTCCAGGACAGAGCTTACAAGTTTTAATAATTCTCTTTATTGAACTTCCTGTTCCCTGTAAATGTTCTTGTAAAACTTGTGTTCTTTCTTACACTGGACTAAGGAATTCTGGCAACTTCACTGTTCTCCCTGGAAAAGATTTTGGGGAATCCTGTCTGCTCCGGCAGTGCATTTATCCTGCCCTGGGATTTATTTGTACCTATCTCTTTTTACCCAGTTCTCCTGTAAAGTTTACCCAAGGGAGGCTGAACTTTGAACAGAAAAGGGGCTGATTCCGGGGACATGCAGCTTACAGGGCTTTTTGGTCATGTACAGCACTGGTTTTGTTCAGGAATGTTGTTGGAGCTGGGATGGGAAAAACACCTCTGTAAGAACCAGCCGAGGTCGATGTGACAGAGGAGATTCCAAGCCGGGCTGAAATGAGGTTTTGCCTTCTGCTCCAAATACTGCAAAATTAGTGCTGACATCAGAACCTCTGATTGCTCTATCTGGTCATTTTTATGGGAAAATCCCAGAATCATTAAGGTTGGAAAAGCCCTCCAAAACCATCAAGCCCAACCGTGTCCCCAGCCCAGAGCACCGAGTGCCACGTCCAGGTGTTCCTTGGACACCTCCAGGGATGGGGACTCCAAACCTCCCTGGGCAGCCCCTGCCAAGGCCTGAGCACCTTTTCCATTAAGAAATTCTCCCTTAATTTTTTTCACTTCCATCAGGAAAGTAAAAAACCTTTTTCTTCTCTAAACCACATATAATTGTAATTTTCCTTCTGTATGGGGTTCTGGGGCTCTCTGGTTGTTTTCTTTTCGGTGTAAATAGGTATTTCATGGGAGAAACTCCAACACCCAGGAGCTGTGGATAACTTTATATGTTTTGGAAATGGATGTCCAGTTTTCTTGGAAGTGATCTCTGCCAGTTTCCTGCTGAGAAGTGGTTGGAGTATGAACAGGGAATTTTTGTGGCACCTGTGAAAGAGGAATATGGGCTGTTTCTCCTTAAGCCATTTAATAGCACGAATAATGTACATTTATGGCAAATAAACTCTTTCAAAAGGTTCTTTTTACTTCTGTCAGAAATTAGGGAAAATCTGAGTAACTTCAATTATAGGCTGCTGGGGATAATTCCTGCCTGTATCTTTGGGAAATGACAGACCTGATAGCTCCATAATTCCTCTGGCCCTCGTGGCTCTCCTGTTAGGAATAAACTAATGGAAGAGGAACAGGTGAGGTGGGCCACCTACCAGCTGTGCTGAGAGCCAAATAGTGCCCTGAAATAGGGGCTGGGAAAATCTGAGCTTTCCTCTTTAACTGCTGAAAATGGAGCTGAAAAAGCACCCGGTGGATGGGGGGAAAAGTGGATGGGACTGATTCATCCTGCAGAGCACAGTGCTGGAGAAATTCAGTTCCAGCTGAATTTGTGGGAGAGCAGGCAGGGAGACAAGGATCTGGAAACTGGGACTTCACTGGCTGCTGCTTCAGGTAGATATTGCATATATATAAATATATTTATTTTACAGGACACACAGCCCCAAACTGCAAGGCCGGTGCATTACATAACCTTGGCACTGCCTCCTTTGGCTCCATGGATGTTCTCAAGGAAACTGTCCCCAGAAATATTTAAGGAATGGAACACTTTGGAGGGGTTCCCTAACTCGAATTTCTCGCCCTGGCATTTGCTGCCTGACTTGAGCTGTGGATTTCACTCAGCACTCAGATCTGCTTGACTACAACAGCAGCCAAACTCTCATCTATGGAGCTTTAAGTATAAAAATATATTTAGATTTTTACAGCATTTATGTAACTATTGGATGAAAATAAAAAAGGAAAAAAGTTTCTGAAATGAAAGAACAATCATGAAATGTTGCTGTAAAGTTTAGTGAAGTCTTCACTGTTGGAATGGCTGAGTGCTTTTGTGTATGCTGCACTTGGAAAATTCTGATTTTTTTCTTCCTTTCTGGCCTGTTCTTCCTTTCCTGGTCTAGAGAGAAGTGTCTCTCCCCATCCCAGAGTGTTGGATGATTTTTCAGTTCCCTCCCATCCCAAACCATTCTGGGATTCCAAGATCCTACTTACAAAGGTGTGAGCATCAAATGAACTGGAGTGCACCAAAATGAAATAACAGACTGATAATTATAAGCTCTCCATTAATTTCCTGTGTGTTTTTCAGGTCAGCTCTACAAAACAAGATGTGTTGGCAGATCATCCCAACCCTGTTTGTGCTGACGGGTAAGTCACAAAAAAATATCCCAGAAAACAGTTTGGGATAACTTTTCACATCAGGAAACATCAGTAAAATACACGTGGTGAGTCCAGACACATCCAAACAAATGGAATTTGATGAAGCAGGAATGTGTGGGGAGTTTGTTTTGTTGCCCTAAAATGTAAGGAAAACTGCCATTTCCACCAGAAATTAGGTTTTTTAGCTCAGTGCAGCCGGGTGTGAGCTCTGCTCCTGGAGGATGCTGCCACTCCTGATTCCCTGGGCACAGGGCTGCCAAAGGGTGCTCAGCTCCCTCCAAGTGCTGGATTAATAAACTGCTTTCCTAATTGGGAAGTGCCTCTGACAATATTGGCATCTGCTGTGCAGGGACAGCTGGTATTTGCCTTTCTTTTTAATTTTTTTTATGAAAATAAGGACTATTTAAAGACTTCTGATGATGATGCTCAGGGAGACAGCAGGCCCTGTAATCCAGTGAAGTTATTTTGAAAATTTGTGTCATCTTTACAAAACATGAATCAAAAAGATGAATAAATAATTAGATTTCGGTACCTTTGTATATACATACACACCTTTTTAGGTGTACTTTCTAGATGTACTTTTATCCCCTCAGTATCAAATATCGCATTGTTGACATCCTTTTAAATACTCTTTGTGATCTAAACGTATTGAGTAGCTTTAACTGGAAAACCTGGGTGCTCCAGGGAGGTTTCCTGGGAATCAGAGCAGTTTGTCACCATCTGATGGCCCCGTTAGCCCAGCCACGCTGCTGCTCTGGGGACAGAACTGCAAGCCAGGGCTTCCTCTGGGTCATTTTAACTTCGTTTTTTCCATTTCTGAAGAAAGGCGCTGAGCACATTTGTGACTTCACGAGATTTAATTAATCCCTTGAGACGATCCGTGATACATGAGGGGGAAGTTCCTTTAGAAAAAGAGATGAGCTGGGGACGGCGTTGGTTCTCTGTCCTGCTCCACCGCACTTGTTTGTCCCTTTTTTCATCGTGGATTAGGGCCCCAGAGTCTCTGTCTGCTCCGCTGCCTCCTGCAGGAGGCCTAATGAAGCTGGGCTTCGCAGAGGCACAAACTCACTCTGCTGGGAGAGCAGGGAAGGGCAGAACCCTGCAGGAGTCCGGCAGCACGAAATCCGTGTGGAGAGAAAGCAGAACGCTCTGCAGAGTAACGCCCTGCATCTCCTGCTTTTAACAGCTTTTTTAAAGCTCTCGTTTCGTGTTTTGAGATTATTTATGCTCTGTGCTATTAATCAAACAGTGCTGGAGATATTCTGGTGTTTCTTATTTTGGCTATTGCAAGGCACAGAGCATCAATTAGTTTCTGTTTAATGAATTGCTTCAAATTTCTGCCCTTCCTGAGCAAAGAGCTGCATGCAAAGTGCACAAGTGGCCCCGTGCCTTGCTGGAAGTAGAGCTTTAATCTTGGAATTCACCGTGTTTTACAGGAAGTTGTGTCCTGCTCATCCTTCTCTAAACCATTGTGAGCACAGTTCAAGCTCTGACTTACCAACAAACATGCTCAGAGTGGTTTTATTTGGAAGGGTCCAAGTCTGATGGAAAAAATGATCATTTTCCTGCCTCTCATTTCCCAGATAATGCCCTGGGGTTGTGCAGTTGCACCCACAGCAATATTGTCCTTTTTAATGGAAGAGTTACAGTGGGACTGTGTTTTATATTTACAACAGGGTTATTTTTTTTATTGAAATGGAGCTGTTTTAAAAGAGCTGGAGGGAATCTGTTCCAGCACCAATGAGACTCATACCCAGCTTAGGATTCACTTCAGAATTCACTGTCTTTTTGGTTAATAAAAGCCAATTTATCCCAAAGAGATGCTTTACCTACAATCTTGGCCTCGACCTCTATTTCAAGAGATTGAGAAAACAAAAGTTTGGGTGCAGTGAGGTTGGGGTGAAAGGCTGGAATCTGCCACCTGTGACACCATTCAGAGAGGATGTTTTTAGTGATTTTGTCTTTATCTAGAGGGGATGTTTTTATTAATTTTGCCTTTACCTCAGGGAACACCCCCTGGAAACAACCTGATTTTTACCTAATGAATGCATTTCTGTCTAACATCAGCCACTCTCTTTTTATTGTGCAATAATATGAACTTTTCCTTTTATTTCCAATACTTTCCCCTTTATATTTGCAGACTTCCTTCAGATGGCAGCTGCCCATTGCATGGTCCATCCAGTTCCTCCCAGGAACTTCACACTGCCCTGTGTGCTGCTAAATGAGACCTTTCTGAGCCCTTTCTCAGCTGGGAGCTGGTCTGGTCTGAGGAGAGAACTTGGAGCATCCAAAATCAAGCCTTTCATGAATAAAGAAAGTTTTCTGTGTTGCCTTTGGAGTGCCAGCAACATTGATTGTTCTCAGTACAGAGCAAGCATGCAGGCAAGGAAGTTCATTCCTTCCGAAATAAATGTCTCTGCTCCTCAGCAAATAGGTGGGTTTAGCACTCAAGGGCACAAGAAGTTAATTCTTAAAAAAAAATTCAGGTTTTTTTGTTGTTTGGGAGGAGAGGGGTGGGTTGGATTAATGGGGATTCACTTTTTATCCCAGGCAGGCAACACAAGTGTGGTAAAATCCTTCCTCAGTGGGGTAAAATCCTTCCTCGGTGTGGTAAAATCCTTCCTCAGTGTGGTAAAATCCTTCCTCGGTGTGGTAAAATCCTTCCTCAGTGGGGTAAAATCCTTCCTCAGTGGGGTAAAATCCTTCCTCAGTGTGGTAAAATCCTTCCTTGGTGTGGTAAAATCCTTCCTCGGTGTGGTAAAATCCTTCCTCAGTGGGGTAAAATCCTTCCTCAGTGGGGTAAAATCCTTCCTCAGTGTGGTAAAATCCTTCCTCAGTGTGGTAAAATCCTTCCTCAGTGTGGTAAATTCCGTCCTCAGAATGTAGTGGAAGATGGAGGGGATTGTACAGCACAGTTTCAAAAGGAAAAAAAAATAAATGTTGGCTGTCTTTCCAGGGGAATTCTGAATAAAATATGGAGAACTGCATAAGAGGACATAAACCCAGATCTTCAAAGGAGTTTAGACACTGTGAGGAATATTTTAAATATTTTTGGTGGATATGGGCTTTAAACTCCATCAGCAGGCAGGGGAGATGGAGAGCAAATGACATCATTTCTACATGAATTATGGTGCTTTAAATAATAAATATGCAGTAAATAGCTGAACATGGATTAGGATTTTTTTTTCCAAGGTTTTTTTTTCTCCTCCTGCCTCTGAGGAACACGGAGCTGGCATCCTGCTGCCAGGAATCTCATTGACCTCAGTAGACAGAATTTCATTTCACAATCCCCAGCACAGCCACACTGGGGCTGTGCCACTTCCCAGGACACAGCAACCACCAACAGCTTCATTTTTCTTCACCCTGCAGCCTTGTCCATAAATCCAGGGGAAAAAATATTCCTTCTTTAATCCTGGCAGTGCAGAACCACATGGATTGTGAGCCCTGTGTTTGAGGGCACTCATAAATTCATAAATACTCTCACACTTGTAATATCTGTTCCCTGTTCTCTCTCGTGAGTGAGCTCTATCCAGTTGTTTTATTTTGTTTTAATGCAGCTCAGAAATGTGTAATCCCTTTCTTCTGCCCAGATTGGAGCTGGAACATGGAGTGTAGGATTAGAGGCAAGCTCGACCTGTTGGTTTGTAACCTGCAGCTTTTGAAGCTGGACCTGAGAGAGGACCTGAAGGTTAATCTTTTGTACTCTGGGTAAGTACAGGCTCTGTTAAATTTCTCTGGAAATCTGAAAGCGTTTTCTAAACCAGCAGCATTTCAGCTTCCAGCATGGTGGGAGTTTTAGCTTTGCAGATTTTACTTTGTCCTGTCTAAAGGTAATCCTGGACAATATGGAAAGTTTGTGGTTTTTTGAATGAAAAAGGTTGGAATGAGAGTCCCCCTTCTCTGTCCTTCCCACGTTTCTTAAAATGTTTTCATGAAATCAGCATTGACTCCTTAAAGTATCTTTGTTGTTAGAATTTCTTAATTTTAAAGCCTTGGTTCTGCTTTCTATTTGCTCTTGGCCATTATGTTGTCTCTCTTGAAGTAACTGTGGTACTTCAGTGTAACACAATGTTAAATGCTGCTCTCATCTCCTTGGCACTGTGGTGAGTATTCCCTGGAATGCTGAGAGATGGAATCAGCCTGGCTGTGGGGTGGGCAGGTCTTGTGCACACTGGCTATCAAAAGTTCTGTTTGATTTCATGAAAACACACTGGTTTTTTTTCTGGATTATTGATAGGTTTGAAGGATTGGCATAAACACCCAGACTTCATTTCCTTGGCAAACAGGATCAACTGAAATAGTTGAATTAGCTGAATTTATAGGGGAGGACTTCCTCAACAGCCAGATATCATTTGGCACAAATCATCCCTGCAGTCAGGGTGGAAACCAAGTGCATTATTTAGGAATAAATACGGTTGTTTAGCTGACATAATATTTTAATCCCATCTTGGTGAAGTGGGTTCCCGTTTCCAGTGTTCCTCATGACTTTGATTCCCGAAATACCATTCCATGGGTGTTTGTGGGGGAAGCAGCTCGGGCTTTGCTCTGCTCCATCCAGGCTCAGCTGCAATAGGAACAGCTTTGCCAGTGGTCCCAGTGCAGTAATCTCTGTATTGAATTTTTCTGGGATGCCAGCAGATTGGGGCCCCAGCTGGGATGAAGAGGTTCTTCGTGTTGGGAAGGGAATTCAGTAAGTGCCATGCAATTTAGGAGAGCGGGCCCTATGGACTCACCAGAGTCTCCATCTGATTCCTCTTTGCTGCAAAGATGAGAGACAAAGCAAAACCTGGGAGAACTCATTTCCCTCCCCGGATTCCATGTTAATATTTTCCTTTTAGGATCTCTCTGTTCTGGGGGAACAGCAAGCACAAGCATTTCAGGCTTTGCGAAGGTGACAGCTTCCCCCGTTGGCTCTCTGATACCTTAACATTTTATTCCCGAGCCAAAATACCTTGAAAACATTCCCAGTTTTAAAAATATGCATTCCTGGCATGTGTTTCTCCCTGGGAGTCTGGAGATCCAGCCAGGATTCTCACATACAGGGCAATGCACAAAAATAATGGCACAGAGGAACCTACAACAGAAAAGCTTGGGTCTCTCGCAGCTTTTATTTTTTTCAGCATTAGAGAAGTCTCCTCTCATTTACCACATCCACAGTTTTCCTGCTTGGAAAGGACACCAGGAATGGGAATGTTTTGTTCTGCCCGTGGCAGTGCTGTGTGAGAGGCTCGAGTGAGGGAGATGATGGGGCTTTGGCAGAGAAATGGTCATTCCAAAGCTTCATTAGACAAGTGGGGTTAGTTGTCTAACTAATTTCCAAACATCTTCCCAGCTGTGTGATTCCAGAAATGCTGTAAAGCCCATGGTTCATTCCATGAGCTGGAATCCTTTAGCCTCAGGATCCCCTTGGTGAGTGCTCCCGGTTTAATTTTGAGCACTGATTATCATTTGCCCTTTGAGCTCATGAGGCTGCTGCTCATATTTGGACTTATTTGAAGTACCTGTGAGGCTCTCCTCCAGTTCTGGGACTAAATTCCTGTGTTTTTTAAGGATAAATCATGCGATTTGCCTCGAGTGCATCAGTTGTACATTGAGCCTCTTCAGCCAGAGAAAAATCAACCTTTCATTAGAGATTTATGAGCTCAGCAGCCCTCAGATCTGCTGTAGTTTAATGGGGCAGCTTCTTCAAATATGTATTTTTCTGGAGCTACCATCTATCAAAACCACTGGAAAATCTTTATGGAAAATCCCGGAACCCTCAGGCAGCTTTGCTCCATCCATTCCTGATAAAGGCACTGCTTGAAAAGGAAATGGGAATAATGACAGCAGAGTTGCAATGGTGACCCTGTTTCAGAACCACCCGGCTGGGACGGACCTTTCCTGAAATGAGAGCAAATGTAGAAATTCATGGATTTCTTCCTCAAATAAGTTTTACTTTTTCTTTTCAATTGCCAGAACAGGATTGAAATTCAGTCAGGACATTTTGCAGCATCTAATTGAAAGTCTCCAAGTTCACCTCGGGGCCACAGATGAATTTAGCAGGAGAAGCATCACCTTCTGAAGAGGGCTGAATATAAATATAAAACATTTAGGACTTCCTAAATGTTTTTTTTCCCAAGGTTTTCCAAGGTGTTGGCTAAAAGAACTCTCTGTGACAGGGTTCGGAGTGGAGGAGCCACTGACCTCTCCTCAGCTTCTGAGGGTTAATAAGTCAGAAGAGGAGCTCTTTAGCATTTTTCTCCCTTTACCCTGATTTTTTTTTGGGTGGAAACAATCTCATTTTGATGGTTAAAAATTGAAATAATTATTAGGAATGACGAGGGGCTGGTGTGGTGGTTGCCACTTTCCAGATACCTCAGATCAACGGCACGGTTTGAAGAAAAAAGTACATTTTTTATGGATCGATTGTGGCTTTTGGAGACCAGTAAAATCTGTGAGCAGCAGGAGAAGGCAGGGGAGCTTCAAAGAAAACTCTGCGAAGCCTTTGAAAGGAAATTCAGGAGAAAACAGTGGAGCCACATCTAGAAAAACAAAATCATTCCAAGTAACTGAAAAGCTCTGCGTCTGCCAGACACCATCAGCATAATTCCTGTGTCCTGAAGCCTGGGAGTGCTGGTGAGAGTTATCTGAGGAATGCCAGGATTGACTGTCTGGAGCAGTAATGAATGCAAACCATACCCTGATGTGGACCTGCTCGGGGCTGTTACTGCAGAGCACAGGGGCTGGCAGGGCAGTGCTGCCGAAATCCCAGGATTTTCCAGCCTCAGAGTGTCCCAGCCCCAAAGGGGATGCACAAAGCTCAGGGAGGGATGAGGGGAGTGGCGCTGGGATGATCCAGGAGTGCATTCCCTGCACTCCCAGCCTGTGCTTTGCATGAGCTCTTCCCATCCTCCATAAATCCTCTGTTTCTGACCTTTTCCTCTCTAAGTAGGGCAGGATATGGAAATGGAATTGGTGAATCATGCCCAGTTCCCTGTGCTCTGCACTCAGATAAATGGACCAGATAACAAATGGACTAAGCCCAAAAAATAAAGCGGCAGATCTCGTCCTTCCCTCTCCTCCAGCGCAGAGATCTCTGCCCTCCCTGAATCCGAGTGTTCCAATGAGTCATGCCAGCTCTGAAACCATTTGAAAAATGTACAGGAAGGCTCTTATTCTATGAATTTCCATTTCTTTCTCTGAATTAGTGAAACAAAACCCTTACTGGACAGAAAGAATTCCAAATTCGCTTCGGAACAATTCAAAACAGGAGCTTTTTTTTTTTTTTGGGTAAGGATGAAAAGTCAAAAGCGGGAAAGAATCTGAGGTGATTGAGCTGTCAGGATTTGTCTTGGCTTTGCTGCTGTGAGAAATTTGGCCACAAATTATTTGCACTATTAAATTCCCAGCCTTAGGGAGGCCTCTGTCACTGGATACCTGCAGAACTCCATCCATGTGGGTCTCTGAAGAGCCTGAAGAGTAGAGATGGGAATGAAGAATCCTTTGGGAACTGCTGGTTCCAAAGGTTTAGATGGGAGATTGGGCAGGAATTGTTCCCTGGGAGGGTGGGGAGGCCCTGGCACAGGGTGCCCAGAGAAGCTGTGGCTGCCCCTGGATCCCTGGCAGTGCCCAAGGATGGAGCTTGGAGCAGCCTGGGATAGTGGAAAATGTCCCTGTCTGTGGCAGGGGATTGGAATGGGATGAGCTTTAAGGTCCCTTCCATCCCAACCCATTCCATGATTAGAATATTCCCTGTAATGCTTAATTGTAGCAGGCACTGGAAGGAACATGAAATTGCTTTGGTATTATTTCAGTGCCTGAGGAATGGGAATTAGAAATTCATCTCTTTTGGGATGGCAGGGAGCTGCCATAGGAAGGTAAAACAACATTGTGTGCCTAAAAAAAGATCTGGGAATACTTTAATGGAATTGTGTTCATTACTTGGAAACCATTTAAAAAGGGAGAAGCAGCAAAGTTAAAGCCGTTGGTTACAATCGTGACTTTTTTACATTAATGAATTTTAGCTTTTGATCAATAAACCATATCCAGACGGACCAACCTCTTGAGACAGAGAAGAAAAATATTTTCTGGTTTTGTCTCCTGGTTTGTTTTGTCCCCCTGCAGATCAGAGCTGCCCCTGGGAGCTGCATCCACGAGCTCCCTGCGGGGGACGGTGAGGGCGGCTCGCTGTGACTGCAGGGAGCAGGACACCTGCGAGTGCCTGGTGGCCTCCCCCAGCCTCAACCACACCTACCTCATGTGGCTGCACGTGGTGGCCGGTGGCACGGCCCTGGGGTCCCCTCTGATGTCACTGCAGCCCACGGACGTAGGTAAGCAGGGTTTAACGCCGTGTCCATGGGAAACAGCAGCAGGGTGGCTCTCCTGGGAAAGGGGGCACAGACGGGACGGGAAAAGCTCCCTAATCCCTGTCTGGGCTCCAGTGCAAACCACGCTGAGCAGAGCCCAGGCAGCCAATAAATCTGTTCTCTCTGAGTTTTGCCTTTCTAATCAGGACCTCTCTGTGCCCAGGACTGGGCCAGTGCTGGGGCTTCTCTGGCCATGTTGCTGAGGACTTGAATTAAAACCTGAGAGGAGAAAAAAGCCATTCCAAAATTTACTTAGCAAGTGATCCCAGCCCTTTTCCCAAGCAGCTCTCTGATGTTTTCCTCCTCACCCATGCAACCCCAGCGTTCTCCAAGCTGGGAAACATTCCTCTGTATTTGATCAAGCTCAGACTCTCCTGACATGATGAATTTGATATGTGTTGCTATCCAACATGCCCGGTTATTACAGATTTGGGCAGATTTCATAAAGGCAGGAGCTGTCAGCTGCAGGGAAAAAAAATTAAAGTTTTATGAACATCTTATTAACTTAAAAACGTAGGAATTTTATGAACTTCCTCCTAACTGATGTGCTCTGCAGACAGAACCAGCTAAAGTCTCTGGGTGGGCTTGTTTGGAAGAGGAGAGGTGGCATTTTTCATCCTGCTGGTTTGAGATGATGCTACAGGAAGAAATTAAAAATTCAGGCTGGAGTCTGCCAGTATTTAAAAATGACACAACGAGTTAGCTCTGCTTAGTGAAGTATGTTTTAAAAATGCATAATATTAATATATGTTCTGCCAAGATTTGGCTCAATTAAAACCAGTTCGAATGTAAAACTCTGAATGCTCGTGTCATGTGGATTTTATTTGCTTATAGTGGAGCAGGTGGCATCACAACCATCATTATCTGTGGGATCTGATTCGGGGAAGTGTGGTGGGACTTTTGTTTGCCTTCTCCCCAATCACTCCCTGCTGGCCTTCATTAAGTTAATTGCTTTGAGATGGTCTAGAAGTAGGAATTAAACAAAATCTGATTTAGTGTGGTGGATTTATACTGAAAGTAATAAGAGATTTTTGGTATAACTGAGTGAGATTCCAATAATACACTTAAATGGGGAGCTTGGAGAGCTGGACACCCAGTGCAGATGGAATTTGAAGGGAACATTTGCCAACTGCCCAAGATTTTTGGGAATGTTTTCCCTTCAGCTTTTGCACGTGGTGTTCACCCTGCAGTGGTTTGGAATGGGATTTTACTCTTCGGTGGGAGAGACTTGGCTGTGAGTGAGGACAGGGCCAGCCAAGGTCTCAGTAACAGGTGAAAGCAGAGCCTGGATTCCTTGTCATTGTCCAAGGAATGTTAATCCTAAGGATTGCCCATCCATTCCCCACTCCGGAGCTCCCTTCATCCTTATGGGAACATCCAAACTCTCCGTTTTTACTTTGCCCTAATGCAGCTCTCCTGGAGACCTCCTTTCAGAGCCATAACCCCTGTGGAAGGATGGGAATATTTAGGAAATCCTTGTGTACAATCTGAGGCCATTTTAAGGAGCAAATTGATTTTCTCAGCACTTCCATCCCTCTCTTCCTCATTCCCTCTTTTCAGCAAGGCAGGAAAGCCAGGCCTTGGCTACTGGGAAGAGCCGTGGCCTAAGGGAAGAAATCCCCGCAGATTGAAGGGAAGTGGGAGGTCAAACAGCATTTCCTGATAACTGTAACAGCACCAGGGTGACTTTTCCAGGGATGTTACACCTCTTTTACACAATAGAGCAGCTCTTGAAAGCCGAATCGAGGGCCTGAAGGAGAATTGGGACTCGGTGAGACCCAGCAGTCCCGGGGGTAAATTGTCCCTTCCTTTGTGTGCAGTGAAGCCCGAAGCCCCTGGGAACGTGCGCCTGGAGCTGGCTGAGAGGGGCCAGGTGAAGCTCTGCTGGTGCAGCCCTGTGCTGCTGCCGTTCCCTCTGCAGCACCAAGTGAGGATCTCAGCTCCTTCGGGACGTGGCGAGCGCCAGGTGAGGCAGCTCCGCCTGCTCGGCTTCCCGGGGTGGGGGACTCGGCTTCCCGGGGTGGGGGGCTCACCCAAATCCAAGGATTCCCACCAGCCTCGCTGGCCTTGGGTTGAGAGCTCGGCTGGTGGGGTGGAGCTGGGCTTAGCACGCTGCTTTTTCCTGAGCTGGAAGAGCTGGGAAGCTGGATTTTACATCTGTAAACACTGAGAGAAGCCCCATCTCCTGCTGGGTCTTCCAAACAAACCCCCGTTTTTCTCCTTGGATGAAATCCTGGATTCTGTGAAGCCTCAACCCATTTTCTTGCAGCATTCTATATGTTCTATAACACATCTATGTTTAATATTTATAACTTTTAGTATAAATAGGGTTCTTTTCTGTTCCTACCACGCAAGTGGCTGGCTCTGGAATAACAAGCAGCTGTTAATCAGCAATCCATAATGATACAATTTGTTTTCTGCAGTTATGCAACTTCTACCACTCTCAAACCGACAGTAAATTGAAAGAAGAAAGCTTTTTAATCCAACTTGCTGCCTCAAAACTTAGAAAATCCTTGTGTAGAATATGAGGGCATTATCTCCTGTCTCTTAAGGAGCAAATTGATTTACCCAGCACTCCCAAACACTGAGTTTAAAGAGAAGGCATGAGGAGAATTCTGATTTTATAGATGATTTGTTTTGTTCCCCTCCGTCTCTTTTCCTGTTTCATTTTACAACAATAACGGATTTTGATGATCCAACAGATGCTTCAGGTTGCTCTGGAAACCTCAGTGGCCATAGACAATGCCCTACTTGACTCTCCATCCTCAGTGCAAGTGAGGAGCAGGAATCTCCGTGGTCCAGGGTTCTGGAGTGACTGGAGCACACCTTACAACCTCACTTTGGGAGGTAGGACGCCTGCAGGCTTTTGGAATAAAACCGATTTCCCAGTTTGTTTAGTGGATTTGGTGTTGGAGAACACGAGTTGGGGTGAAAAATCCCGGAGGAGCTTTTCCCCTTCTGCTCCCCCTGGCTGGCTTTGCCTGGGGCTCAGCTCCTCCCCTGTGCCAGGCTGGCGTTAGGAATTCTGCAGAACACACCTCTGTGGCTGTCACTCCCTCACCCAGCACCTGTTCAGACCCAGAAAAAGCTCTTTTCCTCAGAGCCTTCCCATTTCCAATTGCAGTTGGCAGCGCTGAACCTCTCCTCAATTCCAGATTTTTCTCCTAATGCTTTCTCTCGCTCCTGGTTTTGGTTTTGTAGCTGAGCTTAAGGCCCAGAGCAAAAAGAAGTGTACTTTTTGTGTAGTCCAGCTTGGTTTGTAATGCTGAGCCCTGTGCAAAACTGACTTTCTGGTTATTTTGTTGTGTTTTTCCCCGCTCTCCTTGGAATGAACTGGGAATATTTTGGTCTGTGCTGCCGCAGGAATTCTCTGAACCATTCCATGCCAATATTAGTGCTTTTCCTGGGCCTTTATATGGGCACCTGCACCAAAGAAAGAACTGAACCTTGGAAAAAGAGCTTTTTTTTCCCCCAATAAAACCTTCAACAGCAGATCCTAAGTGTGCTTTACTGCCTGAGAAAGGGAAATTTGGGGGGAATCCTACAAACCTCTGCCTGGTTCCTCAGTTTGGGAAGCAAACCCGACCTTTAAAGGATTTTCATGCTGGCTTTGGGGCGATCTTTGCAAACAGCTCCATTCCAGCCACACCTGCAGCTTCCCTGAATGATGGGGGCTGATCTTACACATCTTTAAATCCTAGGAAAATTCAGTGTCTTTAAGCCTGGATTGCACCACTGCTACAATTTGGTGTCAATTGCAGTGTAAAACCAGTTTTTGGGACTTTCATCTCCTGCTGACTTCAGCAGGAGGAGGAGGAGGAACAGCAGCTCCTGGAAAGATTGATTAATTTGATGATGTTCCCCTTGTGCTGCTGGGGGTTGCTTGCACTGCACCCTCCAGTGATTTTCTCCTCATTTCATTCAGATTTGCCTGGGGATGTTAAAGATTGTTTGAATCAGAGTTTAGAGACTTCAGGTATGGAGGGAGGCAGTCCAAGGCTCATTTCTGCTCTTGTTCATAGTGATTAAGAAGCAGGAAAATTAGAAATAAAACTGGAGGATGATAACCATAATAACAGTATTTTTCTATTGACAAATGCTTTTATGGTTTTTTGGTTCAATTTCTAATTTCAATGGATTTTTTTTCACCTTTTTTTTCCTTTTGTGTTGCCTGGGGATATTAAAGATTATTTGAATCAGGGTTTAGAAACTTCAGGTGTAGAGAGAGACAGTCCAAGGCTCATTTCTGCACCTGTAGTTGTTCACAGGGATTAAGAAGTGGGAAAGTTAGAAATGCAACTGCATGATGGATAATAATAATAATAATAATAATAGTAGTAATAGTAATAATAATAAATATTATTATTATTACTGTTATTGTTGTTGTTGTTGTTGTTGTTGTTATTATTATTATTATTATTATTATTATTATTATTATTATTATTGACAAATGCTTTTATGTTGTTATTATTATTATTATTATTATTATTATTATTATTATTATTATTATTATTGACAAATGCTTTTATGTTTTTTTGGTTCAATTTCTAATTTCAATGGATTTTTTTCCCCCCCTTTTTTCCTTTTGTGTTGCCTGGGGATATTAAATATTATTTTAATCTGAGTTTAGAAACTTCAGGTATGGAGGGAGACAGTCCAAGGCTTATTTCTGCTCTTGTTCACAGTGATTAAGAAAAAAATTAGAAATACAAATGGACAATGGATAATAATAATAATAGTAATAATAGTAATGATAATACTAGTAATACTACTACTACTACTACTACTAATATTTTATTGACAAATGCTTTTATGTTTTTGCTTCAGTTCCAAATCTCAACGGATTTTTTCCCCTTTTTCCCCCCTTTTTGTGCAGCTCAAGTCCTGTACTTCCCTCCCAAGACCCTGACCAGTGCTGGCTCCAACGTTTCATTTCTGTGCATCTATAAAAACAAAAGCAAGCCTGTAGAGGCCCAGGAGGTGGTTTGGTGGCTGAATTTAGCAGAAGAAATCCCAGCCAGCCAATATTCTCTTGTGAACAATCGTGTAAGCAAAGTTACTCTTTTCAACTTGAAAGCAACCAAACCTAGAGGAAGTTTCTTCTATAACGCTTTGTACTGTTGTCACCAAAGTAGGGAATGTCACCATAGATACGCTGAATTATATGTAGTAGGTAAGATTCCAGAGGATTTTCCATTCTCCTTTTTGGGGCATTTTCCTAGCGAGGATGGAATATTTCCATTGAAACTCCACGTATTTGCCTTTGGTTTTTTTTGTAGCAACCATTGTGTCTCGTTAATTAAGCTTTTCACGTCTTTTAATTAGACATGGATTTTAATATCTCCTGTGAGACCGATGGGTACTTAACTAAAATGACTTGCAGATGGTCTGCAAACCCAACCACCTCGCTCCTGGGGAGTTTGCAGTTAAGATATTACAGGTATGGACGGATTTTAACTCTCTTTTTGTGTTTGGAAAGCGTTGCTCAAAATATTATTGCATGAAAGAATTCTGGATAAATGTGATTATAAAATTAATGGTTTCTGTGAGGGGGATTCATCCTGCGTGCAGGAAGGGAACCAGAGACACCTGAGTATGTAACAGATCATATTTAGAAGGTTTTTCAGCGTTTTTCAAACTCTTTGGGAGCCAGTTCTCTCCGAGCAGTTCGCTTGCAGCACTTATAAAAATTGTTCCGTTTGCTCCTACCTACAAGTTGTGAGGCAATAAGGGAAAAGCCCATTCCCAGTGGGAATGTCTGGCCTGGGGGAGCTGTAGAATCCCTGTCCTTGGAGACTGTCAGATCCCAGCTGGATGGGACCCTGGGCAACTCCATCTGATTTGGATTTAACCCTGCTCTGAGTCTGAGACAGGACTTGAGACTTTTTGAGGTCTGCACTCAGTCTTTGATTTTTCTATAATTCTGTATTTTCTATGTACAGACAGATAAAAATATAAGATGAAATAAATTCATTCCGAGGTGGAAAAACATCTTGGTTAGAGAATCAAACCTTAGCTCGTGAAGGGAACATTGCTTTGTGAAGGCAGCAGCTTTGACTGCAGCAATTCCCAGAATCCCAGACTTGTTTGGGTTGGGAGGGACCTCAAAGCTCATCCCATTCCACCCCCTGATATATTGATCTTGAGAGCTTCCTAGAACCACTCAGACAGACAGACAGACAGACAGACAACCCTTCCTGAGACAAAAATCCATCATTTCACTGCCCTGCTGGGCTGGAGATGCAGAAATTTTGGCAAACAACTTCCATCGGCTCCGAGGGCCTAATCCTTTGGGAAGCCAGCCTGTCTTCTCTCTTGGAGGTGGACTGGAGTTCTGAGTTGTGCTGGTGCCCAGGTGGACGTTTCTCAGGGTTTTGTGGACTGAAGGAATAACTGGAATGCTGGAAAGTTCAAGTGGAGCCTTTTGGGGCAGGATTAACGCCTGGCTGAGTGCTGAGGTAGCTTTTGTTTCAGCTGCCTTCACAAACATGGATATAATGAGTGCACTGCTGGGCAGGGAGCTGGGAATAAACCCCATGCTGCTCATCGTGGCTTTTATTCCCCACTTTTTCACTGCTCAGGTTTAGCTAAAAATGTAATTTTCTAGTGGGAGGTGATAATGTGTAGATTTGTTAGCGCTCCTGCTCGATCAAACAGTGACATTCACACTGCCTGCAAATCCTTCCCAGATGCTGCCGATGCTTCTTTTTGTTCTTATTCCCGTGGTTATTTGTTCAGAGTTAAGGCCTGAAAGGAGGAGATGCAGTAAAATTCCTGCTGCTGTTCCATCTGGGAGCTGGAGTGCAGCAGCACCGCTGTGCCGCGTGCGACGCTTTGGCTGCTGGGGCTTTGTTTTGCTTGGGTTGTTACTACGTCTTCCTCTGCACTCGGTGCTGCCAAGAGAAACAGCTCCAAAGGGATCATCCTGTGGGAGCAGGGAATGCCAATCCCAACCTCCAAAGCACCAGGCACTGCTTTAATCCCGGGGATGGGAAGAGGAGACGTCAACCAAGTGTAACTCTGGTGGCTCAGCTGAGTAACTCAGGCCCTCTCTGGCCCCTCTCCTCACAAGTCTGAGGAGAAATCTCAGAACTTCCCTCTCCAAGAACGTATCCAGCTCCATTTAATCCGGAATCCAGGGCTCCTCTCTGCTGTTGCCAGGTGTGATAGCTGGACATGGGATTTTTAATCCAGAGTTGATGTTTTTATGGGATTTCCATCTCCTGGAGACAACTCCAGAGGGTCTGATTGGTCTCTGTGGCAGCTTCCCCCCGGCTGCCAGTTGGGATTTTGGAAGTCATTCCCGACTGGAGTAAATTCTTGGCAGATTTGCCTTGCTGTGTTTATTGCCAATACCTAAAATCCCACAACTGATGAGGATTTGGAGCTGCTGTACCTGTTGCTTTTCGTCAAATCAAAACCTTTTTGCTGTGGGAAGAGCCTTCATGTCCTGCTTCTCCCAGAGCCCAAGCTTTGAGGAGTGACACTGGAGTGTTAATTATCCATTCGGTGCAGATTCAGCTTCAAGATCCAAATAATCCTCAAAATCCCAGGCTGCTTCCAGTGCCACCAGTCCTTTTAATTCCCTCCAGACTTACACTTGCAATGTAGCAGCTTAATGTGGTTTCTTTCCCTCTTTTAAGGAGCCAGATTTATTGCTCTGACTTTCCAAGCCCATCTCCAAAGTCAGAGGTGAAGGAATGCAGTTTGCAGAGGAATCATTCCTACGAGTGCACGTTCCAGCCCATTTTCCTTTTGTCTGGATATACCATGTGGATAGAGTTTGGGCACTTCCTGGGAACACTGGAATCCTCCCCAACTTGTGTCATTCCAGCTGATGTGGGTAGGTTGGGATCCATGGACCTCTCTTCCCTTGTGCCCCTGGATTTTAGATGATGTAGGGAAAGTGTTTTTCCACAGGTTTTATATAAAAACATGAGAGTTTTGGCACTACCTTAAAAAAAAATTGGATTAGATGTTATTTCCATACATTTAGCTTGGCACAGGAGCAGATTTTAAATGAAACATCCACTCTTTCATCTTATTCCCTCTACAGAAAATGCAAGTGTTATATTGATAAATGAAGCTCATTTTTAAGGGTTTGGTTATTTAATTTTTCAGACTAATTTGTCTTCATTGAATTAAGTTTATCCTCCAGTGCAGTGTATTATTAACACAGTTATACACCCATTTAAAATCACGGGGACTGTCCATGCTCTTTCATGCTGCTGCAAAGTTTTGTGACACACAGAGCACTTGAATTTGGGTAAAAACGAGAGGCAGGAGCAGTGTTTGAGTGTTTTAAAAACCCCAAAATGTGCAAATCACCTCTTCTTACCTGCTCTGTGACAGAGCATTCACTGGGTATGGTTTGGACACAAATGTGAGCATAGGTGAGAGCAAAAAAGGTAGCTGGACCTCAGAGGTGCTACATGAAATAAATTAGTTAGATAATTATGAAATAAATTAGATAATTATGAAATAAATTAGAGTTCTATAATAATAAAATGCATTTATTATGTGGTGACAATGAATAGAAGGATTTATCCTGGGTGCAGTGTGTTGTGTAACCCATTCTAGCACCATCCAAAATGAGAAATTTCTTTATGATTTGTTGTTGTTTTCTCCTCATTCACATCTGATTATCCAAAATGAGTTTATTCCAACTTGACTTGATTAATAAATAAGGGCCTTGGGACATTCCTGATCATTCTGCTGGAGGAGCTGGATTTGGGGGGAATTTCCCGTTAGGAAAATAAAAACATTTCCATAAATCACTACACAGTGTCTGTCACCAGCCTTTACAGGAGCTGCTGCTTTCTGCAGGGGTGACCCCTTTAAAATAATGGAATTATGGAATTTCTAAGGCTGGAGACCGTGGAGTCCAACCATTCCCAGCACTGCCAAGGCCACCACTGACCATGTCCCCAACTGCCACATCCCCACAGTTTTTAAATCCCTCCAGCAATGGGGACTCAGCTCTGCCCTGGGCAGCTGTTCCAATGCCTGACCACCCTTTCCATGGAGAAATTTTCCCAAATATCCAACCTAAACCTCTAAATTTATTGCCAGGCTCTGTCTTTTGCTCTTTATCCCAGGGCAGGTGCCGGGTGCCAGCACCAAAACGATCTGTTGTGCTTTAAATGAAAGTGAAACACATGGAAACATTCCCCTGGATTCTGTTTCCAGCACAGCCCTGCTTTCCTTGGAACAGCAGAGGCCGTGTGTTACCTACCACCCTCAGGACAAGGAGAAGTGATCCATGGTTTGATTTAATGGGAAGTGTCAGTGCAGACGTTGCAGTCATTTTTTTAATCTTTCCTTTTTCCAGTGAAGCCTCTCCCCCCTTCCAACGTGGGAGCGGAACTCACCGGGAATGTGGGGCTGCTCAACGTGAGCTGGACCGAGCCTGTGTTTGCCAACAGGGACCTGGTGTTCCAGATCCGCTGGAAGGCAGGGAACAGGGAAGAGATTCCATGGCAGGTACTGTCTGTTCGGCCTGGACTGGGGCAGGGGTCACTGCACTGCTGGCCTCTAGGGTGGAGCTGCTTTGGGTGGAATTTATCCATGGAGGAAATCTAGCAAAGGAATATTCTTCATAACCCCACCTCCTCACTGGATTGATTTTCGGGAATTTGGACTCTAAGAGCTGCTTAAACATCTCCTTTGTTCTCACTCTGGGTTTTTCTCCTTCTCTCCCAGCTTTATGAAGTGCCAGGCTCCGCAGGCAGCTCAGCCGTGATAGAAGTCGAGCAGCTCTGTGTGGAATACGTGGTGCAGGTGCGCTGCAGGGAATTGGATGGGTCTGGATTCTGGAGTGACTGGAGCAGAGCAGCCCAAACCCTCGTGCAGGACATCAGAGGTTTGTGCTTCCAGGGACACCCTGAGGGCTGGGATTTTCCACACTCAGGTGTGACTGTCCTTCCCAAATTGTTGTTTTGCAGCTCCTTTGCAAGGCCCAGAATTCTGGAGAATCATTTCTGAGGATCCAGCAAGGAAGCAGAGGAATGTCACGCTCCTGTGGAAGGTGGGAGCAGCTGCATTTGGGGCTTTCCCTTTGATCCTAAAACCAGGTGGAATTGCCAGAAGGGGAGCCTGGCAAGCACATGAGGCAAACTCAGGCGGTCACTGCTTGTGGGAATTGGGATTTGCCTTTTTCCATGTTCCTGACAATTGCTTGGCTCATCCTACGGGCAACAGGTGAATCCTGGAGGTAATTCTAGGATCAAATGGGAGGTGGTTTTGCCTTCTTTGCCTTAAAAAGTTAATGCAGGACAGGAAGGAGTCCCTTGGTGGCCATTCCTGTTTGCTTGTGTTCAGTGTGCAGGTTTGGACCCTGAACGATGTGTAAACCAGGGAATTGCTGTGGGAATCTGAAAGTTTGGCTTTCCTTGTCCTTCACTTCCCTGTGCTGGGAAAAGGGGGAATAAGCGTCAGCTCTCAGAGAGGGACACAGGAAATGAAGTCTTCCAAAGGACTCCAGTCCTTGGCTGAAAGGCCAAGAGCCAGAATATCTTCACTGGGTCCTGTTTGCTTAAAACCAGAGCTGCCCAAGGAGCCTTTGCTTTGGGAATCAGGGAGTGGGGAAGGACTTCAGGAATTAATGCCCAGTTAATTCTCCAGCCCCTGATGGAGAATCACTCGCTGTGCAGCGTGAGCAGATACATCATAAAGCACCAGGCCCCAGGAAAGCCCTCCTGGGAGGAATCTGTGGATCATGGCACCACGTGGTCCTTTCCATGGACCGAGCCAACGCACACCGTCACCATCTTAGCCGTGAATTCCCTCGGGATTTCTGCAGTTAACTCCAATTTAACTCTGTCCCAGCAAATGAGCACAGGTAAGCCCAGCAACAAGATGTGGAAAATGCTGGGGATCCTTGTGATGGTCGTGGGGAAAGCTTTCCTTGGGATAAAATTCCCTCTGGTGGGATAAGGAATGTTTTATGGGGATACATTCAGAACCAACAGAGCTGTTGGAAAACTGAAATTTCCGTCCTGAAAATCCTAATGATTTTTGGGTTGGGAAAAGAGTTGTCTGTCTCTGGGGCTGTCTTCCCCCTACTGATAAAATATAAAGTAATTAATCAAAGGAAAATTAAATCCTGCTGGAGAACTGATCTTTCATCTCCTTTGATTTGGGAACACCCAACATTCCTGCTGGGGAATGTTTTGTCGTTTCCAAAATGTGCTTTGAGTTTTTGGGCTGCAAGGGCACAGAGTCCTCAGCCTTCCTGAGCAGCAATTCCTGGATTTGGCTGCACTCTGCTGAATTTATTCTGGAGAATTCAGGAGTTGTTGATTTTTTGGTCGAGGGTAGTTAAGGAATTGCAGGTGAGAATTGGGATATTTCGTGTCTGTAAGAAACCTGATCTGTTCAGTGCTTGGGACTGGTTTAGTGCAACCCAAATTTTGGTGGCTTTAAGAAAAATCTCTCTGCTGATGTGGCTTTATCATAGAGAAGATGATGAAGGTGATAAAGTGGTGAAACTTCAGCAGTTTATATGATGTGGATCCCAGCTGTTTTCCCTGTTTCCCCAGTGGATGCTGTGCAATCCCTGAGTGCTTACCTGGTGAACAGCACCTGTGTGGCTCTGCTGTGGACTCTCTCCCCCCAAATCCCCGGGATAACATCCTTTGTGGTTGAGTGGAAGAACCTGAACAAAGAGGAGGAGCTGAAATGGCTGCGAGTTCCTCCAAACCTCAGGAAATATTTTATTTATGGTGAGTGTGTGCTCAGCAATAAAATTCATGGTGTTAATTGGTGTGGAACAGAAAAACGCAGCATTTCTGAGCTTGGAGCCCTTTTCCCCCTTCCCTGTTTCTAATGAATTTCATTGTAAGGCCCAATAAACCAGAATTTGATGTTCATTAGGGGATTGACTGTTGCATTCATAATCAGTTTAACAGAGAGTGAAGCTCTGGAGTGAGTTCATTTTGTGGCAATACAATAAAATTAGTTCTGGAATATTGAACACATCAGCTAATTATTCAAATGAAGATGTGCATTTCCTTTGCATTTTGACTTTATCCTTAGAAATTGTCACAGTGGCTCCATAAGGTGTTAGTTCCATGACAGAATAATGCTGCATTAATAGTTTTAATCTCGGGGTATTGGAGTAGGGATCTAGAAAAGATGGATCCATGATTGCCCTCCCTGGGCTGATCTGAGCTCAGGTGTGTGACCAGAGCCTCTGTGGAGGGAATTGTTCAAAAGCTGGATCACAGTGGATTCCAAAGGCTGATTTCCCCTTTCCAGATCACTTTATCCTGATTGAGAAGTACCAGTTCAGCCTGTCCCCTGTGTTTGCTGGAGGAGTTGGCAGAGCCAGAGCCACGGATCAGTTTGCCAAAGGTGACTGAGGGGATCTTTTTCCGTGTCTTTGATGAAGTAAAAGTGACCTTTAAATGCAAAAATCTCTGTTTTATCTGAAAAAGAAAAATGTAATAAAGTCATTGTAATGTACCTACAAACAGTGAACAGGCTCCAGCTTTAATTTGAAAACTCTCTGTGGGCTGAGCTGAGTGAAGGATTAAATTCCTATTTAAAAAAAAAATTCCTTTTTGTCTATTTATTCCCAAGGGAAAGGTTTGTCCACGTGCAATAAAACTGTTGCTCAAGGTTATTTCCCCATCTAAGCTGTTGTTTCCACTGCTTGTTATTTCCCTGTTGCAAACTATTTGCTCACAGACGAATTCTTTTGCTGCATTAATAGCTGAACTCCTTTATTTCCAGGTGGATTTGAAACTGAGACTGATGGCAGCCTCCACGTAGTTCTGCCAGTTGTTTTCTCCACCTCGGTGCTGCTGCTGGGAGCGCTGCTGGTTTCACACCAGAGGTACCTTGGTCTTTGTTATCCAAAAGTCCAGGGGGTGCAGCTGCACTGGTGCCACTCTGCTGAACTGGTGTCACACAGTCCCAGACTGGTTTGGGTGGGAAGGGACCTTAAATCCCATCCAGTGCCAGCCCAGGGTGCTCCCAGCCCCAATGTCCAGCCTGGCCTTGGGCACTGCCAGGGATCCAGGGGCAGCCACAGCTGCTCTGGGAATCCCATCCCAGGGCCTGCCCACCCTCCCAGGGAACAATTCCTCCCCAAAATCCCATCCAGCCCTGCCCTCTGGCAGTGGGAAGCCATTCCCTGGGTCCTGTCCCTCCATCCCTTGTCCCCAGTCCCTCTCCAGCTCTCCTGGAGCCCCTTTAGGCCCTGTGGGTTGGGCTCATTCAGCACAGACTGCACCCTTCACATTTTCCCAAATGGCCACCTGGAATGTCCCTTTATGTTTTGGATTAAATCTGGGCCATTTATAATCTCTCCAATGATTATTTCATTGCCACAGTGCTGTGGATAAATAAAGTTGCAGAGATTCCTTCCCTGCCCAGTGCAGCCCCTGTGGGGACAGTGCCAACTCCAGCATTTCCCTGCCATTTCAGGGTGAAGAAGCTGTTCTGGGAGGATGTTCCCAACCCCAAGAACTGCTCGTGGGCACAAGGAGTTAATTTCCAGCAGGTTTGTATTTCCCTGGGGCTGCTGCTTCCCCCAGCCCAGGGCTGTTGTTCCAGCCCTGTCTCCAGTGGAAATCCAGCCCTGTTCACTCCATCCAGAGGTTCCCATTTCCCAGGCCTCTGGATTATGCATTGGATGTGATAAATACCTGCCAGCTCTTCCTGAGTGACGTGGCAGAGGTGACAGATGGTGGCCTTTGCCAAAACACCCCTGCCCTTGGCTGGGAGGGGTTTCATCTGTGTTTGCTGCCCCATGGAGCAGGGGCTGGGCTGAGGGAAGGGATACAAACGTCTCCATTAGGGATAAACCAGGGGCATGAGGAGAAAAAATGTTATTTTCATTGTTTAAAAGCTTCTTGTTCGTTTTGGTGTGGGAAGGTGATGGATTTGTGTGGCACAAATGCCAAATTCAGGGCCCGGGTGTCACCAACAGCGAGTCTGGGCTGAGGAGAGCCCAGGAGTTTTACTCTTTCCTCTCATTTCCCACTACTCCAGGTATTTTGACATTTCCCTCGTTATTTTGGCAGCTTCCCTGCTGTAAAACATAGTTTGTCAACGCACAGAAAACCTGAGTTTATCTGTTTTGTTCTGAATTCATTAGGAAATACAAGGGAATTTTCCTTGGAGCTCTCGTGCTGCTGTCAGTCCGTCCTGGTGGATAATTTACATGTGCATGTGTTAGGGAGCTGTAAATCCTCCATTTCTCCCAAATAAAGGTGTTTCTCTCACTCATTTCAAACAAGCAGCTGCTGCTCAGGTGGGAATGCTCCGAAAATCCTATGGAAAGGCTGAATTTGACCTGGACAATCCAATCCTAGCAGGGAAGGTTACTTCAGCTGATGTATAAATGATTAAATCTGTCGAGGAAATTTGTCGTAGAGGATTTTCAACTATAAATTCCTTAAAAACGATGTGTGAACTTGATGGGGCAAAATTCCAGGGTCCTGGGAATGACCTTTGGCGTTGGGTTCTGTGATCCATAAAGGCTGGATAGGGAAATAAAGCTGTTCCATAATAAATGAGCATTAAAATCTCTCTTTCCTTCCAGCCTGAAACTCTGGAGCATCTCTTTGCCAAGCATCCCGAGCCAATGTCCTTTGAGCCTCTTCTCCTGGAGGCAGAGATCGTGCTGGAAGACATCAGTGTCACCACCAAAGCCCTGGAAAAAGAAGACAGGCAGGAATTTTTAGGAATCGATTCCGTGTTTCCAACCCCCCAGGACTCGGAATGTGACTCTGCTTGCTCCAGCAGCCACTTCCAGGGCAGCAGCTTCTCCGGGAGCTCCCAGGATGGAGAAACCACGGCTCAGTGTGACCTCAGATACGCCACTGTCATCGGAAATTCCCGATCCAGCGGCCTTTGCCAGCGGAAAACCAATCCGAGGAGCTGTTTCCATAGGTGCTTCCTAGCAGGAGATTCCGTGGCTTTAGGTGCCTTCTCCAGTGGTGCTTGGGAGGTGGGGAATGGGGCATTCCTGGTGTTCCCTGGCTCCCCTGGCTGGCAGCCCAGCAGGGCTCTCTCCCTGATTTCCTCCGAGGGATTCTCGGAGCCTTTGGATGATGCTTTCCCAGGCAGCGCTGAGCGCAGCCTGTATTACCTTGGGGTAACAGCCCTGGAAAAGGGAGAAAGGGACATTTTCCTGCCAGAAAGCCCCGGGGGGATGTGTCAGCTCCAAACCACGGATCTGCTCACGGAGGAGGGGGTTCTCCAGCACATCCCGACAAACGTCAAGGAGTTTATCCAAGGCAGCCTCAAGCCTAAAGCCACCGTTCCCTACGTTCCACAGTTCCGGGTGGCGACGTCCAAAGGACAGGAGGCCACGGAGAAAAAGTGACATCATCACCCCAAAACTCAATATTCCTGAAGTTTTTCCAGGTGTTGATGCGTTCCCCTGTTTTCCCTCTCCTGATTTCTCCAGCTTGGTTTGAGGCTTCACCTGGAGCCCCCAAGGGTGAGAGAGCAAGGAGCGAGCTGATCCGGGGCCTGAAATGTTTATGTGGGGGAAAAGCTGGAATGTGCCATTTCCCTGGGAATGATTCGTGGCACCGAGCCAGCCTGGATGTGGCTGGAAGGAATGGATCAAGGAGCGAAAGGCTCGGTGCTGCAGGAGGAGGAAGAGAATCTGAGTTCCTGGGTCTCTATTAATTGGGTAAAATGACGTATTTGAAGTAAAACATCCACAGTTTGTTGTTGAACACGAGATTCCAAATGGTGCCATTTCAGACTGACATTTCTTCCCAAGCTCTTTCCTAAGATTCCATGGGAGAAAAGACAGGAATTTGATCCAAGGACCCTGCATTTGTGATCTTGGGGGATCCAACCTGTCTGCATGGCCTTGGAGAAGGCACTTTGCCTCTACAACCCTGCCAGGAAGCCTCAGGTGGGAGGAAAACCAGGTCTGGATTTTCTGGGATAAGCAGGAAAACAAACCCACACCTGTTTGCAAGCCAAAGCTATTTTTTTTTTTTTTAAATTTCAGAGCTCATAAATATTTTTGTACACCTGCCTTTTCAGAGGTCTGTTTTGAGGAGCTCAGAAGGATGAATTTATTGTGTGTTCCAAAGAATGAATTTCTGTCGAACTTCGGGGAGACAAAACCAAAAGGGCAAAAACCAAAGCGAGGGTGAATTTAAGCCCAGCTTAACACACAAAACCCCACTGCTGGGTTTTGCTAAGCTGCTGACCTGGCTCTCGTGGGGCTGGATGTGGCACAGATTCGTTGTTCTGGTTTCCAAAACATTGTGTGGGGTGAGGAATTAAAACCTGTTTTGTGTTAGGAACCAAACTTGGCGCTGTGATTGGAGATAAACCTGCAGGTTCCTGTAGCATTCCAGGGAAAAGCTGTGGTGGATGCTGGATTTAGGATCCACTTCCTGCTGTTGGGAAGGGACAGGAGAGCCCAGTTCTCTGGAGAATGGGGTGATCCTTTAATGGAAGGGTCCAGAAAAATGGTTTGGCTGTGTTGGAAGTTCATCTTCCTCAAGAAATAAAAAGCTGATGTTGATTTTAGCCTGCACAGTCCTTTCCCAGTAATTCCATAAGGACAGGGGGAGCATTAACCATGGGAATGATGGGCTGAGGGACCAGGGGAGGCTTTCCTGGGAAAATGCAGGAGTTAGGAGACGTGCAGGAGGTCTTCCCTCAATGGGCACTGGCAGATTCCCAGGTGTCACCTCCTTTGGGAGCCCAGCCTGTCCTCCTGCTGCCATCCCATGATTTTCCTAATGGCCAGAGCAGGTGGTGCTCCTCAGGAAAACAAATGGATCTCCTCTGCAAAAATCCTGCAGGAAACACAGTGAATCTGAGCTGCTTCAGCAAAAAGAGAAGATTTTGGTGTGGTCAGTGTAGAACCAAGGGATTGAATCCATCCCTGGGATGTTCCTGTCCTGGAGCAGCTCCACACCCCCTCTGCAATCCCAGTGTTCCTGAGGGTGCTGCAAATCCAGGTGCTGACCCACAGCACAGGGCAGGCCACAGCTCCATAAATAATTCCTAAAACTGCCTCTCGGGCTGGCATTTCCATCCTGATGGAAGGGACATTCAATCCTGCTCCTCACCTTGCTGTGCTCCCACAGAAAGCCAAAATCTGCATATCCTGAACCCTCCATCTGCTGCCTCTGGCTCCGGTTACGGCTCCGGCCGCTCCCTCAGGCAGCAGCTGCCTCAGGGAGGGAAAACTGGGAGCTGGGGCTGGTTGTTTTCCATCATTATTTTTCCCCTCAGCTTCAGGTCAGGTTGTTTCCCACAGCTGAGCCTTTCCCAAGCCGTGGGGGATCGCTGTTTCCAGCCACAGGAGCAAAATCTCCTTGGCTTATTCCTGGCTGCCACGGAGATGGGAATGTGCAGTGCCCGGGGATTTTGGAAGGTAAGGAGCTCCCACTCATTCCAGAACAACTGGAAAGGACACAGGTGTCACCCCGGGGATGGCTGGAAGGGGCTTCATTCCTGGAGCTGTCCTTGAAAATGTCTGGAGCAGGGAGTCTGTGCTTGCTGCCTCTCCCGGGCTCCGGCTGCATCTTGGCAGGAGAGCTGGGAAAGCCCTGCCAAGAACCAGGGAGAAAGTAGGGAACAGGGTCATGCCGGGATCTGCGCTGGGGGAAGAGGTGCTGGGGGGAAAAATGGGTTTCAGGTGATGATCTTCACCTTCAGCTCTGCCCTGAGGGGTCTCGTCCACTCCTGGCCTCAGCTCCTGGCACATCCAGAGGGTCTCACCTGCCCCGGGGCATGGGGAGGGAAGAGAAACCTGTGGAATTGCATTTGGGAGCATCCCAAGAGCAGCCACAGGAGTGACCCAGCACAGTTTCTGTTTCCTCCACAGGGAAAATGTTGCTGCTTCTCCAGAAATGTTCCTGTGCCACAAACAATCCCGAGCCAACTCCCAGGGAATCTGGGCATTTCGCAGAGAAATGAGATTTTTTGGCTGTGACCTCACACTCAGCAGGAAAGGCCTTTTCAGTTTGAACCAAGCAATTTTAGGAACCATGTGCAGCTTCTGAAGTACAAATTAAGATCCTGCAGATTCCTTTTGAAGAGCATTCAGGAGTGCAGCTCATTTATGTAAGAAAATGAATCAAATGTGTCATTTTCCCTTTTCCATATCACTTGCAGCTACAGTTAAATTCCCCCCTTTTTAAAAAAAAATCTGGGATTGATGTTTGAAGCAGCAAAAAACTGATTTTCATGTTTTAGAATCCCAGAATGATTTGGGTTGGGAGAGACCTTAAATCCCATCCCATTCCACCCCCTGCTGTGGGCAGGGACACCTTCCCCTATCCCAGGTTGTTCCAAGCCCCATCCAACCTGGCCTTGGACACTGCCAGGGATGGGACAACACTTCCAGGGATTCCACAGAGCCTGGGTGGCACCTCCCTGCCTTGGAATCAGTGTGGGACCAATGGATCACTGATTTGGAGATGTGTGAGGAAATTCCTGGGATGCAAGTGAGCTTTGCAGCTGGAAGCTGGAGGGGAAGAGGGACCGATGGAGGTGAACACACACAAAGTTGGGTTTTCCCAGGAAATCCACACCTGCTTTGGTGGGGGCTGCTGGGGGAGGGGTTTGCCTTTAAATAAGCACAAAAAAGGTAAAATTGCCCCTTTAGGCATTTCTTTTCTAGCCACAGCTCCATGGGAAAGGACTGAAATCCATGTTTTCCGTGTGCTCCTGGGACAAGAAAGTCCTCCAGCATCCCGGGCTGTGCTCAGAGCATTCCCTGTGCCAGGGGTTTGGAACAAGGTGGTCTTTAAGGTCCCTTCCAACCCAGGCCATTCCATGATTCCCTGATTTTAAAGAACAGAAGAGACCAATGCATCCTTCAAATCCTTACCCAGGCCCTGCTTTTGCCATGGATATTGCCGATGTTGTGTTCCCTGCTGGAGAAAAAGGAATTAAAATGCAGGTTTCTGGTGGGAATTCCTGCAAGAGGAAGGATCCCATTCCTCCAATCTTCCTTCTGCTGGGAAAGCAACTTGTGGCAAGGTTTGAATTAAATCTATTTGGGGTGTGCATCCAGGTTTTTCGGAATAAAACACCGGGATTTCAGCGCCTGAGCCAGTGCCCAGACCGTGCTGTCGACAAGGACACTGCGGCGCTGGCACACAGCCCCAGGAACACCAAAAGGACCCAAAACCCCCCCCAAATTCCTTTCGGGAAGAGCCAAACTGGAAAGCCACAGCATCCTTGTGGCTGGAAACCCGCGGGTTTGGCAGGTGCCATTGTGCTCGCTAATGATCCTAAACAAAAGGACGGGAATTGTCTGTGGGAGCCGCTAATTAATGACTCCCCGTCAGGAGCCGCTTCTCCGGAGCTGTCAGCGGCAGAGCAGGGCCGGGCACTGAGAGCCTCTCCCCGGGAAGCTGCACAACAGCCTTGATGGCTCCTGGAATAACGCAGCGTCCTGCTGGGACGGAATGAATGGGAAAACAAGGGATGGAGAGGGATGGAGGAAGGGACAGCCCGGGGTGGGGAGGGGGGCTGTGAATGGTGATGAAAAGCCGTGGCCAGCGAGGTCTGGGGGCCTGGGAGAGATGAAGGTCACGGCAGTGCCACCTCTGCAGTTCACGGCTAATTAAAGGGTCTTGTCTGGCCTTTTTTCCACCTTTTTTCCACGCAGTCCCCCTTTTCCCCCCTGTTCCCATCATCCTGGATGGGCCATTTCGGGATGCAAATGAAGCTCATTTCTTCTTATCCCTGACAATCACTTGAAGAGCAGCCGTTTGTGCCTTCAAATCCAAGAGGAGAGTTGGGAACAGGTGACAAACACAAACCTGCCCGGGGTGACAAACACAAACCTTTCCCAGAGCTTTCCCAGCAAAGAAACTCATTTCCCTATGGATCCAGCACTTGGCAAAGGAGAAGGAGCAGCCTGGGCTGGTGGAAGGTGTCCCATGGCCTGGGTGGGACGAGATGGGCTTTAAGCTCCATCCAAACCCAAACCATCGTGGGATTTTAGACTTCCCTGAATTCTGTGAATGGGATTTTATAATTCCGTGAATGGATGGGCTGGGAAAGCCGAGGAACAGCTCTCTGTTAGATCTCCCAAATCCATCCGGGACACACAACCCCAGGTGGGCAGGAGACCCAGAGCAGGCTGCAAAGGAGCACTCAGAGCTTCATTTCGAGCTTCCAGTGATGATTAAAGATCTGGCAGGGAAAGAATTATTTAATCTTGTGCCTGCCTAACGTCAGAAGCTTGTCGGAGACCGGCTGCTGTTGGCAGGAACAGCTTGGAATCCCTCTGCTCCAGCTGGGTGGTCAGGAAAACTCCAGCTGGAAGGGGACAAACTCCCTCCTCAGCACAGGCACCAGCAGGAACAGTGAGGGACTCAGCCCTGGTCCCCATTTCTGCCCTGTGAACCATCCCACACATCCTGGAAACAACTGCCTGGAGCAGGGATGGCTCCGGAGAGATTTCTTCCAACAGCTCCAGCTGCAGTGAAGGATGCTGGGTTTCTTTTTGAGTTCAGTCAACAGCATTTTGAATGTGCTCTGAAAGCAAAAACATTGGTTTAGTTATTGCTTGTCTTGGAGCTGGGAAGGGTCTGGAGCCCCAGGAGCGGCTGAGGGAGCTGGGAAAGGGGCTCAGCCTGGAGAAAAGGAGGCTCAGGGGGGACCTTGTGGCTCTGCACAAGTCCCTGACAGGAGGGGGCAGCCGGGGGGGGTCGGGCTCTGCTGGCAGGGAACAGGGACAGGAGGAGAGGGAACGGCCTCAGGCTGGGCCAGGGGAGGCTCAGGGTGGATATTGTGGAAAATTTCTTCATGGAAAAGGTTTTCCAGCCCTGGGCAGTGCTGAGTCCCCATCCCTGGAGGGATTTAAAAGCTGTGTGGATGTGGCACTTGGGAGCACGGGGCAGTGGTGGCCTTGGCCGTGCTGGGAAACAATTGGACTCGATGGTCTCAGAGGACTTTTCCAAGATTAATGATTCCAGGATTCTATGAATTTATAACTGTGAGAGCCTTTTCCCCAATTTCCCATCAGCTGATGTGAAAATAGAGGTTGAAGCTGGAGCTCTGCCCTCATCCCTGTGAGGACTCCAATCCAATTCCGTGTCTGGAGCTGAGAGAGATTGCTCCCAACCCCTCGGAGCTCTGTGGCCTCTCTGGCTGAAATAGGGAAGTTAAAACTGCAGAGATGGAAATTCAGGAGATCTGAAGATTGTTTCCCTGCAGCTCCTGCTTTGTGTCACCTGCCCAGACCCTTTCAGTGGTGACAGCACCCAGAAACACAAGCCGGGGTTGTCAGCCTAAAACACAGGAGGGTTTCTTGTTGTTTTTAAAATCTGCTCTGTTTTGTTTTTTGTTTTTTTTTTTGGTTTTTTTTGTTTGTTTGGTTTTTTTTTTTTTTTTTGTAGGGAAAAAGACACTGGAACCTTTCCTGCCAATTTGAGGTCTTTTTTCCCAGTCCAAAAAAAAAATAATTCCAGGTTTAGGGACAAGTCTTTATGGCCACTGCTTTGGTGTGGGTTTAGGGAACGGATGTTAATTAACTGAGCTCTTCACAGTGAGGAAAATCCCTTCCCTGTGCACTTCCCGGACTCTCCCTGGGAGGGTGGGGAGGCCCTGGCACAGGTTTCCCATCCCTGGAAGCATCCAAGGCCAGGTTGGAGCAAGCTGGGATAATGGAAGGTGTCCCTGCCCATGGAGGGAGGACTGGATAATCCGTGAAGTCCCTCCCGACCCAAACCATTCCAGGATTCTGTTCCATGAGGAATTCAAGCTTTAATGTCAGGACTTCTTTTATCTCTCCATGTGTTACTTGTGTTTCTTAGTCAAAATTTTAGCAGCTTCCTTCATCAAACCCAAGGACCTTCCAGCCCTGGCTGTTTTGCAGGATGAAAAATCTTGTCAGTGGCTATTTTTTTCCCAGAATTCATCGACTTCCAGACACAAATCCTCCAGTTGGATAAATCGGGCTGGGAACAAGCCGTGGGTTCAGGGCTGGCAGGCAGAGAGGAGAATTTTCCCCTCTCAGCACCTCTCTCAGCCCTGACCCACGGCTCCACCCGGACCCTCTCAGGGATTGGGATGCTCCCAAAGAACTCGGTGGGATGAGTCAGCTCCGTGTCTGCCAGGCTGGTGGCTGAGGGGGAGGAAGAGGAGTGAGGAGCCTGTGCTGATCCAGGCTCTGGGGAAGCTGCAGCACAGGAGAAAAGTGACAGAAGCTTCTTCCTTTCTCAGTTCCTTGCCTGGAAAATGCACCTTTTCTGTCCTTCCTGCTAAACCAACACCTGATCCCGGTGGCACCTTTGGGGCTGCCGCGAAAGCTGAGGCGGTGGGAACATCCCGCTTCTCCAAAGCAGGCACAAAATAATCCTAATCCACCTTGCTGCTGATATTTTTTCTGCTCTGATCCACTGGTTTTTTCCAGAGCATCCAGCACTTCCCAGCTCTGTCTGGGATGATGCCCATGGCTGAGGATTCAAGCCCAGCCTCCCTCTCAAAGCCCAGGCTACAGAGAAAAAAGGGAATCTGAGATCTCAGCCTCACATCCCAGGAAGTGCTGCAATGTTCCTTGCTGTGGTCTTTAACCAAAATATTTGGGTTTCCAGACTTGGTTCAGGAGGAGAAATCATCCATGGAATTACCCTTGTTGTTTTAGGACATGTTTTATGACAAATCCTTCCTGCTTCCCATCTCCTGCACCTGCCTGCTGGGTTATGGATGAGGAATTCCAGTGGTTCCATTCCAGCCCGGCACTGCTTCAGGCAAGTGGCTGCCTTTAAAAGCTGCCCAGCATTTTCAAAGGAATAAAAAGCTGCAGTGCTTCCATAAGCTCCTGCCCTTTTCCTAGGAAAGCTGGTCGGTCTTTTTTAGGGAAGCCACCCTGTTGGAGGGGAGCTGCCTGGATTGCTGTGTTTATCCATTTACATGCAGGATTTGGGAATCCAGGGCAGCCTCCTCAGCCACTCCTGAGGGTGAAAAGCCTCATTAAGGCCTCCCAAAGGGATTTTGGAAGGGGTAGGAGGCACATCCTTCACTGCACAGCTGCTGCTCCGTGCATTTCTCCCAAATGAATCCCTAATAATGCTCCAGGAAGCAAAGGAGGGATGGAATGTCTGCCCTGCACCTCTTCCCTCCTTGCTCGGCTTTCTTCTCCCTCTTGATGTCAAACCCAACAATCCTTCCACTCCTGGTATGAAATGGGGAGGGTAAATTCCAACAGATCCCAGCATCTGTTAGATCCCATTTAATTCCCGTTTATTTGATATCCATGAGCTTCTTCAGCTGGAAAGACAGAGAGGGGGGCACAAACATTCATTAATTGTGCCCAATGAATTAATTCACGGATCTCTTACAGTACCCAGGGTATTTGTTTCCTTTCCCTTATTTCCATACTGTCCTATCAATCTCCCAACAGCCTCCCGTCAGTTTTCATCTGAATCCCTTTTCCTGGCACCAGGATCTTTATGGAAGAGGAGAGAAGATGGCAAAGACATCTGGGTTTGATGAGCTGAGGGCACAGAGGGGGAAAAAAATCCTGCAGGGAGTCACTGACTGGCTTTGCTTGGTGTGGGCAGTCCCAAGAAATGTCCCGATCCTCCCTGAAAAGAAGGATTTTGGAGGGGGAAGGGCACCAAATCCAGAGCAAACCCAGAAAATTGTGTAAAATACCTCAAAATGGTGTCAGTGGAGGTTCTGAGGCTGGAGGGCACAGGAAGCAGGTCCCCCATCTGCCTGATATCAGCCATTCTCATTCCAAACACATTTCCTTGTGCTCCCTTCCTGTTTTAATGGGAAATGTATCCTTTGACAGGACCTCACCAAATCCATTTATCCTGTTCTGTACCAGCTCTCCTGCCACATTTATCACCCGAGGATCTGAGTGCATTCAGCACAACCACAGACATCTGCCAGCTTCATTTTTTTCCCTCTCAGTCTCCTCAGGAAAAAAAAAAAATAAAATGAAATGAGTGCAACAGTTTTCCTATTTTAGGAAGTTGGACTTTTCCCCCAGCCTCTTTCACACAAACATCGCTTTAGTTTTTTTCTAGTAGAGAAAACAAATCCCCGCAGGATCCACATCCTCGGGTTTGATCCTGAAACAGTTCTCCTTTCCAGAAACAAAGCTGGACCACCCCTCCACTGCCCAGCACTAGGGAAGGGGTCAGGAATATCAGGACAAACTGCACAGTGTTGGCCACTGGGAAGTGACCTTTTCCCAGGGCTGGCAGGATCTCAGCCGGATTTATGGATGCGAGGTCCTTCAGGATGGTTGGAGCTTCTCGATGATGAAAAATTGGTGCCTGTGGGTGGCATTTGGTAACTGCAGCAGGGCAGAGGCAGATCAGGGAGTGCTGCAGCTCTCAGGGTTCACTTTGGGGTGGATCAGGAATGCTCAGGGCCTCTGGAATATCTCAGTGCCAGGGATGGCTTCCTGGAGTTGGCTCGGCAGGTTCAGCAGAGGGAGATAAGAAGGACACGGGTCCGTGATACGATGGCAGCAGGAGCTCTGAGGAGTTCCTTAATTTCATCCTCCTGCTATCGGCCTTCCCTACCTGCATCCAAGCTCCCAGGGGGATGTCAGGCAGCCAGGGAAGAGAGGAGGAACCCTGGGAGCTGCTGCTGCCAGCCACAAACAGCAGGAGCAGCCCCGTCCTTCCCAGCAGGGTGAAGCACAGCTGCCTGTTCCCAGGCTCTGGAATTGCATCCATGACTCTGAATCGCTGCCTGAATCAGGATTGCTGATCTTTCCTGTTGCCAGGGAGTTGAAAAGCTTGGATGTGCTGCCTGAAGGCTGGGAATGACCAAGAGCAAGATTTGAATTTCCCTGGCCTTGTAGTCTGGAAGAGCAGAGTTTCTTTCAGCCATCTGGGAATTCTGTATCCTGCCATCATTTGTGTTGTTCAGTGCTTACAGATGAGAGACGATTCCTAAATATTCCAAGGATTTTCCTGAGCCTAAACCACGGGGTTTAAACCTAGAATCCAGGGAAAGATTGCAGAAGTGACTTCTCTGTGGAGTTTCACAGAGTTGAACACCTTTGCACAGCAGACTCTGGACCAGATTCCTCACACCTGACTCTGTGTCCAAGGCAGCAGAGAGGGGAAAAAATTCACCTTGGTTCTCCTCACTGCAGCCCAAATTTTGTAAAAGGTACTGGCATGTTGAAATTTGATTGGTAATTCATTTTACATTTGAAAAGAAACTCCTGCATGTTACAGAAATCTCTCCATTAATTATTAACTCTTAATTTTACCGAGCTGGACAGACAATCTTTTCTCCTCCGTGTGATTACGTGGCACAAAACTTTCATTCAATATTGTTCTTTTCCTGCATAAAGACTGGCTTATCGAGATCTGCTGTGGTCTGGCCTGTGGGTCTGTGGGATACTGGGCCATGGGACGGTACTTGGGCAAGAATCCCAACACAGCAGCCTTCTGTTCACTTTTCAGAGGCTGCAGTCATGAATCCCCGGGAAAAATCAAGGGGCTGTGTGTCATCCACAAATAACCAGTTTAACTCTTCATTTAAAAGGTTTTATAATGAATAGATTTTATTTTTCTCCGCCGGACTCTGAGGTTTTGGGGAGTTGGGGTGGGTTCTTTAAGCCTTTTAAATGCCGCTCCTCAGCCCCGAAGACGAGAAAATTCCTCTTTTACCACGTGAGCCAAGTTCTTCATGTTATTACTCCAGAAACTTGGCCTTTGATGAGGACATCAAACACCCAAAGATCTCATGTTCAGGATCAAACAGACGTTCCTACCGTGACAAACCATACAAAGAGAACTATCCTTTATCTGCCGGCTGTTTGGGGCGGTGTGACCAGGCAGCAGCTCCCACAGGTGTGAGATGTGACACTTTGCCAATTCAATCTGTCAGGTGAGCAGCTCTTGTTTGCCAGGGCCTCACCTCCCTCAGAGGGAAGAATTCCTTCCCAAAATCCCATCCCAGCCTGGCCCAGCTGTGCCACCGCGGTGTCCCGGGGTTTGTACCCGCTGGTTCCCCGGGTGTGGAGTGCCCTGTGCTCCAGGCAACATTCCCCAGGGAGAGTCTTCAAACCACCACCGGCTGCTTCCTCGCTCCTGCCCTGCCCCTATGGATGCAAGGATACCGATAAATTTGTGCTCGATTCCTTGGAATCCCAGACTGGTTTGGGTTGGGAGGGACCTCAGCGCTCCCCTCATCCCACCCCCGCCACGGGCAAGAGATGCCACCCTCTAGCCCAGGTCGTTCCCAGCCCCATCCAGGCTGGAATTTGGCAGGATTTGCTGCAGAGCTGCTCCCGGAGCTCGCCTTGGCTCAAACCCGGCCGGGGGGGACCCGGGGCCGGGGCTGCGGCGGGGGAGGGACAGAGAGCGGGGCGGGACGGACGGAACCGGGAGGGGAGAGCGGAGCCGAGCGCGGAGGGAAGGGAAAGGAAGGAGCAGAGCGGAGAGGGAAGGGAAGGAGAGGAGCAGGCAGGGAAGGAGAGGGAGAGGAAGGGAAGGAGCGGACCGAGGAGCGAAGGGAAGGCAGG
>VZTA01019365.1:137911-280273 GCA_013398855.1 Mohoua ochrocephala | reverse complement strand
CGGCCCTGAGGGGAGTCCCGGGGGGTCCCGGTCCCTGCTCCGTGCCCGGGGCCGCGGGGCCGATGGAGCCCAAGGACTGAGTCACTTGTGGGGTGTTTGGGTGGCCTCAGTTAAGTTTTGTCGTGGGGAATCACATGGCCTTAAGAGAAAAAAGCCCCAGACAAACAAGGGTTGCGGTTTTCCAGAGAGCGAATAGTCACTTCAATCGTTTTTTTAAATTACTTTATTTCTGTGCTCCCTGCATCTTCTAGATATTCTGTGTGTGTGTTTAGATCCCTTCTGTTTCTTCCTATATTTTTTCTGCCTCGAATTTCTGTTGGAATCGCTCATTTTATCCTGGCGGTGCTGAGGCTGCCGTGTGGCAGCACCGTGTTCCACAGGATCGCATTCCCGGGATCTGAGCCTTCCCAGCCCCGTGGGATGGGGGCCGGATTCCCCATCCCAGCCAGGCCAGCTCCATCCCGAAAGCCTCGGGAGCGATCTGCACCCTGCACCCTCGGAACTCCGTGTGGGATGAGCCCTGCCGATGCTCCTCTCCCGGAGACATTTCCTCTGCATCATTTCCCTGACATGTGCTTTGAGTCAGTTTGTTTTTCCTGAGCCTCCTTTTCTCAGTTCGGAGCCTGGTGGGAGTTGCGAGTTCAGAGAGGATCTGGGAGTTGTTTCCTTGGTGTGGCTCCGCACCAGCTCCCTGAGAGCCCGTGGGGCAGGGAGAGGAGCATTTTCCCCTCCTCAGGTGGAGGTTGAGGAGTTCTAAATCAATTCTGAGAAGGAACGAGGTGTTTGCTGAGACCTCTGGGGCTGGGATGTAGCCATGAGGGCACCGAGTTGTTTTCTGTGATGCTCAGCATCTGTTGCAGCAGGAAACATCCTAAGAGATCACCTGCACCGAGGAGAATTCCTGGTGGATCTCTCTCGTTTGAGATTCTTTGCAGCAGAATCCATCCGGTGCCTTTTATTTTTTTCCTCTGGAATTGTGGTGTCCGTAAGAAGCAGCGGTGAATAAGCCGAATAATTGCATTTGCAGGTTGTAAATCCAGTGGGACAGGGAACTTTTTAGGCCACTTCGAGAGAGATGCTCATTTGTTTGTGTCCCTCATTACCAGCTCCAGAGAGGATGGTTAAAAAGGTTATGAACAAATCCGTGATCCATAAATCATCTGGAATAAAAGCTTGTTAGTACAACGAGTGCTTCTCCTGGCAGATTATTCATTGCAACTCTCTGTTTCTCTTGTCATCTCATCTATTTTAATGTTTCCTTGTGCCTTGCTCAGGTGCTCCAGGTACCGCTGTATCCCGCTTTATTCTCATTTTTGGCATTTTAGATTCCAGGAAGTAATTTTAATGCAGCACTTTTAATATGAACCTGAAGTAAAGGATGATACTGAGCCTTGCTGGCTGGTTTTTTTCCAAAAATGTATTCAGGTTTTTCCTCCACCACTTCTGTATTTACTTCCCAGCTCTTCCCACGTCACATGGAAACCTCTTCTTGTTCAGCGTTCAAATCCTGATTTATCCATCAGGAAGCTTAACCCAGATTAGCTGAGTAATCGTCTCTGGGAACACAAGGCTCCTTTAAAAAGTCATTCCAATCAAACTCCCTGGAATTTCCATGTTCGAAATGGATAGCCAGGGATGGAGCTGGAAAATCCTGCCTAAAATGGCAGTTTTTAATTGGGATGGGTTTGTTTCACCCAAACAGCCTTTCCTTGGAATGAGCCACGTGGAGCTGTCCCTGGAGAGGTGTGGGAAGTTTGAAACATTTGGGAAAAACGGGGACAAAACCGTGCTTGGAAATACCTTTATTCCTTTAAATTAAATGCCTGTCTTTCCAATCTGCAATCTTTATGTGGTTCCCTCAGCAAATAAAATTGTCTGATTATGGCAGGGGGATAAATACATCCTTGGCAGATGGAAAAAAAACCCAAACCCCAACATTGGGAAAGGTGTGGGACAAATAATGAGGTGAAAAAACTCCCCTAAACTTGCTGACTGTTGCAGACAGAGGAGTGGATATTTATGTGAAATATTGCTTCGAAGGAAGAGGATTTTAACCTGATGTTATTACTCGTGCTCTGGGGTTTTTTTTCCCCCTTTCCCCTCAGTTTAGAGAATGAAAATAATTTGTCAGCTTCACTTTGGGCTCCTTGCTGCTGCAGTGTTTTGGTTTCAGGCAATGCAGGGGGATGCTTGAGCTGGGGTAGGTGCGTTTGAGCTGAATTTCTTTAATTACGAAAACAGCTTTCAGCTCAAAGCTTGTTTTCACAAAAAAAGAACAAATTGATACCATCCTGTTGCTGCTGAAAACACGCAGGGAAAACCAGGCTGTGTTTCCTGTTACGTCCCTTGAGTGCTCTTCATCTGTGAGCCCCCCGTCCCATCGTATCCCAAATAATTTAGGATGTATCCATTATTCAGGGTAAAATCTTAGAAAGGGCTTGATGAATGGCACAGAGAAAGTAAGTGAAGAACTTTGTTCTTGGTTCTGCAGCAAAATTGAAAAATCCAAGCCTTTGAATTTAATCTTTTAACTTAATTTTTCATCAGATGTCTAATTAGACCGAGGGCCCATTTGCCAGAGCGTTCTTGAAGCACAAAACTTGGCGAAATAATTCCCATAAATCACAGAAGTCTCCAGAAGTCTGAGCAACTTTGCAAATGTAAAAAGACCATTTTTAAAGAAGAATTAAAAAAAAAAAGGATAAAATGGTTTATCCTTTGCGTTTGAAACCGGTCTGAGAAAGAAGAGGAACCTTCCTGGGAGAGCAGATTATTCCCTGTCTGCCTCCGGTGGAATTCCTGCACTTTGTGGTGCAGCATCTGGCACTGCTGGCAATGATGAGAAAATAGATTAGAGGATGAGGCTGGATTAAATCTGTGCTTATTCAGGTGCTTAAAAGATGTCATTCCGTGCACCCTGAGCTTGGCTTTCCCTCACGTTTGGGCACTTAAGGATACGCTTTGTTTATAAATAACTCGGGGGTGGAAAATCCAGAATATTCCCCTAGTTTTGTCTTTGTTTCTCCCTTTTCTGTCTGTCCGTGTGGGGTTTTGTGCCTGTGGATTATGGGGATTTTTTTCCTCCCCTCCGTCCATTTTCTTTCCTGGTTTTTCTCTCCTCTCTGGAAGCCGAGCAAAGAGGGTTGTGGATGTTTTTACCAAGGGGAATGAAGTGGAACCAAGGCAGATCCAGGGCCTGGGAGAAGTTAAGGACAGTCTTGGTGGTGCTGCAAATACAGGTTGGGAATTGGGGCAGTGTAGGGCAAAGATATTGCACAGAGTGAGTTATTTTGTGGAGCAAAATTAGAAAAAAAATTGCTTATTTGGGGTGGAATTATAAAACTTGGTACCTTTGGGGCTGAACACCAGAAAAATGCTGAATTGTGGTCTTTAAACTGTGGGGGCTGGAGCCAAGTGAGCAAAATCCCTTTGGATTGGAGATGAGCTGGAGTTAGGACCCAGTTTTCCATTAAAACCTGCCGAGGTTCTGGGATTCCCTGCTGGGATTTTTCCCTCAGCTCCTTCTGTTGGCTGCCCAAGGAATATCACAGCATTCCTCTTGTCCTGTGGGCCGCAGGAGAAGTGAGGAAATGCCAGTATCTCAGTGGATGGTCCCCTCTGAGATGAATTAAATTAATTTCTGGTGGCAGAAAGGCAGCAGAAGCCCCGGGATCCTCCACATCAGAGCAGCTGAGGGGACCGATGTCCCCTTTGTTCCTCGGAGTGTCCTGGGAGAGGATGGAAAACCTCCTCGGTGGTTTTGTGTTCCGTGGAAGAGCTGGGCCCTGTTCCAGTGGATGCAGGCCCTGAGGTGACGTTTTTGAGGAACACTTGGAATATTCCTTTGCAGACAGCTGTTGAGAACGTTCCACTGAGCCGAGCCGGCTGCTAAAGAGTTAACACAGCCTCGTTTGCTCTCTAATTAATTTGCTGGGGGATAATTCCCCACGTTTGACCTGATTTTGGCAGCAGATTTGGTGGGAGCAGCTGCTGATCCTGGCACAGCCTTTGCCTCCCGTGCAGGAGGTGTTGGGGAGCAGCTCAGGACCAGGGCGAGCACAGTGAACACATGAAAGGCTGCTGGAGGTGCTGAGACCTTCTTCATCCAACCCTTCCCGGCCTGCAGGAAGTAGGACAGGGATTGCTGGCAATAAAAGGATGTTTTTTCGTGAGGTATTCAAGGCAGATCTTGTGAAACAACGGCCAGAGCTCGCTGTGCTACAAGCGAAGGCGTAGGAAGAGAGAAGAGGGGAAAGAGAGGTCAGCTAAAATAAATCCAAGGAAACAATACAGCCTTGGAGACTCCAGAGAGCCAGGGAAGCACAGCAGAGAGGGAACAGCGAATAAACCGATGCCAGGGGGCGTTTCTAAGCCGGGTCTAAGCAGGAGAATTCACCTGAGCTCTCCTAAATCCAGAGGGAATCTCGACTTGCTGTAGGGACAACATTCCCCGGGTGCTTTTGACACAGGGAAGCTGCTGGAGACAGCCCGAGTGGAGCTGCCAGAGGATTTGCTCCTCAGGATTCTTTTGGATGCTGTGCTTTTATTTCAGGGGTTCCGAACCTGTAAACAAGAAGTTGACCCTTTGCTTGAGTAAATAACCACCAGATTCTCCTGGCTGTTCCTGCCTGGGCTCCTCGGCGAGCTCAGCTGCCTCTGGCACATCCAAGGAGCTGTGCTCCTTCTGGGAGCTGAGGCAAATAAAGGCACTGCCTGAAGCTCCTGAGGAATCTGGGAGTTGTTGGAGCCGCGGTGTTTTCTCACTGATGTGCAGGAATCGGCTTTGGTGCCGAAAATCTGAAATGTAAAGAAGAAAGGGGAGAGATTTCCCTTGATGGAAGAGAACCTTCTGTAACCTTGTTGTTGCTAAACAAAGCTCAGCTTCTGAGTCACTCCCATTGATCTGGATTGAATATTTGCTGCCTGCAGGATGGGCACCGAGGGATAAATCCCTCCTGAGCTTTGGGGAAGGATTAGGACCATGCTCAGATGGAAAAATAAATTCTGGCCATTGATTTTCGTCCCGTTCTCGCTTTTGTAATTCAGCAGCGGCTCGAGGAAGCCACAGACAGGATCCCTCTGGAATAAACAGCACAGGAAATCTGAGGTTGCCAGAGCACTTGGGAAATGTGGGGGATAAATCTGGAGAGGAGCTCCTTGCAACAGGGACACTTCCAAGGGTTCTCCTGCAGAGCTGGGCACACACAAATCACACATCAAACTCCGGAAGTACCGGCAGGCATTTCATGAATTCATTAGGAAAGTGCAGGGAAAAGGGCTTGGAATAGGAATTTTGGGATGAATTCCAGAAAGGAAATGCAAAACTGAGGCAGGGGAAAGAAAGAGGAAAGCCAGGTCTGCAGGAGAATTCACCTGAGCTCTCCTAAATCCAGAGGGAATCTTGACCTGCTGTAGGGACAACATTCCCCGGGTGTTTTTGAAACAGGGAAGCTGCTGGAGACAGCCCGAGTGGAGCTGCCAGAGGATTTGCTCCCTTCATATTCCTATAAATAGTGGAAGCAGGAACTTCGGGAAGAGAGGAATCTAAAAGGATGAATCCTCGGGAGTCGCCGTTTCTGAAAGCAGCAGCAGCTCAAAAGAGAAGCAGAAAATGATCCAGCAGCACAAGAGCTCTGGAGGAGAAAATAAGTGTAAGACATATGGAAACCTTCAGGGCGAGGCTGCTCCGCTCGATGGGATTCTGCTCAAGGAAAAGCAGATTCTCGGGATGTACAGCATGCTCAGGAATGCTGATCAGGAATCTCCCAGGGCCTGAGGTGCCGGGGCTGAACCCACTCCTGCCTGGAAGGAAAAACATCCCCATTTGACATTGGAAAAGTGTCACTGGAACAGCACAGGAGTCTCCGTTTTCCATCTGGGAATGGCTGCTGGTGGTTGAGTTCCCAGTAACACCAAGCTTGGGCAGGAGCAGAGCAGGATGTGGGATGTTCTTTGAGAGCTTGGATTCACAGCACTGCTCCTTCCAGAGATGCTGCTCTTCCCACTGGAAAACTGTGTGGATCTTTTGGGATCCTCAGAGGAAAGTGGGGAGCTTGTCCCATTTTGTCCTTGGAGAAAAGCCTCTCCAGGAGTGGGGTACAGGGCAGGGAGAGCAGAGCAGGATGTGGGATGTTCTTTGAGAGCTTGGATTCACAGCACTGCTCCTTCCAGAGATGCTGCTCTTCCCACTGGAGAAACCTCTGCGTGGATTTTTTGGGATCCTTGGGGAGGGCAGGAAGCTTGTCCCAGGTTGTTATCCCTGGAGAGAGACCTCTCCAGCAGTGGGTTCCGGGGCAGGGAGAGCAGGGCTGGGGTTCCATGGGGTGGAGCAGCCTCCTGCTGATCCCAAGGATTCCGTGGCAGATTCTTGCCCGAGACAATTCCAAAAGAGGCTCCTCATAGGAAACTCCAGGAAAAGTGTCTCCTGCTGCCAGAACTGTTCTTATTCACCCAAAATCATCGTTGGGATGCCCTTTCCCACTGGTTCTTCCCAGGTGGGCTGGGTTGAGAGAAGGGAATATTCCTCTGGTGGTTTTGTGTCGCTTTTTCTTTCCCTTCTTTCTGGAAATTCTTTTTGCCTTTCCTTTCTGGAATTCTTCCCAAAATTCCTATTCCCAGCCCCTTTCCCAATGAATTCATGAAATCCCCTCCCGTACTTCCAGAGTTTGATGTGCTATTTGTGTGTGCCCAATTCTGTGGGAGAACTGGGCCGGCGTTTTTCCCATTTTCCTTATTCCTGCAGGAGCCATGGGAACACTGTGGGTTTTTTCCAGCTGCCTGTGGGTCACTGATGAATCCATTCCACTCTAAATGGAAGGTTTTCCATGCCTTTTTCCCAGAAAAGCAAGAACGAGGCAGTGTTCAAATGAAGTCAGGCAGAAGAACTATAAAAATAAACATTTATTTTACCTAATTCTTCCTTTCCTTCTGGAGCCATATTCCCAGAAAATCAGATATTTTTAAAAAAGGGAAAGATAATCCGCTCACAGGCACTGAAAGGAAGTAGAAAAATACATTTTTTTCTTCATCTTCCCTTGTTTTTTAATCACCCACTCTCAGTATAAAAATATTTAATACTCTCTTAGTGCAAGACTCCTGTCATGTAAAATAATTGTAATTAATTCCTCAAGTCGGGACTGTGTAGGAAAATTTAGGAAGAATTTCCTCAGCACAGGATAAGGGATTTATTGAGACTCATGGAAAAACAGAGAAGCTTTATGATTAAAAAATAATGATTTAGCTCTGAGCAGACTCTTCCTGACTTTTAAGAAGCTTTGGTGAGTTTTCCTGGATGAAATATTGGATTTCTTCCATGACCTGAGGTGCTCCTGGTGTGGGTTTTGCTGGAGGAGGAATTGGTGCAGCATTTTGGGGGTTGTTCATTTATAAATCCGGCAATAAACAGGAGAAATCTCCCAAACTCCTCTCATGGAATGGCAGCCAATCCCCCCAAAATTCCCTTTTCCCTCCCCATATTTCACTGTATGATCGGGCTGGAGCACAGTGCAATCCCTGGAGTATTCCTGGCTATTCCTTTTCCCATTTTACTCAGCAGAGATGTTTAATTATTCCTTTTTTGGTCCATCCTGGTGCTGTCTCATGGATCCAACACCAGTTTGGTGCTGGGCATTTGCTTCCCAGTAGAGCAATTCCTACATTTTTCGTTGGATAAACCAGATTTTCTTCAACTTTCCAGGAAAGCAAACCTATTTTGGGGTTTATGATTGATATTGTGCCTTTGGGAGCAAGGAAGTTGTGCCTGGATTGATGCTGGGAATTCCTGCAGCTGCTTTGTGCTGGTTTGGGTTTCAGATCCACGCTTCCATTAATTTTTCTTGGAAGTGTGGTTGCACTGATGGGTTTTTAAAGGGTATTTGTAGGTGAGTAACAACTGCCCTTTAATCAGAGGCATGAAATCCATGGAAATTTGTCATTTGAGATGGAAAAAGTTGGAGGCAGCATAAAAATGTTCCCCCTGTATTTATGTGTGACTTGGTGACTAAAGCAGTGCGGGTTTTCACACTAAATATAATCAAATCATCATTTCCATGATTTTTTTAAAAAAATATAAAATATCTGGAGAGGGCTTCTTTCCCTGTTGGAATTCTGTGGGCTCAGATCCTCTTCCCTTTTCCTGCAGAGGAGGGTGCAAGGAGTGTTCTCCATCTGGCTGGGGGCTTAAAATTATCCTGTGTTTTGATGGCTCTGCAGATGAGTTCAGTTCTGCATTCCATGCCTAAAACTGGGGAATTAAATGGAGAAAAGAGCAGGAATGCTTCATTCCGGAGCCATTCCAGCTGCAGGAAGTTCTCCCTTGCTCCCAGTTGTTTCCATATTTACGTGCCGGCCGTTTTTCCCTTTCAGCGAGCAGGAGACACATTTCCAAAAATAAATGGATCGAGTGGTGTGGGAATTTTCATTTGTAAATTCTCTGGGAATCTGCCAAAACTTCCATCAGAGACCTGCAGTCATTTGTGAGGAGGCACAGGCTGTTCCCAAGCTGAGGGAATTCAGGTGGGAGAGATGTGGGGAGGGGGAAGAAATTCCTTACTGTGAGGGTAAAGCTGAGGTTTTCCAGAGCAGCTGTGGCTGCCCTGGATCCCTGGCAGTGCCCAAGGCCAGGCTGGATGAGGCTGGGAGCAGCCTGGGACAGTGGGAGGTGTCTCTGCCCACGGCAGGGGTGGGATGGGATGGGATTGAAGGTCCCTCCTAACCCAAACCAGTCCGGAATTCTGTGATTCTGTGGGGTCGGTGTTGTTTGATCCCTGTGGGAATGGAACAGGCAATGCCCTCCTGCCCTGTTCCCCTTCCCTGCTGTCCTTCCCTGTTCTCCAGGCTGAGGAAACTTCTCCATCCTCCCCATCCCAGGGTGTGGCCAAGGGAAGGGAGGGGAAATCCCTCTGTTCTCCTCTCTTGGGCAGAGGTGGCCCTTCAGCTCTCCCGCTCCAAAGCTGATCCAGAGGAAAAGGAAAGGAAAGGGGCTCATTCTGCTCACTCCAGCACCTCGGGACCTTGGGATTGTGGCCTGGAGTTCGTTGCCTTTTCCTGCCTTTCCCAGCAGCGGAGGTTTCCCGTTCATGCCCCGAGGATGTGCGATTCAGACCCAATAAATCAGATTCCAGCTGCTCCTTTGCTCTGGCTTTGCTTCCAAAGGGCTCGTTCTCTCCGTGCTGGGGTGGATTATGTTCCAAGCTGTTCCCTGCTCCACATTTGCTGCAGGAAAACAGCTGAGGGCCCAGATTTTGCAGTTTTATTTCGGGCATCTTGTTTGTTTTGAGGAAAAAAACCCATTTCCTTCTATTCTGAGTTTTTCAAAGGGACGAATATGAGCATTTCCTTATCTCCCTGGAAGCAGATCCATGAGGGGAGCACCTGAATGTGGGAGCGAGCCGGGGATGAAAAGCCTCTGGAAGGGAGAAGGGAGAAGGGAAGCTCTCCTGGAGTGCTTCCCCCTGATCCTGGAGCAGCAGATTAGGGCTGAATGTGATTAATAACGAGGAGAAATCCATTAAGTTGTTATAGTAACTGGGAAGCTGAGGTGGGAATGTATGATCCGAGTGACTCAGCTCTGGGGGAAGGGATCTGGGAGCCCACAGAGGGAGAGCTGGAGCTTCCCTTTCCCTGCTCCCCGCTCTGCCCATTCCCAGGAAGCTCCAGAGTGTGGCTCTTCCAAACCCTGAGCACGTTTCAGCAGGAAAACCAACTTATCCCATCATTCTCGTCTCTCTGCATGTCTGGTGATCCCGGAAAAGTTGGGAAAACTCACCCCAAACTTCTCTTTCCGAGAGGATGGGGAATAAGGAATGTGCAGGTTCTGGTGTCCTGCAAAGGGACACCAGCTCCTTTCTGGAGATCCCTTGGAAGGAGGATATCTACAAAAAAAAAAAAAAAGGAATTGATTTCCTTCCAGGAAAGGAATTTATTTCCCAGAATTTCTGTGGGATCGTCCTGCAGAAGGAAGTGCGTTCATTTTGTTGTCCTCATTAAAAATCTTGGTGTAAAATGGGAAAATTTGATTGGAAAATCTGCCCTACCTGCCTCTCTCCAGGTGTTCCTGGCAGGGATTCGTGGATGGATCACGGAGTGCAGAAATCTGGGATGCTTCTTTAATGGGAGGTTTCCCTGCCCGTGGAAAGGCTTGGAATGAAACGATCCTCAAGGACCCTCCCAATCCCAACCAATCTGGGATTTTTGCTGTTTTTCCGGGTATTCTGCATCCAGAATTAATATTAAACCTTCCTAGCCGAGGTTTGTTATTCCCTAATTCTCCTGGCTGTGTGCAGCCCTTTGGGAACCGCGAGATTTTGGTGAGGAAATAACTGGATAATTATTTGCAGGTTCTAAAGCTGAAGTAATTTGCTGTTGGAATGGTCTGTGGTGATCCGAAAATCCCAGGGCAATATTTAGGGATTCATTGCATCTGCTCAGGTGGAAATGAGTTTCAAAAAGGGCAAGAATTTGGATTTATTTAAAAAAAAAATACGGATTTAAGACTCAGCCTGTGGAGACGTCTCTGTGTTTGCCTCTCAGCTTCGGTTGCTTCATGTTTATGTGGAATTCATGTGTTTAGTTCAATTTCTGAACCAAATTTAACCTTTTATCCATCAGCAGTTAAGGTTAAAAATAATCAGTCTTCATTTAATCAACAGAAACATTTATTATGAGATCCCTAAATGATCTTTAAGGTCCCTTCCAACCCCACCCATTGTGATTCTCCATTCCTACCAGATGAATGAACATATATTTAATGTAAAATAATTGCAGGTGAGTGTCTGACTGAAGGAAAAATTCCAAGGAAATATTCTGTTCCTTAGACAACAGGGAATTTTTGATCTGCTCCTTCCTGAGGTGACGAGGACAGGTTGATAAACCGATTTTAACTTTTTTTTTCAATAATTCTGTTCTCCAGCTGTAAGAAAGATGTTGCTATTTTGCTTTAAATTTTACAGGGAGGATAATCCCTGCTGTCAAATCCATGGAGTAATTAAATCCTGCTGTTTTTTTCCAGGAATACCGGTGCCCTTTAGTTTTCCAGCAAAGTAATCCTGAAAAATGAGAGTTTAAAACTCCTCTCCTGTTGCTCCTTGGGGATTCGGGGAGCTGGGTGGGGATTTCATGATTTGAGAGGGAGTTGTGCATCCTCTTAATCCTCATTTTTTGTCCAAGGAAAACACATCCCAAGAATAAAACAGGAAATCCTGCGGAGGAACTGGGTCGCTCCCGTGACTTGGAGAATTTTTGTGTTGCATTTTTATATTTGCAGCATTGGCTGCCCAAAAATAAAACATTTGGGTGTTGTTGGGACGTTATTTTCTCCGAGTAGCCTTAGGTTAGGCTGGAAGAATATCCTGGATTAGCTTGATCCCAAAAATACCCAATGGCATGGCATGGAATGAGCTTTTTGTGCCACGAGACCTCAGCCTCCAGAATCCCAGAATCCCAGAGTCCCAGAATCCCAGAGTCCCAGAATCCCAGAGTCCCAGACTGGTTTGGGTTGGAAGGGAGATTGAAAATCCTCCAGTGCCACCCCTGCCGTGGCAGGGACACCTCCCACTGTCCCAGGCTGCTCCAGCCTGGCCTTGGGCACTGCCAGGGATCCAGGGGCAGCCACAGCTGCTCTGGGAATTCCATTCCAGGGCCTCCTCACTCTCCCAGCCCGGAATTCCTTCCCAATTTCCCATCGAATTCCATCCTCTGGCAGCTTTTGGCATCAAGCCTCCATTTTCTGTTGCTGTCATTTCCCAGAATTGCTCAGAACTGTGATTTCCCTGGTGAGGCTGGATGTATCCAGGTTGGGATTCCTCTGGGAACACCCTGGGACACCCCCCCCCACCCCCCATCCCAATATTTTGGAATTTCCACGTTTTCAATTCCCTCTACACCTTCAGCATTGAATAATTTTGGCCAGAAGAGCCAGGTTATTTTATGGTGTCACACAAAAGGGCCCTGACACGGAGCCCATCCCTGTGAAATGATAATTCCTCGCGGGAAACGCCGGGATTTTGGAAGCAGGGGTTACTGAGCAGGGCTCCCCTCGTTAATTGCAGCCTTTGAAGGATGGAATTGGATGAAAACTTCCCAAAGTGTTCGGCGAGAGGCAGCCCCGGAGCGCTGCGAGGATCACTCCACGCAATTAAAGGAGTTTTTGATAACTGGGAAAGAAATTACCGGGAGAAGTTGGGAGAAAATGCTGGAGTTGCCACTTTCACCTCACTTCACAGCACTTCGTTCTGGAGGAAATTGCAACATGAGCTAAATCACTTTTTCATTTAAAAAACCAAACTGAGAATTCAGCCTGGCATCGAAAATAATGCAAATATTTTCCCAATAAGCAAAATATCAGATCCAGAAGGAAAGAAAACAACCTCAATCTAAGGAAACGGGAACATCTGCTTTGGCTCCAAGGAAAAATCCCGGAATAAGCAAGCTGAAATGTCCCTCTAAATCAATTTTTCCCCCCTAAATCTCCTGTTATAAATTAGTGTTGTCAAAGATGCCACTTCGAATATACGAAATCAAATATGGAAGTGCTCTTAGTGGCTGGTGGAAAACATGGGAGTGTCTCCAGAATGCCAAATGTTTTCCTTTTAGTCTTCATTTCCTTCTTTTTATTGGATGGGCAGACAGAAATTTCAGTCTGGAAATTGAAAACATGGGGAAAAAAAAACCCTCGTGGGATAAATCAGATTTGGAGCTGAGCACAGTGCTGTCATGTTTTTGTTAATATTCCCTCCTTTGCCTTTGCAGTTTTGGGTGAATATTTAGGAAAATGCAATTTCTCTGCTCCAGAATCCTTTTCCTGGGAGAAGAGAGGACGTGGAGGGCAGGATTTAAACAGCAGCAGGAGTTTGCTGTGGCACAGATCCTCATTTTCCCTTTTTATTTGGATTTCCCTGGTGAGAAAAGCTGGATCCTCTATCTGGAAGTGTTTGTTCCAATTGCCCACGGAATGTGTTCTTCCTCAGGCACTGGAATTGTTTTTCAGGTGCTGTTCCGTGGCCTCCAGGGTTGGGTTTTGGAATCTGGAATGTGAGAAAAGCAGGATTGTCCTGGACAGAAAACCAGGATGCTCCATCCTGGAGAGCCCTTTTCCCACTGTTGGGTTGGTCAGATCCTCGCCTCCCGTTTTCTGGGAATAAATCATGGAATCCTGGGATGGTTTGGGTTGGAAGAGACCTTAAAGGTCATTTTTTCCCAACACCTTCCACTTATTCAAAGCTCCCTCCATACTGGTCTCAGCTTTCCCTTGGTCTCCAGGGTTCTCCTTAAAAAAAGTGGATTCAAAAGCCTAAAAAAAGTGTATTTGAAAGCCTAAAAAAAGTGGATTTGAAAGCCTAAAAAAGTGGATTTCAAAGCCTAAAAAAGTGGATTTGAAAGCCTAAAGAAACTGGATTTAAAAGCCTAAAAAAAGTGGAATAAAAAGCCTAAAAAAAGTGGATTTGAAAGCCTAAAAAAGTGGGTTTGAAAGCCTAAAAAAGTGGATTTAAAAGCCTAAAAAAAGTGAATTTCAAAGCCTAAAAAAGTGGATTTCAAAGCCTAAAAAAAGTGGATTTAAAAGCCTAAAAAAGTGGATTTAAAAGCCTAAAGAAAGTGGATTTAAAAGCCTAAAAAAGTGGAGTTTGGGGCGATTTTTGGCTCTGCAAAGATGGAATTTTGAGTTTAAGGACTTTTAATTTTCAACCTGGAATTCCGTGATGGAATTCTGATGTTCTTGTGGTGTTCCCGAGGCAGGGGTTGAGCTTGGAAAGCCTAAAAAGGGGGGTTTTTAAAGCCTAAAAAAGTTTCAGGGCAATTTTTGGCTCTGTAGAGGTGGAATTTTGGGGTTGAGGGGTTTGGAGATTCAGCCTGGAATTCCTTCATGGGATTCTGGTGTTCTTGTGGTGTTCTCAAGGGGGGTTGAGCTTGGAAAACCTCAAAAAAGTGGATTTAAAAGCCTAAAAATGAAGCTGCTGCTCTGATTATGGATTTCATCTTTCCCCTCTATTCTTAGTGGTTTTTCCAACAGGAAAAATGGGCGAAGTTGGGAATATCCCTCTGCTCTGAGACTTCTGGAGGGTGAGGATGGGCTCTGTTTGTGGGCTTGGTTCTGTTCTGTGCTTGGGGTCCTTGTGTGGCTTTGCTGCTTGGCTCTAAAATAAAATCAAAAAAAGAAAGGGGAAAAAATCCTTCTTTTCAGGATATTTGGCTCTTCCCAGAAAAACTCGTGGGGAAGGAGATCCGAGGATTTTCAAACCTTTGCTCTTGGGGCAGAGCAACCTGTGGGGTGGGTTCAGGGAGGGAATGAGGGGCAGGAGCCAAGGGCTGCTTTAATTCTCTGGTGTTTATCCCACATTTATCCCGATGGATCCACAGCATTCCCATTATCTGGGGAGCCCAGCAAGGCTCGGTGGTGCTGCTCCTTTCCCAGTAAAAACACAGGGGGAACATCAAATCTAATTTCAAAAAAATCAGCCTGAAAATCTACAAGGGGGGGGAAATCTGCGTGGCTGAATTTTCTGGGGTTTGGGGTACTTTTAAACTGATTTTTTTTAGCATAATAATAATAAATTATTATTATTAATAATAATAATAATAATTGTTCTTTGCTCTCTGAGAGCTGCTCAGCTGCTCTGAGGAGTGGGAGGCTCTGCAAGTCATTTGCTCAGGGAACAAGAAAGAGAGAAATTGCATCTTTTAATAGTCTGTCTCATTTTTCCCAGTAATTACCTTGGAATTCCTGATGTGGGGAACACTTCAACCGAATCCTTCAGAGCTGTCAGAGCAGATTTTTAATTTCAGTTCATTTTCCCACAATAGGAGACGAGCTTTTGAGAAAGAGAGAAGATTAAAAATCCCTGTCATAGTCAGGAAAATAGAAATTTTTTTTTCTGCCCAAGCTGTGAATATTTGTTGGGAAGTTTCCTATCGGGACGGGGCCACGTATTCCAGAGAAAATTCCAGCTCGTGTTTCATGGGAATGCTGCAGAGCACGGCAGGCCTGAGGACAGCAAAATATGGATTTTTTTATTTGAACTGAAAGAAATGAAGAGAAATGACAACCTGGTCGTCCCCTCTGCTGGGAAGCCAAGAATTACTGGAATTTCTGGGACAGACTGACTGGGTTATTCCCGGCTTTAATGATTGGATTGACTCCAGGGAAAGAGGAGTCCTTGAAATCCTCTTAATCTTGCTGATATCCTGGGGAGGAACCTCCTAATTAAAGTTAAGGCACAATTTGAATAAGAATTAATTATTTAAAAGTGGTTTTTTTGGCCGTGCCCAACTTTGTTGGAATTTTCTCAAGCATCTACAAAGATCATCCTGCCTTTAACATTTTTTTTCCAGTAGGAAAATTGGTTGGATTTATTATTAGAGAGAAATTTGTGACTTTATCCCGATGCCTGATGGCTTAAACCGGCAAAGTTGGGTTTTAGACTCAGCCTGGCAATTAGGACAAAGCTCAGGGCAGCCTTGGGAGAGGCCAGAGTGGAGGAATCCCTTCTCCAGAGCCTTGGGAGAGGCCAGAGTGGAGGAATCCCTTCTCCTGAGCCTCGGGAGAGGCCAGAGTGGAGGAATCCCTTCTCCAGAGCCTTGGGAGAGGCCAAAGTGGAGGAATCCCTTCTCCTAAACCTTGGGAGAGGCCAGAGTGGAGGGATCCCTTCTCCTGAGCCTTGGGAGAGGCCAAAGTGGAGGGATCCCTTCTCCTGAGCCTTGGGAGAGGCCAAAGTGGAGGGATCCCTTCTCCTAAACCTTGGGAGAGGCCAGAGTGGAGGAATCCCTTCTCCTAAACCTTGGGAGAGGCCAGAGTGGAGGAATCCCTTCTCCTGAGCCTTGGGAGAGGCCAGAGTGGAGGAATCCCTTCTCCTAAACCTTGGGAGAGGCCAGAGTGGAGGAATCCCTTCCCCAGCTGGGTGATAGTGGTGGTCTCAATGAGCAAAGTTCTTTGAGATAAGAATTGCAGTGATAGGAAATAAAGGTTGTGACGGCTCTCAGGGAAAACCCAGCTCACGGAATCAGCACAGGAAAGACGTGGATCTGTTGGGAGGAATCCAGAGGAGGATGGAAATCCCCAACTTGCACATGAAGATGTGTTTCAGGAATTTCTGTGGATTTCCCACTGGATGAGCTGGGTAGCTGTTTTTTAACCGCTGTGTAGGAAAATCAGGCTTCATCCTGTGCATCCATGGGATTTTATTCTCCATCTCCAGGATGATCCGAGGGACGGAGCAGCTCTGCTGTGAGGAAAGGCTGGGAGAGCTGGGATTGTCCAGCCTGGAGAGGAGAAGCTCTGGGGTGACCCCATTGTGGCCATGCAGTGCCTGAAGGAGCTCCAGGAAAGATGGAGAGAGACTTTGGACAAGGGATGGAGGGACAGGACGCAGGGAATGGCTTCCAGAGGGCAGGGCTGGATGGGATCTTGGGAAGGAATTGTTCCCCATGAGGGTGGGAAGGCCCTGGAATGGAATTCCCAGAGCAGCTGTGGCTGCCCCTGGATCCCTGGCAGTGTCCAAGGCCAGGCTGGACATTGGGGCTTGGGGCACCCTGGGACAGTGGGAGGTGTCCCTGCCATGGCAGGGGTTAGAACTGGATGAGCTTTAATGTCCCTCCCAACCCAAACCATTCCATGATTCCATGAAATCCCTCTTTTCTGAGTCACTTTTCCCAAGTTCCAGCCATTGGTGCTAATAGATGCCCTTGCTTATATTTTGCAGAGTGCTGTGAAATCTTCCCAGCTTTTGATGGAAATGAGAACAGATTGGTTTTTCTGAGGAGGAGGGAATTTCTCGGAGCTGCCAGGAGCTCTGCAGAGCAGTTGAGTTGTTGCTGTTCTTAAGAAATGGGAAAAGGTCACAGAAAAGAACAACATTTTCCTCAGCAAATAAGTAATAAAAAGGGGCTGTTTGGGAAATTCCTGGGGATGTGGCCATGGAGGGCTGGAGAGGCTGAGGGAGCTGGGAAAGGGGCTCAGGCTGGAGCAAAGGAGGCTCAGGGGGGACCTTGTGGCTCTGCACAAGTCCCTGACAGGAGGGGGCAGCCGGGGGGGGTCGGGCTCTGCTGGCAGGGAACAGGGACAGGAGGAGAGGGAACGGCCCCAGGGGAGGCTCAGGTTGGATATTGGAAAACCAATTTTCCCTGGAAGGGTGGTGAGGGATTGGAATAAGTTTTCCAGGGAGGTGCTGGAGTGACACTCCCTGGAACTGTTCCAGCCTTTCCCTCCTTCCTCATTGCCCAGAGCAGCTGTGGCTGCCCCTGGATCCCTGGCAGTGCCCAAGGCCAGGCTGGACGGGGCTTGGAGCAGCCTGGGACAGTGGGAGGTGCCCATGGCAGGGGGTGGCACTGGATGAGCTTTAAAATCCCTTCCAATCCAAAGCATTCCATGATTTTGTGTGAAGTAGGAGCCCATATGTTGCTCCTGGGAGAGCCAGACCTGAGATTGTCACTTTTCTTTGGTGACTGTCACCCTCTCTGAGTAGGTGCTTCTCCCTGTGAAATTCTCACGGATTTTAAGGAGAATCCGGTTTGAATCCCAGTTCAGGAATGATGTCATTCCCTGTGGGATCAGATGATCTCCTTCATCCCAGCCCTTTCCTCAGAAAAGCTTCTCCAGTAATTCCCAATTCAGGGGCCTGTATTTATCTCTGAGCATTTTCAGGATCAGCATTTTGTTGGGAGGAAAAATCCTGCTCCAGGAATGTGGTGGAAGCGAGGAAGACGCAGGTGTGGGACTGCAGGATGTGCTGTGTTGTGGGAATTTCACTGGGGTTTGTTTTGGGTTTTCACTCTATATTTGTGTCCTGCCTCCTGGAGAAGTGGGAGGAACTGCATTTAGAGGCTGAGAGGAGCTGGATAAACAGCTCTGCTTCCCAAAAGCTGCTGTTCATCCAGGGAACAGCTCCACAGGAGCAGCAGGAATGGGATCCTTGCCCTGCTTTGCCTGTGTTTTGTGGGAAAGGAGGATCTTTAGGGGTGAGGGGATCAATCCGCTCCTCACATCCCCCTTTTGGCTTTAATCCTGCCCGTGGAGAAGCCCAAATGTGTGGGAAAACAGCACCGTGATGGAATGTGAGCCTCGTATTCCAAACCTTCCCAAACCTGCACGTGAGGACGTGTTTCAGGAATTTCTGTAGGTAGTGGATTTCCCACGGGATGAGCTGGTTTTTAAGCAGGAAAATCAGGAAAACCGGTGCATCCATGGGATTTTATCCTCACTGCTGTCAGCTGCCCGTTGGGAACCCTTTAACTCCTACCTTGGCTGGATCCCTCTGGAATTGCTGGAGCGTTTTCCCGTCAGTTTTGAAACACAAGGACATGGAACAGAAAAATCTTCAGGTGGAAGCTTGGCGTGAAAAGAAAACGCATATTCCATGTAGGATACATTCCAGGAAAATGGATTAGACCCAGCTGCAGCACGGATTTCTCTTCACAAATTATTAACAAATGCAAAGCTTCGCTGCCCTTCGGCATTCCCAGCTCCCAGACCCAACCAATCCTCCGGGATCCAGGGGTTTTTTGGGAGGATTTGGGTGCTGGAGAGGAACTCTCCGAATGCAACAAGAGTCTGCATCAGTTAGAAAGTGTTCATGAGGAAAAAATTCCCAGGAAGCCTCTTTGGAGTGTTTTCCTCTGGTTTATTCTCCCCTTAAATGTTCGTCCCAGGTGTCAGATTTTTCTGGGAAGGCGCAGGAAAGAATGAGTCAGATTTTAATGGTGAGTTAGTCATGACTGAAGGAAGTGTTGGGTTTTCTTCAGGCCCCAGAACTGCAATTCCCACAGAACCAAAGCTGGGTTTTATCTTTACCCGTGTCCTGCTTAAATTTACTGGGACAAATTGATAAATATTGATAAAGTCGTTGTGTGAGAGGCCTCAGATTTTCACAACAATTACCTGTCAGAGAGCCTGGTCCATCCCTCCACATCCCATTTCCTGCTGCCCGGCCTGGTCCAGGAGTTCAGCACAATTTGGGAGATATTCTTCAACTCTCATTCCTTTAGATTTATTTTTTCCCCCAAAGAATGTGTGGATTGAGGTTTAGTGGAGAATATGGAGGTGGTGCTGGTTGAAATTGAGGATCCCAAAGGTCTTTTCCTGGCCTTGATGATCCCCATGATTCTCAGAAGTTTCCCTGGATATTTATTTCTGTGGGTGTTTCTTTATTTTGTCTTTCCTTATTTCTTGATGCCGGTTTGTGAACTTCCACATTTTCAGGAAGGAAATCCAAATTATGTTGGGATCCCGATCCCTGCAGAGCAAGGGAGTGACAACCACCCCAAACTGGGCTTTATTAAACACAAATCTGCTTCATTCTGCTGCTTCCTTTTGCTTTTTCCGTGGATTTTGCCAGCATATAAAGGGGAATCTGTATTTTTTTCTGGCAGCAAGCAGTGATTCCATGTTATCCCTCTCCGTGCATGCCGTGGGAATATTTAACATTGATATCTGAGGGTGGATCATTTAATCCTTTTAGTAACAGGGTTTTAATTTCTCTTCATTGTTGAAGATTGATAAAATCGTTCAGCCTAATCTAGAATTTGGTTCTGCCTCTTGAGCACGACTGGAGTCAGTGCTGCTGAAAGGGCAAAGGCTCTTGGAGGCAGGAGGGGAAATGTTCACAATGGGAACAATGAGCACTGGAACCATTTCCCAGGGAAGCAGCAGATTCCCAATATCAGACAGGTCCGGCTGCAGAGGGTGCTGGGGCTCTTGTCTGCACGGGGGTTAGGGCAAAGAATGCCTCATCACATCAGGTGCTGAGTTGTTGAAACACTGATTTATTTATACATAAAAAAGGTGGGATCCAGAGCAAATATTCCATAAATCCCCATAAAGCGCCCACGGAGCTGTGCAAAACTCGGGATAAGAGCGGGATACAGAACTGCAGGAGGACAGAGCTGGCGTGGGGGGGTGGCACCTGGGGACATGGATGGATGGGGGACACAGAGGTGCTGCTCAAGGGATGCACCTGATGAGCTTAAAAATCTTCTCCAACCTTAATTCCATAATTTTATCCGAACGGGCAGTCAGGAATAAACCAGCTGGGAATTGGTTCAATCAAACCCAGTTTGGTATTCAAAAATATGGTTTTTTTTTTCCTTTCAGCTTGCCCCTCTGAAGAAATTCCATTCACCACAAGTTTTTTATCCTGGGCTGCACTCGAATCTCGATAATGAAGAAAAGCAGAAGTGTCATGACAGTGACTGCAGATGAGGTGAGTTCCTGCTGAACTTTTAATTTTCCTTTTTTTCCTTTTCCCTTTTTTTCCCATGGTGAAAATGAGCTAAAAAGTTGGTTTTTGTCTCATTTTTCATTTTCCTTTTTTTCCTTTCCTTTTCCCCTTTTTCCTATAGTGAAAATGAGCTAAAAAGTTGGTTTTTGTGTCATTTTTTAAATATAACCTGGTTTTGCTTTGATTGCTGATGGAAAACTGTGGGGGATTTTTATATAATAAACAGAAAATAAGCCCAGCACGTTAAAAAATGAACCACCCAACCCCTGTGAAAGGTTTAGAGGAGTTTTATACAGGTTTTATGTGGGCTGGTGGTCTTTGGTCCAGGGAGCAGGGAATGTTGGTGGGATTTATGGAATATTTGCTCTGGATCCCACCTTTTTTATGTATAAATAAATCAGTGTTTCAACAACTCAGCACCTGATGTGATGAGGCATTTTTTACTTCATTATTACCCTTGCTAATCATCCTGGGAATTCCCTAATAATTAAATTCCCTAATAATTTCCCTGGGGAAATGTCTCCATCTGGAATGATGGCCTGATAACCACAGCCTTAATTGGCTGGTTTGTCACAGGGCTCCCAAAAAATGGGAAATCACTTGGAATGTGTAGGGACAGAGTGGAAAATCAGGGTTGGTGTATCCTGGAGCCCTTCCCCAATCAATAACTGTTGTTTCCTGCTCTTATCCCAAGTTTTGCACAGCTCCGTGGGTGCTTTCCCTGAGCACGAGGCTGGATCTGCTCAGCCCTCGCTGATTTTCATGGAAAACCATCCCAAATGTGCTGGGAAGGCACAAAACCCTGCTGGACACTTGTTAAATAACTCCAAAGAATTACCAAAAGGGTGTTAGAGAAGGCAGGTGGAGCCAGCTCCTCCTGCAGGAGACAGATTTCCCTTCCCGGCATTCCCAGGAATGTTTTCCACCCGATTTTGGGCTGTGAAGGACAATGGAGACCTCGTGCATTGCACTGCATGGAATCATTTAGGTTGGAAAAGACCTCCAAGATCATGGAGTCCACCCAGTGATGATGGATTTAATAAGTGATGATGGAAAATTGAACCTCACTCATTTCCTCCGAGTCCCCAGTCCTGGCTGGGAATGGGGTAGGGATTCATAGGGAAAGTGAACCGAGGGATTTGGGGCTTGGAAAAATCAAAATTCAGGAGCAGGTAGAAGGAGAGGATCAGTGTGGCCATAAATATAAATATTAACTGATTAAATTCAGCTTCTCCTGAAAGCTCATCACATGGAACACAAAAATAACCTCGTTTATTTTGGACAATTCTATTTGAGGAGCTGAATTCTTTGGGTGACACCAGAGCTGTTCTGCTGTGGGAGAACTCCTGGATGAGCTTTCGGGAGACTGACAGCCAGCTCTGGGATCATGGGGATGTTTCAAATAAAAATCAGTAGGAATTAGAAGAGGGAAAAGCTCCAACGGATCAAAATGGAGATGGAATTGGAGAAATCTGGGAACAGCCCTGAAGGATTTTGTCTGCTCTGGGATTTTGTTTTCAGTCATTGGAAATATTTCCTGGTCTGGTCAGGGCTTATTCCTGGGGATGGACTCTGGATTTGGTGGGAGCTTGGAGTGCTGGGATCCCTCAAAACAGTGGGAAAAGCTGGGAATGTTCTCTTGAGAGATGGGAGTCCCTGGGTTGTCTGCAGGAGGATCAAAATGGGGTTTTGGGGGTTGCTTCTCCCAGCAGTATCAGGGGAGCTGAGCTGGGCATTCCTCTCTCAAGAGGAAGCGTTCACCGAGCTTGGAATCACCTTGGAATGAGCTCGGATGAGTTCTGAGTGAATTTTCAAATGCATTGATGATGATAAAATAAAAAGCAGAGCAGTCAGGCTGTGCCAGGTTCCGGAGTTGTGGAGTTCTCATCCGCTGGGATGGTTCTGGCTGGGGAATTGTGGATTATCCTCATGGGGGAAATCCTTCGTTTGCAGAACTTAGTTCTGGAATTCTCATCTGCTGGGATAGTTCTGGTTGGGGAATTGTGGATTATCCTCATGGAGGAAAACCTTTGTGTGCAGAACTTAGTTCTGGAGTTCTCATCTGCTGGGATAGTTCTGGCTGGGGAGTTGTGGATTATCCTCATAGAGGAAATCCTTTGTTCACAGAATTTAGTTCTGGAGTTCTGGAGTTCTCATCTGCTGGGATGGTTCTTGCTGGGGAATTGTGGATTATCCTCATGGAGGAAATCCTTTGCAGAATTTGGGAATTTCAGAGGCCTCTCTGTGTTTGCAGAACTCCCTGGATTACCTGGAATGCGGGCTCAGCAAATCCTACAGCACTTCCAGCCACGCCCTGGGCATTGACCTGTGGAGGGGCCGCAGGTGCTGCTCGGGGAACCTGCAGCTGCCGCCGCTGTCGCAGCGGCAGACGGAGAAGGCCAGGACACCCGACAGGGACATCGTGTGCAGGCCCACCACCCTGCCCCTGCTGACACCTCCCAGCATTGCCATCACCACCTACCACGACTGGTAGGTGCCGTCAGTCTCATTTTATTGTGGTTTTAGTCATTAATTAATTAATTTGTTCGTTCGTTCGTTTTCTGGTTTCAAATTGGCTTTTTTTCCTTCTTTTTTTAAAATTTTAAACACACAGATAATTAGATCTAATAATGTGATGGATCAATATCAGTTGGTGTAGCATGGATGTAAGTTTATAAAGCAAATTATATTTTTTGGAAATTCTACTTTGTTAAAAAACTCTCCCAAAACTTCTGATTCCGGTCTCGACCGGAGGATTCGTGTTCCCAGCTTTGCACCCGCACGAGTTCAGGATGGTGGTGAACTCTTCCATAAATGATTGAGGAAAAGGCTTTAACTCTCTGGATATTTCCTGTGCCTGTGTGAGGAAAAAGGCTTGGAGAAAACCCCATTGGAATCTAAAGTTAAGCTCGAGATAAGTCCCCAGGAAAGCATCAGAGAGCTGATTACAAGGGGGTCGCTCCGGGGTGAGTTCCAAAACTGGAACTGGTGTCAAGTGCCAAAACAAGGGAATTAACCCAGAGGGAGAGGGGGAAGGCAAAGCCCTGGGTGTTCCTGTGCTGGGATTGGATTTTATGGCAAAAGAAGGATGTGTGTCCTGCTTTTCATAGGAATATTGAGATGACATCAAATCCTGTGCTCTCAGCTTTGGGTTTAGGGTCAGTTTTAGGTTCTGGTTTATAAATGCTCCTCTCTCAGCTCCATTTGCTGGTTCATGTTCCCATCATTCTTCCAAGCTGGAATCTGGTTTCTGTTAAGCTCAGCTCTCTCCAGACCTGGCATTTCAGTTTGCAGTTGTACAACCACAGAGGATCCCATGAGCTCGAGATAAGTCCCCAAGAAAGCATCAGAGAGCTGATTACAAGGGGGTCGCTCCGGGGTGAGTTCCAAAACTGGAACTGGTGTCAAGTGCCAAAACAAGGGAATTAACCCAGAGGGAGAGGGGGAAGGCAAAGCCCTGGGTGTTCCTGTGCTGGGATTGGATTTTATGGCAAAAGAAGGATGTGTGTCCTGCTTTTCATAGGAATATTGAGATGACATCAAATCCTGTGCTCTCAGCTTTGGGTTTAGGGTCAGTTTTAGGTTCTAAACTTTCCTCTCTTGGCTCTGTTTGCTGGTTCATGTTCCCATCATTCTTCCAAGCTGGAATCCAGGTTTCTGCTAAGCTCAGCTCTTTTTGCCGTTTGCATTTGAACAGCTCCAGAGGCCATCCCAAATCCATTTGCTGAAGTCCTTTGGAAAGAGTTTTCCTGCTGAAAATAGGATTTCTGAACTGCCCTGGATAGCTGAGATAGAGGAATCGCAGGAGCTTTTGTCCAGGTTTTGTGATTAATTGCTGGGAGAAATGGAACCAAATGAGTTCCCTAATTTTAGGTGGATTGGGAATTCTGGCAGTAAAAGAGTTGGTTCACCTTTGTGGGCATTGTGCAAATGTTCCCTTTTGTGGGGGCAGGAATTTGTATTCCCGACTGCCAGGCCAGCGGGAGCCTTTCCATGGAGTGGGCTGGGAAGGATGGATCCGCTCGCTCAGAGCTTGGAACGCGCCTCTGTCCATGGTTTGGGAGAAATGCAAGGAATTGCCGTGGATTCAGCACGAGTTTCCCTTGGAACACAAGAGGGCACCGCTGCTCCTCTTTTCCAGTTCGGCAGAATCCATGGATGTGGATTTCCCTGGAACGGTCCCAGGGAACCCTGACAGCGCTGCTCGGGTTGTCGCTGTTTCTGTAGTGCTGTAAAATTCCCAGTTTTCCGTAGGAACTGGGAGTTGCTGGTGTGACTGGGACACAGCGCTGTTCCTGCTCCTGTTCCTACATCCTCCTCACTTCCCTGACCACTTACATTGGCTGATCCTACAAAACCTGGGCAGAACATTCCCGTTTTTTATTTAAGTTCTAATCCTCACTTCCCTGACCACTTACCTTGGCTGATCCTCCAAAACCTGGGCAGAACATTCCCGTTTTTTATTTAAGTTCTAATCCTCACTTCCCTGACCACTTACCTTGGCTGATCCTACAAAACCTGGGCAGAACATTCCCGTTTTTTCTGTAAGTTGTAGGCGTCGAGGGGTTCTGGACCAGGTTAGCCATGAGCTCTGTCCCATTCCAGGCAGTTCTTCCCTACAGAATTCCCAGTGACTCAGGGCCTGCCCACCCTCTCAGGGGGCACAGCCGTGGAATCGTGGAATGGTAAGGCTGGAGAAGATCCTGGATATGGGATAGAAATCCAACAGAGCTGCAAGTTCAGTTCTTATTAATTGTCAAAAAAATTAATTACTTGAGGATTTGAAGGAAAAAAATAGTGGATAAAACATGGAAAATATTTCTGGAGACAGTCGCTGGTAACCAACAAAACAAAAAGGGAAGCTGATCCCAAAGCAGTAATTCCCAAGCAGCTGTGATGTAATAACATTTTGTGTGGAAAAGGAAGGGAATACTCACACAAAACAGCTTTTATGGATCCTGCAAGGCGGGAGGGATAGGGGATGGAGATCCTCAGGTGAATGGGGAAATCTTGGAAGCTGCTTTTCCACAATTCTTGTCCCTGTTTTCATCCCAGTTGTTCCAATGTTTCCCCCATCCTGCTCCGTATTTTATAACTCCGGCTTTGTGATAAGAAATCCAGGCAGGAGGGGAGAGCAAGGGTGTGAAGAATAAATTTGTAGCTACACTTGGAGCATCCAAAAGAGTTCCCTTCCCAATTTTTTTTGGTCTTTAGCATCTCCTGGGTTGGATTTGGCAGCTGGCTGCTCGTTCCCATCCTTTCTCCAGGTTTCCCTCAGGTGCGTGAGAATATTTTCATATTTTGAAGGGTTTGCATCAAATCTTGATGTTGAAACAAAAATGGGATTTGTGGTGAATCCCAAAGCGTGAGGAAATCAAGGAATTTAGGAATTCCTCGAGGAGTTGATCTGGTTTAATATTAAATATTGGAATGCACTTTTTTAGGGATTAGAGGGTCTGGTAAATATTTAGGATATGACATTAAATAAAATCTGGATTTGCTGCCTTGTTACCCCTCATTTGTGGCCTTTTCCTTCTGGAATAATTTGAATGTGGAGCCTGGGGATGGGACTCTGTAAGGAAAATATGAAGGGATCGATCCTATTCCCCACATCCACCTGGAGACATTGCTGGAATTGGGATAAATCTACTCAGCCTCTACTCCTGTAGTACTCCCGTTGTTCTCCAGATGGTGGTGGTGGGCAGCAAATTAAAAACAGTGTGAAAAGCTACATAAAGCCGAAATTCGGGATAATTTTGGGCACTGAGTGATTCCAAAGCTTCCTTGGGAATTCTGGCTTCAGCCAGAGCCGGCTCGTCGTCCCTGGGAAGCTGTTGGGAACTAATTGAGGGATTGATACAATGGGAATTAATGGAGGGATTGATGAAATGGGAATTAATTGAGGCATGGATAAGTGGGGATTAATTGAGGGGTAGATAAGGGAAGTTAGGATGATAAAGGGGATGAGATTTGCATGGAGAATTAAGGATAATAAAGCTGGAATCAGGCTGGGAAACCAAGCAGATGCTCCTTCCATATCTGTAAATCCCATGGATGAAAGGAAATATTTAGGAAGCTTTAAGAGGAATTGTAGGATGGGTCCCAGAAATTCAGAAGGAGGTGATGTTCTGGAGAAGTGTGAGGGGGTTTTTTTGATTTTGTTTTGTTTTTTCAGTGTTGTTGTGGACGTTGGGATAATACCCTGAGAAATTGGAGTCTTGTTTCTGAGATAATTTCAAATTCCAGTAGATGAGAACTGAAGGAATGTGCTGCAAGCTTGGAATGGGAAAAAAAATAGATGGGCTGGCTTCCCGTGTGGTGTGGAAAACCAAAAACCTGAAGGAAAAAGTACTGAAAAATGGGGGTTTAACGTTTATACTGATATTTAAAATGATTGAAATCACAGAATGGACATCACCTGGTTCAAAACATGGATGATTTCCATAAATCCCATCAGTTTCTGTGCTAATGAGCAGGATCAATTATTCCGATTGAACATCCTTCCTGGATTTCAAAAGGCTGCTCTGCGTTTCTGGGGGGCATTTCCTTACCTTGGAAAAGGAGGTCAGTGGTGCTCCTCAGAACATCCCATCATCCACAGGGAAAAGGGGTTTTAATTATTCCTTGCTGTTTCTGGGAGATGGCTGTGGAAACGTAATCCTGAAACTCAGAATTCCTGGGATTTTTCCCAAGTTTCCCAACAATATCAAAGAGAAATGTGGGAACAGCCCTGAAGGATTTTGTCTGCTCTGGGATTTTGTTTTCAGTCGATGGAAATATTTCCTGGCCTGTTCAGGGGATGGACTCTGGATTTGGTGGGAGCTTGGAGTGCTGGGATCCCTCAAAACAGTGGGAAAAGCTGGGAATGTTCTGCTGGGAGATGGGAGTCCCTGGGTTGTCTGCAGGTGGATCATAAAAATTACAGCTGGTCACCGAAGCTGAAATCCCTCTGAAATCCCCAAGGGGGGAAGCAGGGGCCTGCTTTGGTGTGGGAAGAGGAAATTCCTTGGATTTGTGGTCCTCGTTGCTGCCATTTTAACGTCTCACAGAGACCTGGAGGAGGAAATGGCGATGGAGAGTTTAGAGAAAGGACTTCCCTAAAATGTTACTGTTTCCTCAGGTTGTGCAGCGTTCCCACAGGGAATATCCCATCTCCTAGTTTGGCTGGGATGGGGTTATCCCATCTCCTGGCGTGGCTGGGATGGGGTTATCCCATCTCCTGGACTGGTTGGGATGGAGTTATCCCATCTCCTGGACTGGTTGGGATGGGTTATTCCCATGTGGACAGAGGCTCAGTCAGAGCAATAAACCCAAGCCATGGCGGTCTGTGGCACTCCCAGGGGTTTGAGGGGTCACATCCGACATCCCACCCCAAATCCTGGAGATCTTTTATGAAATAAACCCCAAAAATCCTTTATAGCCAGAAAAACCCGTGGGCAGCCCAAATATCCAGAGGTCACTGCTGCTGTGTCAGTGCCCAATGCTGACCTATCCCAAAAAAAAACCTGGGAAAAAAGGTAACATTGCTCTCTCTGACTTCGCTCTGCAGTTATTCCTCAGCTAAAAATACCCAGAGAAGTGTTTTGTCTGCCTATATTTAGATTTTGGCTGGTGCCATCCGTTTTTGAAGCTCTTGCAGCTTCAAGAAAACTTCATTTTTACGTTTTCTCAGAGGCCTAAATAAACTCCCTATGATTAATGTGAGGTGTAGCTGCACCGAGGAATTTTCGGATGGATTAATCATAGGTCACGAATTAAAATTATCGTTATTTCTAAATCACTCGGTGGCCACAGCTTCTATTCTGTTGTTGCCACGGAACCTTTAAATTGATTTCCGTTCATCGAATTCATTGAATTTTACTCTAAGCACAACACCCCCCCTTTTTGTGCCAATTGCCAGGTGATCCCAATAATTTTATTAAGGATCAGCCTGAAGTTTGGAGCTGCACGATTTACCTGGAGATAAAAGTGCTTGAAAACAGAGGCACACCAAAAAAAAAAAACAAAAAAAGGGCTTTTAATGATTCAATTTTAATTATACACCTCAATCCTGAGTGCAAAAAAGACAGCTTGGGATGTGTGTGGAACGGGAAGAAATGAGTCACTGTTAATCAGCAGAAGACAACGAAGCTTCTGAAATATTTTCTTCAAACTTCACCCTCGCTCGAAGAGAAAATAAATGAAAATTATGGAAATAGAGTTGATGGAAAAGCTGAATCAGACACGAGTTTGACAGAATTTTCTGACTAATGATAACTCATCTCGAAGGAAAGAGCAAACCCGGGTTGTTTTTACCTGCGGAACCTGCTGGGTCTCAGCTGATCCGGGACCTTCATCCCTGGCAGGGTCCAGGGCCGGGGATTTGGAATGAGCTGAGCTTTAAGGGCCCTCCCAACCCAAACTGTCCCGTGATTCCATGGTTAGATTGGTTTAGTTCAGGTTTTGGTTGGTTTTGTTCAGGTTTGGTTGGTTTTATTCAGGTTTTGGTTGGTTTTGTCCAGTTTTTGCTTGTTTTTTTTTAGTTTTTGCTTGGTTTTTTTTCACTTTTTGCTTGGTTTTGTTCAGGATTTGGTTGGTTTAGTTCAGTTTTTGGTTGGTTTTGTCCAGTTTTTGCTTGTTTTTTTTTTAGTTTTTGGTTGGGGTTTTTTTTCAGTTTTTGGTTGATTTTGTTCAGGATTTGGTTGGTTTTGTTCAGGATTTGGTTGGGTTTTTGTTCAGTTTTTGGTTGGCTTTGTTCAGGATTTGATTCTTTTAGTTCAGGTTTTGGTTGGTTTTGTTCAATATTGGGTTGGTTTAGTTCAGTTTTTGCTTGGTTTTGTCCAGTTTTTGGTTGGTTTTATCCAGTTTTTGGTTGGTTTAGTTCCGGTTTTGTTTATTTTTGTTCAGTTTTTGGCCTGCATACCATCACCTGTCCTCTTCTCCCTCACGCTGCCAGAGAGGAGAAGTCCATGGAGTCCAACATTGTTTGGCAAGGAATTAGGGAATATATTGAGGTCACTCTGCCTTCCAGCATCATTCCATGTCCATTTAGCAGCCCCTCTGCCTCTCCTGCCTGTTGTCACCTGGGAAGTTGGAATGCCTGGAGTTTATTCCACACAGATTTTCTCATTCCTCCCAGGAGCAAGGGACAGGATGAGAGGAAACGGCCTCAGGTTGTGCCAGGGGAGGTTTAGATTGGATATTGGGGGAAAAATCATGGGATGGGGTGTAAAGCATTGGGACAGGCTGTGCATGGGAGGGGTGGACTCAGCATCCCTGGAAGTGTTCAAAAACCTGTGGATGTGGCACTTGGGGACGTGGTCAGTGGTGGACATAGAGGTGGTGCTGCTTGAGGGTTGGATTTGCTGATCCTAAAGGTCTTTCCCAGCCTTAATGATTCTGTGATTCCACGATCTTGTGATTTTCCAAGCAAAATTCACCAAAATCCACTTTAAAATCCCATTTTTAAATACTTGTGGCCAAGTTGCTCCCTCAGTTTCCCAGATTCCTCACGGCCCATCTCCACCTGGCCCTGGGGAGGGAGGGCTCCGATGCCTTTGCACCTTTCCTTGTGTGTTTTCAGTACCTGCATCTGGAATATTCCCAGACTTTTTGTGGCAATTCCCTGCTGGAATATTTTGACCAGAGGCCTGGATAACGCCGGGAATGTCGCCAGAGCAAAGCAGAGGATTGGGAATGCGGGATTGTCCTGCACTGCTGCCTCGGCCACGTTCTCACCCCAACTGCAGCTCCAGAGGCTCTTTACCCATCACTGGAGACTTTTTATCCACTAAAAAATCATGGAATTTTTTATTTCCTTGGACAGACCACAGCCACCTCCTCCCTGACCCTGTTTTTATTGGCAGTGGCACTGAGCTGCTCTCGAGGATTTTTGGCTGCGGATTTATTCCTTTAATTGAGCCATAATGGACAAAGCTTTCTGGGAATTCTGACAACTGAGCAAATCCTGCTCTTGCCCAGCTCCAAAACATGAGGCACTGGCAAAGCTGGAGTTGTTGAACAGGGAATGTGGTGAGTTTTGCCTGGAATTCCTTAGGGGAAAATAGCTGTAAATAAATCCACCTTGTAAACATGATCCTGGTTAATCCGAGGGAGCTGATAAGGGGGAGATGACCTGAGACAGAAAGAAATCAAAATAACGGGAATGAAACTGGAATGATGTGCTGTCAATCAGCTGAGAGGCTGGAAAAGCAGGAGGAAAATACAAACCCTTGGATTAATGATGGAATTTTCTGTTCCTCAGCCCCCGTGAGACCAAAATCAGAGAAATTTGTTGGCTCGTGAAGATGATTTCAGTCCTCTTGTGGCGAGGACGAGAAGGGTGCTCCGAGGCTGAACATTCCTTTCTGTCCCTTTTTTTGGGCAGTTTTCCATGGGAATCCATGGCAGGATGCACAAATGGCCTGGCAAAGTGGTTACCTGGATTAAATCCGTGGGATTATTTGGGAGCACCGAGAAGTGACAGAGCAATATTTGGTGTTTTTTTCATGTTTATCATTGTATTAAAAAATCATGGAATTGTTTAGGTTGGAAAAGCTCCTGAGGTCATCAAATCCACCCATTCCCCAAGGCCACCACTGATCCGTGTCCCCAAGTGCCACATCCACGTGGATTTTAAATTCCCCCAGGAATGGAGACTCCACCACTGGCCTGGGCTGGAAAACCCTTTCCGTGAAGGAATTTTCCCTGCTCCATCTCTGTAGTAACACAAAGCCTTTTCTCATCAGGATATAGGAAATTTTGGGGATTTTTTCCATTGGCTTCTCCTTTCTCTGGAGTCACCCCGGAGGTCTCTGCCTGTGAGGAATAAATTGAATTTTTTGGTAATATATTACAGATATCTTCTCCTCGAATGGATTTGTAATAGGTGAATCTATAGCTGTGAAATGAGGAAATAATCACAATTAATACAGATTGCTCTGACATATGGGATTACTCACTCTGGATATATAGAAGGCATTTCAGTGTTCTCTGGGAATAAATCAGGCACAATCCCAAGTTGCTAAGCAAATTCCCTTCTTGCATCACACCCTGGTGGCTTATATAATTTGATAATAAAAGTATAAATGATAGAAATTTATAATGAATTTATAAATATCAATTTATTCTCAGTCACTAGGAGGGAACAGCAGAAATACCTGTAAGAAAAAGGGGCATTGCAGCGTGGTAAGAAATTGTATTTTTCGCCGGATAAATTGTGGTTTGTGTGGGATTTAATATGGAAAAAACTGTTCCAAATCCAGTTTAGGACAAATGGAAAGGGAAAAGCTCCAGGTTTGCTGTTATTCCCGACTCCTTCATGCGTGTTCTGAATGCAAATAATTCCTCTGTGCCAGGGAACACCTTGTAAAGCTCAGCTCAGGCTGAACCAGGGCCTGGCTGACGTAGGGGATTAATTCAGGGTGAGCAGATGAGCATCCAACCACTCCAAACTCCCAGGGAATGCTTCCTAAAGATGGAATTGATTTCTGGGGACTGATCTGAGAAGTATTTTGGGCCTTCTTGGGCCTCGTTGAGATACTGGGTTTTTTAATACTGGAAAACTTATGGAATTATAAAGAGAGGCTGCCTTCCCAAAAATTCCCCATAATCTGTGGGGATGGAGATCCAAACTGGGTCATTTTAAACTATTAAACACCGAACAATTTTATCTCCCAGCAGGAATCTAAATAACACTGGATGGTTCTTAACTTGTTTTTGCCTCTCAAACGTGGGGAATTTGTCCCATAAACCTGAAATTAACGATGGATTCCTGCTTCCCGTGCAGCAGGAATCTTTCAGGGAAGGAGAAGGAAAATCCTAAACATCTGATTGCGAGTTTTCTGTCACGGAGCCATCCTTCAGGGGCTCAGCCTGTGAGGCAGCAGCTGCAAAGGCAGGTGGTTGGGGTTTTTTTTTTTCCTTAAAAATTAACCAGCTGAACACCATGAAACCTTCTGCTCTTGGGCTGGAAAGATTTCCCTGGGATTTGCTCAGCCTTCTGTTAAAAAGAGTTTGTTAAAGGAGGGCTGAAGGTGTTTATTGTGCAGGGTTCCAGACTGGTTTGGGTTGGAAGGGATTTTAAGGATCTTCTCATTTCATGCCGTGGGCAGGGACACCTCCCACTATCCCAGGGTGCTCCAACCTGGCCTTGGGCACTGCCAGGGATGGGACATCCACATTATCTCTGGGAAACATCCTCAGCATCCCTTCCCAGATGAGGAGATGATGCTTCCAGATATTTCTTTGCTGTTCCATTTTTATTCCTGTTAAACCCTGGAGTTTTGTCTTATGTTCTGGAAGGGGGCCTTTGCTTTCCTGCCTCGCAGGGAGATGTGGCCGATCCTCTGCAGCTCAAATTCCAGTGGTGAATTCCTAATTTTCAGCTTAAATCACCATTTTAACCCCCCCGAGTTTGCTGGGATGGTTGAAATGCCAGGCGGGTGTTTAAGTCGAGCCTAGCAGCAGATTTGCTGCTACTCTGAGGGAGCTACAGTAAAACTGGGACTAGGATGGAGTGGAATTAACTAAGACTGAGCTGTCCCTGATGGAACTGGGGGCAGTCACCAGTGGGATGGACACAGGGCATCTCTTGGATGTGACGGAAGGGAAATAAGGGAAAGATTAATTATGTTTTGTGTCATGTCCTCTGTGTCTGTCCCTTCCCTGCTCCTCTCCTTTCTTTCCCCTTTTCCCCCTCTCCTGTTGTGTCCCCAGAGCTGCTCCTTCCCTGCAGAGGTTTCAGTTCCGTGCCACAAACACATCCTTCCCTACAGCTCTGGATTTCCTTGGAATCTTTTCCAGCTTTCTGCAGTGCTGCTCCCAGCTCTTCTTTCCACATCGCTGCCACCTTCTCAGCCCTTTCCTCCCAGCCCCTGCTCGCACTCGAAGCCTTGCCTGTCATTCCCTATCCTTACGTGTTAATCCACTCCCAGTTCCCCATTAAAGCCCCATTCCCTGGCATCTCTTTCCTGGCTGCTTCCCTTCTCTCCCGCTTCCAGTTCATTGACGTTTTCCTTGTCTCGCTCCAGACATTTCTCTCTTTGATTCTTTTTCTTCCCCCCTCACATCTCTGCCTGGCTCCCATTCCCGGGGTTGCTCTGATTTATTCCCGGTGCTGGCTCATCCTGGCAGTTCCAGCTGCTGCCTCAGGGGCTGAGCTGAGGATCACATCCCTGTCAGTCCTGTGACATTTCCACCGCAAATTTATTCCGTCCTCTGCTGCCGTCTGTGGAACCGAGTTATTTTCCAGTACAAATGACTGTTCCATATTCTCCACTCTCTCATTCCGTGTCATTCCCTCTTTCCTCTCTCCAGTCTCTCTCTGAGTTCAGTCCAAGAGAAAGTTGTTGTTTTATAGGTTTTTTTCCTGCCTTAGCTTGGTTTGCTTTTCCCCTTTTCCTTAAAATGTTGTTCTTCCACCCTTTCCCAGCCCCAGACATTCCTCTTTTCCTTTTATTTCCTGATGGGAATGTGCTCTGGCTGGTTTCCCCGCCTCCTCTTCGGGCTCACGTTCATCTCTCCCAGAGCTAATGGAGCTGAGTGGCTCCTGGAGTTTCTCTCCTGGAAATCCATCGTGGATCCTTTCCCAGCCCCTTTGGCAGAAATCCACGTTGAGTAGGGACGGTGCTGTGAAATTCCACAATGTCCCAGCCCACTAATGGTTTTATTTCCCAGCAAATGTGGTCTCATTTTAGTCTGAAAGGGATTTGAAGGGTTTGAATCCTTCCCCTGTGCATCCTCAGCTTTAATGAATGTTCTGGAATTGTCCATCTCTCCTGACCTTTCCAGTCCTGTGCCTGATTTAAGCCAAGGAGTCTGATGTGGGTGAGGGACATTCCAAGCCCTTCCAGGACTAAGGAAGGAACAGCCCCTGTGGCTCCAGGAGCACATGGACATTCCATGGATCCACATAACAAATTGTTGACCAGCAATTAAAAAACACAGAGGGGATCTGTGAGTTTTGTTTTGTAATGAAGAATCTTAATTTGCAGATTGTTTGGAAGTTCAATAAAGATTTTATTTTTCCTGGTAAAGAGGGAATTCCGTCAGGCAGGATTTCTGGAAAGGAGACTTTGTACTTGATTTAAAATGTTTTCCCTGGGTTTCCTGCCTTGGAAAAAGAAGTCCAAGCAGCACCAGCAAAGCTCAATCCCTTGAAATAAATTTTAAAATAATTTCTGTAATTAATTTGCTGTCGGGCTGGTGGGATCCATCTTTTTGGGATGCCTTTGGGATGGATGGATGGAACAATGACTGGAGCAACAGAGGGGAATTTCTGCCTGCGTTTATCTAAATGTGCTCTGTCCAATTACTGTGCCCCTGGCTGAAAGTGCTGTGAAAAGTCAACTAAAAGCTTTTCCTTTGCTACTGGAGCGTGTAGGACACTTCACAATTCCCTTTTCCCTGGGGTTTTATTCCATCCTGGCTATCAGGACTTGGGAACAGGTAAATAATGGTGCTGCTAAAGAAAAAAAGATGTGTTCTTGTTGCTTAGCAATTGCTCTCAGCACACTCCAGAGCAGCTTTTGATGAGGAGTTGCAGGTTTGGAAATGTTGTTTGCCACCCTATCAGTTATTTTAATCAAATATATTGAAACTTCCAGCACTTCCAGAGAGTTTGGAAGCGTGGATGGAATCTCACCCAAGTGCACTTAAACTCCTGAAAGTTTCCTTAATTGTCCTTTTTCTTCCAAGTGGTCCCATTTTCCTGCCAGGCACTTTCCTTCAATTATCTTTTCCTCCTCCTCAACAATTCCTTCCTATTTCTGATCCCATTTCTGATGGAATTGTTATCTTGGACCGCAGACAATAATCTCTGGTGATGGACGGGTTATTGCAGTCCAAGGTGTTCCTGGGGTGTTCAGGGAACAGGGATTTGCCTCTGGATCGTTTTCATTTGTAAACCTGGCTCTGTGTTCCCAGGGTCAATCCAGGCTTGGGATGAACAGATGGAAAACAGCCCTGGGAGAAGGATTGGGGCTGCTGGTGGGTGAGAGACTGGACTGGATTCTGCCCCTCTGCCCCACCCAGGTGAGACCCCACCTGCAGAGCTGCCCCAGCCCTGGAGCACAGGGATGTGGAGCTGCTGGAAACAACTCCAGAGGAGGCCCTGGAGCTGCTCCAGGGCTGGAGCCCCTCTGCTCTGGAGCCAGGCTGGGAGAGCTGAGGGTGTTCACCTGGAGAAGGGAAGGCTCCAGGGAGAGCTCAGAGCCCCTTGCAGGGCCTAAAGGGGCTCCAGGAGAGCTGGAGAGGGACTGGGGACAAGGCATGGAGGGACAGGACCCAGGGATTGGCCTCCCAGTGCCAGAGGGCAGGGCTGGATGGGATACTGGGAAGGAATTGTTCCCTGGGAGGGGGGGGAGGGCCTGGGATGGAATTCCCAGAGCAGCTGTGGCTGCCCCTGGATCCCTGGCAGTGCCCAAGGCCAGGTTGGACATTGGGGCTTGGAGCAGCCTGGGACAGTGGGAGGTGTCCCTGCCCAAGGCAGGGATGGGATGGGATTTAAGGTCCCTCCCAACCCAAACCATTCCATGATTCCATGAACTCTCCGAAGCTCTGATGCCCTGGGTGCTCTCTCTGCTCTCTCTCCTGTTGCTGGTGGTAACCTCAGCAACCACAGCAGAATTCCTTTGTGGGAATTCCAGCCAGGATTTTCAGATCCCAGACCTTCCTGCCAGTCAGCTCCAGTGGCTGGTTCTCACCTCCTCTTGGCTCATCCTGGAGTAACGCAGCGTGTCTGGCCAGAATTCCGAGCTGTAAATCCAGGGAGAACATGGAGATGTTGGCTGCAGGGTCTGGTGTGTGTGGAACACCAGGAGCTGGCGGCGTGAGGGGTGGGAGCTGGAACACCAGGAGAGCTGTGCTAGGACCTTTCCCAGGGAATTTTGTCAGGGAAACGTGGATCCATTGCCACCAGCAGCTGTTCATTACTGAGTGATGGATGTCCAAACCATGGGAAGCACTCCCTTAATGGACACGTTGGAAAACAGTCGGAGTGCTCTTCAAGGGTGATTTCCCTCTATTCCCCCTGCCCTTAGAAAAGCTTCAGGAAAAGGCAGATGTGTCCTCAAAAACACTCTCCAATATCCCATCAGGGTTAGAAAGTTCATTTTCATTTCTGTCTGGAATTCCAGGTTTTATTTCTGTCAGGAATTCCATTTTTCATTTCTGTCAGGAATTCCATTTTTCATTTCTGTCAGGAATTGCAGGTTTTATTTCTGTTGGGAATTCCAGCTTCAAAGCATTTGTGTGGATTTGATTCCCCCTTCATCCCCCAAGCTCCCCTTTGTCTCTCCCTGCCTGTCTGTGGAGTAACAGATCCCAGCCTACCACGTCATAATTCCTCAAGCATCCAATATTCCCATTCTGCTGCTCCCTGGACCTCTCAGGATTCAATCCCACTGCAGTTCCACTGCCCTGAAGTGAGGTTCGGGCAGATATTTTGGGTTATTTTGGTTTTTAATAACTAGGAATAGGGCGTAGGGCAGGTTGGGTGGGATGTCTGGGAACTCCTCTGTAGGGAAGTTCTCTATGATGAAACTTTGCTGGAAGCTGAGGAAGGCACGCTGGTGTTCCTGTCAAGTGTTTCGGGATATTTGAGGGAAAACCCGCTGGAATGGACGGGGATTTGCTGTGGAATTGGTGCCTGCACTGTGCATTCAGAGCACTTTCCCCACATGCTCTCCCTGTCTCCTCCTCCTTCAAAAACATTTATTGTGTTTGCGTTTATGGTCACCTATTTTTGACCAGGTGAAAAGGTGCTCTGGCCCTCCCTCAGGGGTTTATTGTGCTCTTACACTCAGCCTCTGCTCTCTGACTTCCTTCCCTGAATGCTGCTTTTCATCCTCGCGAGTGTACAAGTTGCTTTCATGGTGTTTACATCCAGAGCGAAAATTCCTGGGCTTTTTTTTGTTTGTTTGAAATACCCAGACTCTTGAATCGATTGGAATTAAGTTCTCGGGGAGCCGCCAGCTCCCCCATCCTTGGATTCGCCAGCGGTTTGACCCTTTGGCTCTGCACCCCAGGACAGTGGAGCCTGCCCACGGAGCGGGAACCCCCGCACGCTTTGTTCCTGCAGAACACCATCCCTTGCCTTTGTTTTTGTTCCCTTTTTGCCTTTTTCCCCCACTCTTAGTGCTCTGCCATCCCTCCCAGAGCCGGGGGTCTCTCCGGGCGTGCCCGGGAGCAATGTCGGCACGTTGGGCAGGTCGGTGACATTCCCTGGGAATGCCGCTCGCTCCCCACAGGGCAGGACGGAGTCCGGCTGTCACCATCACCCCGAGCCAATGAGCGCGGCTTGGGTGGAGCCACGGCGGTGCGGGCAAAACTAATTCTCAATGAAAGCCTTGCCCGGAGCCCCCGAGAGGAGCGGGGCGCGCAGGCTGCGGGGTTCCTGGAGCCGATTCCTGAAAACCCGGCGCTTTTCCCCGCTCGGAGAGGGCGGGATGCTGGAGCGGAGCGGGATGAATTTTTCATGAGCGGCCGTGCGGGGCTGGCGCGGCCCCGGCGGCGCTGACAGCAAACACCGGGAGCATCTTCCCGGGAAAAGCGGGCTGAGCGGGGCTCGGGGAGCCGGATCGCCCTCCCGTTCATGCCGCTCCGGGCGGGATTCGCCTTTGGAGAGCAGCCCGGTGAATGAGCGGGGGCAGCGTTCCCAGCGCCGGGGCTCGGGGGATGCGCTCCCGTGGCGAGCCCTGAGCGCTCGCAGCTCGCCCAGCGCCGCAGCGATGACGGCCAGGGAGCCTTCCCGGGAACTCGCCACTCCCGAGGCCGAGGTTTACATCAGGACTTTCAAAGAGCAGATGCACCTGGAGCTGGAGCTGCCCAAGCTGCCCGGGAACAGACCCACGTCGCCAAAGATTTCTCCTCGCAGCTCGCCCAGGAACTCTCCCTGCTTTTTCAGAAAGTTGCTGGTGAATAAAAGCATCCGCCAGCGCCGTCGCTTCACGGTGGCACACACTTGGTAAGCTCTGCCGGGCGTCACCTGGGTTTCAACTGGGTTTAACACCGGTGTAGATGCGGTTTGAACCGGGGAGGACGAGCTGCGGGTCGCCCACGGGTTCTCCTGGCAGTGAATAGAGCAGAGAGGCAGCCGAGGGATGTTTAATGCGGGGTCTGACCGTTGTCGTTGAGCCGCTGTTCTCCGGGAGAAATCCAGCCCTTTATTCCTGAGAGCCGGAGAAATCCAGCCCTTTATTCCTGAGAGCCGGAGAAATCCAGCCCTTTATTCCTGAGAGCCGGAGAAATCCAGCCCTTTATTCCTGAGAGCCGGAGAAATCCAGCCCTTTATTCCTGGGAACAAAGGCGGCAGCCGGCAACTTTCCCAGGCGCGGTGTGGTTGTGTGTGAGAGCCCGGGAATTCATGTCAGAGCCCGGGAATTCGTTTCAGGACCTGTGAATTTATTTCAGAGCCCATCAGTTCATTTCAGAACCGATGAAATCATTTCAGAACTCATGAATTCATCTCAGAGCCCAGCAATTCATCTTGGAACACATTTCAGGACCCATGAGTTCATGTCAGAGCCCATGAATTAATTTCAGAACCCAGGAATTCATTTCTGTGCCTGTGAATTCATCTCAGGACCCATGAACTCATTTCAGGACTCATTTCTGAGCCCATGAATTCATCTCAGATCACATTTCAGAACCCATCAATTCATTTCAGAGCCCAGGAATTCATCTCAGAGCCTTCAGGACACGTTTTTTCCTTCTCTCTCTCAGCTCAGGGTGATTCGAGCAGGGCACTCTCAGAGTTAAATCCTGGCAAAGGCTTTGAGACAGTTTTTGCTGGTTACAAATCTCCCTCCTTTCTGCCTTTTTTCCAAGGGAATCCTGGCTGAGAGTCTTCTTTTCCCTCCCCGCAAATTTCTAACCCCAAGCAGTCAATTTGGGTGCCATTACAGCTGATTGGGGCTGCCTCTGAGGGTCACTTATCCTGCTTAAACCATAAGCAGCCATCAACAGATAAAATGCAGGAGAATCCACGAGGATCTCACTGGTTCATTTCCTAAATTTCCTCTGGATGTGCCTTGCACCATCCACCTTTTAAATCCCCAAAGTCTCCTTAAATAGGCACCAGTTGAGTGCGGGAATTGAACCAGAAAACTTTGAGTAATGTGAATTTTTTAATCCCTCCTCACACAGCCATATATCCATTGCTTTCCCATTCCTTTGGAATTCTGGAATCATGCAGATTTCCTGCTTTTTTTTTTGTTTGTTTTTTTTTTATTTAAATCCAAGCAGCAATAACAACCTTGAGCCGGTTATGAGCTGTAGCAGCTCCGGAGTGTTCTCCGGGATTTTAATTGCTTGGAGTCACTGGTGTTTAGGGTTATTCACATTAATTCCCTGGAACATCTGTCATGGAGCTCATCTGATCCCAGCAGCCTCTCCAGAGAAATGAGGGAGAGATGGTCCAGCTGGGAATTAGGGGAGCAGGATGTGACCAGGCTCAGCACTGAGCGTCTGTAATGTTCGGTGAAACAAGAATTCAGATCTTTTCTTTGGAGACGGGACTTGGATCAACTTGGAAAGGAGGTGGGATCTCTCTAAATGGAAAAAAAGGGAAGGTTTTCAACTCAGTTTTTAGAAGTTTTTAATATCAGGTGATCTGGAACTGTTTTAAGCTTAGATAAGAAAGAAAATGTGGTAGAAATGGAGAAAATCACCCTGGAAAAGGTTCCAAGAATGTTTTGAGTGTGAGCACAAACCACACGCCAAGCCCAGCTGCCTTCTCAATGTCAATTAAATATTTCCCTGTGCTCCAGCATTTCCTTGGAGCGTGGTCTGGAGGGTGTTCCACGTGTGCCGTGGGCAGGGGGGTCCAGCTGAGCCCCCCTGGGTTTGTGAGGAGCTGTGGGATCGGGACGCGGGGCACGGAGCGGCCTCACCTGTGCTCGGCCAAGTGCCACTTAGGTGAGGTGCCCTTTGTGGGAGCTGGGGAGCCCAGGAGCTGCCTCGGGAGGAAACGGGCAGGGAGCACCGAGCACGCAGCAGTGCCAGGCCCAGGGATTGATCCCTGCTGGATTTGATGGGATCTGTAACTTTCACAGCCTCCTGACCAGGCAACTTTCTCTCTCTGCGGGTAAATCAGCATTTTCCACCACATTGATGCCGTTGTTTGAGGAATCTTCTGCTCCTTTTTCTCATTTTCAGTTTCCTGCCTTCCCTCACTCCTCTTTCCCTTTTAAATAATTGCCTTTCCCAGGCATTTTCCTGCTTTTATGGCTGAGTACATGGCAGTTTCCTTCTCCTGCTGGCACTGATGGAATCCGTGTCACCACAGGCTGCTCCCATATCCAGTCAGCAGATCTTTCCCAGAAAAAAAAAAAGGAAAGCAAATGTTGAGGAGTTTTTTTTAGGAATAAGGCCATGATTCAAGTGTTTCCATGATCCAAATGGTTCTTTTCCTCAGGGAAAGGCAGTTCCCACTGGCCACGAGCCACGTGTCACCACGGTGACCTCCGAACCTGTGTCAGTCTCACCCCTGCCTGCTCCAAACCCTGGATCCCATCTCCAAATGCCTCGTTCCCATCAAAGAGCAGCACAAAACCTCTGTAGCCTTTGGGTTTTTCCTCCACCACAACCCACCAGACTCGTTCCTGTCTTGCACTGTCAGTTTTGCCTCAGACATCCTGGAATTCCATATGCTCCTCCTTCCTTTGATAATTCCCCTCGTAGCCCTTGTGCATTTTGGGGGGATTTTGTGGGAAAAAGAGCAGGCAGAAGCCATGGAAATTTTGGACATGGAGAGTTTCCTTTGGAGTGACTGGAGAGGGAACAGCATCTCCTGAAGATGATCCTCAGCTCTTTCTCCTGCCAGCCAAATCCCAGCATATTCCCATTCCACATCCCACAATCTGCTCTCCCTCACCCCATCCATATCTTGAGGATTCCAAAGGAATCGTTTTAAAAATATCTTTTATTTTTACACCTCTTCCATCTCTTTTTTGCCAAGCAAGAACTTTAAATCATCGATTTGACACCCATAGCAAGGTCCTCCCCAGCAATGTCTTGGAAGATCCCAAAAATTCAGTGTTTTCCACTGAAGTTCATAACACAGATTCCTTTGTTTTGCTGGATTTATCCTCAAAATTACGAATAGTTCCTCAAGGCCAGGTTGGACAGGCTTGGAGCGACCTGGGATAGCGGGAGGTGTCCCTGCCCGTGGGAATGGGATGAGCTTTAAGGTCCCTTTGATCCCATCCTGGGATCCTTGGAATATTTATCCAGCCTAAATCACTCATTCAGTTTTTAATTCACAGCCAGGCTCTGCTGAGCTTTTAAAGGAGGGATTTCTACAATATGACGTTGATTGTCTTTTCTCAACTAAGATTTTTGTGAGGTTTTTCCCAAATTAATTGACATTTAGCTTCGTTAATTTAATAATTACCCGTTACCTCGTTGATGAAGAAAATATGGGACAGAACAGAAATTAAATATTAAGGAATTTTGCTCTGCTTTTTCCTCTTGGTTATCCCTCAGTGCAGCTAAAACACAGCCAGGAATTCGCTTTTTAAAATATAAGAACAACTATAAATCATTTTGTCTTCTGTCCATCCTTTTTTTGGAAAACATGCTCTGTTTTCATGGCCCAACAATCTCCCGTGGTGGAATCCAGGGAGTTAAATAAGATGGCACAATCCAGCTGAGATTTTTCCAAGCCTGGTGAGTAACAACGGAGCTCTCCAATTCCTGGAAGCCGCAAAATTTAATGGAGGCGATGGAAATGATCAAATTATTGTGTTGGGTCTTATGATCATGGAGCCAAATAGGAGAGAATCCCATTGAATGGTGCCTCAGGAAGATGGGATTTTGGAGAGTGTTTACTTGGAATTGCTGAGGAGAACAGGAACTGATAAGATCCATGAATTTCTCTGGTGGTTTGGTGGTGATGGAGGAGCTCAGGTGTTCCTGATGGCTCCCTGGAATTGATAAGATCCATGAATTTCTCTGGTAGTTTGGTGATGGAGGAGCTCAGGTGTTCCTGATGGCTCCCTGGAATTGATAAGATCCATGAATTTCTCCGGTGGTTTGGTGGTGATGGAGGAGCTCAGGTGCTCCTGGTGGGTTCCTGGAATTGATAAGATCCATGAATTTCTCCGGTGGTTTGGTGGTGGTGGTGGAGGAGCTGAGGTGTTCCTGATGGCTCCCTGGAATTGATAAGATCCATGAATTTCTCCGGTGTTTTGGTGGTGGTGCAGGAGCTCAGGTGCTCCTGGTGGGTTCCTGGAGTTGATAAGATCCATGAATTTCTCCAGTGGTTTGGTGGTGGTGCAGGAGCTCAGGTGCTGCTGGTGGCTCCCTGTGCCACCCCCTGCGTGTCCCTCTCTGCTGAGGTGGCCCTGCCCAGTGCCGGCATTCCAGGATCCCAAATCCGAGCTCTCCTGGCCACCTTCTCCCAGGATTTGGCCTGGAGGAGCTGATTCCCACTTCTGAGACAAAGCCAGTGTCTCTCACTCGTGCTGGGTGGTGCCGATCTCAGAGGTCTTTTCCAGCCTCGGCGATTCCAGGATTCTTCAGGATGTGCTGTTGGAGCCGTTTCCACTCGGCTCCATATTTAGCAGGATGCATTCCCATATCCCAGTGTTGGAAACACCCTTATCTGTGCTTTGATGAGCTGCTCTGCTTGTGTTTCTCACCCTCTGTTGATGTGATTGCAAGCTTCTTTTCCCAGTTTGGAAAAAAACAGGATGATTCCCGTGCTTCCTGCAGTTTCTCTTCCAGGCTGGGGCTGGGATTGGACACGCTGTGTTGCTCAGTTCTCCACCGAAAGTTCCAGGAGAAACAAGCTGAAGGGAGTAGGGAAGAGGATGGGGGGAAAAGCAGAAGGTTCCTCACTTTTTCTCAGCTGAGTATGTTCTCCCATCTGTCTCCATCTCCAAGGAGAATTCCTCAGCACTTGGAGGAGGGATTGCAAAGGACACGGAGGTGAGGAGGAGACAGAAACAAGCCCACACAGCAAACACAGAACCAGCTGTGCCATCCCTACATCTGCTCTCTCCAGGGAAATTGGCTCCCAGCCCTGGCTAAACCCATGGAAAACAGAAAGGAGCAACTTCCTCCGTCTCCCGGCCACATATGTGGGAAAAGATGGTGTTAAGAGAGTGCCCAGCTGTTCGAGATCCCAGCAAATACAACAGATCCTTGCATTAATGATGATTGGAGTTCGATGGATTCAGGCATTCCCTGGGAGGGGGAGAGAGGAAGGGAGCAGATTCCTTCTCAGAGAAATGACTTCTCGAGGTTTTAATACCTTGGAATAAATTTTAATCCCTTTAAATAAGTTTTAATCCCTTTAAATAAGTTCTTCAATGTTTGCAGTGTCCTGATCTCTGAGGAATAAGCATTCCCAGGGGTTCTGTGGTGGCCGAGGCCTGCCTGGAGAATCCCTGCCCTCCAACCCTCACACGTGGGCTTCACTGAAATGAAATTTCCTGTGGCAAAGTGGTTTCTCCAGGAGGTTTCCCCGATGGATTTGGCTTTGTTGGAAGTGTTGCTGTGTGGAACTTCCCTTGTGGCAGCATCCCCACGTTTGGGCTGTGTGTTTTTGGGATGTACTCTTGGCTTCTCCCGGGCTCCGCTTGGTTGCCAGGACAGACTGTGGCAGACACATTCCTGGTTTATCATAATTTATGCGCTGTGGGTTGGCTTCACTGCAGATCTCAACATTCCCCGATCCTTTTTAGGGTTTTTTTAGTCTTTTTGCAGCTTTTTTGGTTGTGAATAATCCCAGGGTTTTACTTGGGTTGTCCGGCGTCTCCTCATGGGTTCCGCAGGGATCAGGGGGTCGTGGAGTCGTAAACCCAGGATGGTTTGGGATGGAAGGGACCTTAAAAATCCTCCCATCCCCCCCCTGCCATGGGCAGGGACACCTTCCCCCATCCCAGGTTGCTCCAGGCACTGTCTCCAGCACTGCCCTGGGATGGATCAGAGCCCTTTCCATGAAAAAATCACCCTGATATCCAACCTAAACATCCACTGGTGCCTCTTGAGGCCGTTCCCTCTCCTCCTGTCCCTGTTCCCTGCCAGCAGAGCCCGACCCCCCCCGGCTGCCCCCTCCTGTCAGGGACTTGTGCAGAGCCACAGGGTCCCCCCTGAGCCTCCTTTTCTCCTCCTTTTTTTTCCCCTAGGATTTTCTGTATATTCTTAAAATGTTCTGTGCTGCAGCTCCGTTTCCAAAAGCTTTAACGAGCCCTGCAGGTAAAAACTGCAGAATGATGGACAACTTCATTAGGTGAAAGTTTCCTTCCCTAACAATAACAGGAAATTAGCTTTTCCATGTTATTGGATTTGTTATTCTGGAGCTAATTGGAGAAGCTGAGCCTGGTGTATTTTGGAGCTCATTCTGCAAAAATGAGGTTTAAGGGAACTCAGCGACGTTCAAAGACATCCAGGCCTTGTAGTTTCAAGGGTGTTTTCAGATCTCTGTTCCTTAAAAAGCTTCGGAAGTCAAATGATGTGTTATTGACTGGAGTTGTTACTGCCCCAAACCTTGGGAACATGGACAACACTCCCTGGGACAGGCTGGAATTCTGGGGTGTCTGCAGGGCCGGGAGCTGGACTGGATGATCCTCGTGGGTCCCTTCCAGCTCAGGGTATCTGATGGCTTTATCCTGCTTGGATAGACAATCCTCTTGCTTATCTAGGGGTTATTTCATTTTGTGTTTTTTTCTGAGGAAGGTGGAAAAAGAAGGGAAAAGTATCAAATATGAAATGTGGGATTTCGGGAAGGGGTTGACAAGGAGCACGGGACAAGGCAAAGAGAGAAAGGGAGAAGGACAAGTAAATCCAGGTCCTAGTGCTGTTCATGCATCCTAAAACTTTGGGAAAATCAGCAAAATTCCTGGCATGAGACACTTCCTCATCCTGCCTTATCTTCCAAACCTGGCATTTTATCCTGGAATTGCTGGTGGATATTGGAGTGCTGGACATTTCCATTTGAGTGTTTCCGTAGTGGCTGACTGAAGGAGGGAAGTTTTGAAAGCAAATGGTAATTATAGAACTGGGATTGCTATAAATTAATGATGGCAAGTTCTGAGCATCCGGCTGTTTTCCAAAGCTTTCTCTTGTCCTTAGGGAATGTGTCCTTTTAAATCGGGATTGTCAGACTGGCTCCTCTTAACGAACTGTTCTGCGGAGCTGCTGGAGGTCAGGGCTGGGACAGGAGGGCAAATGGCCCTGGTGCCATCCCCCCTATGGATTGAGCTGCTGCCAGCTGGTGCTGGGCTCGGTGTTCCCCTTTTCCAGGAGTTTCCCATTGGATGGAACCCCTGGATCCATTTGTAAACGCGCTCGTGGAGAGGTCGCAGCGTGTTCATTAATTACGACTTCGGGTTTGATACCACTTGATATCAATTTCATCTGGAGCCTCCTTCGGCTCCACGGGAGATGGATAAAAGCAGCAAATGGATTTCTGAGGCAGAGCCAGGGACAGCATTTATGGATTTGGTTTTCCTCTCAAAGACAGCTGGGAACAAGGGAGGAATTATATCCTCACCACAAAAAAACCCCACAAAAAACCTCAGACAACTCCATTGTCGTGTATCTGACATTTGGCAGACAAAGATCCATAAATACTGAGAGGAATCCATGAGGGACAATCCTGCTGTCTCAGGAGATGTCTCCACCATCCTGTTGGTACTGAGAGCCAGGTGATCCCGTTGGGATAATGGCAAAGAGGGAACAAGAGGGAGGAGGTGGTGGGGCAGGATGGAGAAGGAGACACTGGAGGATGCACATGGAATGAGAATTGGGGTGATGAGCAGCCTCCACTTTGTGCCCAAACCTGCCCTGGAAGGGCTTCCCTGGAGTACAAGGCCTTGGCAAGCTCCAGTCTGGGATCCAGACTCAGCTGCTGCCATTTTTTCCAGCTTTTTCTTCCCCATAAACACCAGGCTCTCTTCTCCCACCCTGCCTCCAATGACGGCACCTTCCCAAGTCACCCGGACCTCAGACTTCGTTCTGGTTTTGCAGGCAGAGGTTGATGGAAATCTGCTCTGTTGTGCTTGCAAGCTGCCTCCAGAAGGAAGGAGAAAAATCCTGAAATGTCAGCCTTTGCTATTTTTACAGCCTTTCCCAGGAAGCGGCTCCGGCTTTGCCGTCTGCGTCCGCAGTCGGGATCCGCCGGAGCCCATTATCCCTGTTTGTCTCGGCCTTGTCAGTTGTTGTTTCACAGGGAAAAAGCTGTTGTAGCAATTTGTAAATGCCTTCGGTTGGTCAGCCCGGGGTGAACGGAATGGGAATAATCCTCAGCCGTGCTCGGAATGCGTTGGGAGGTTTGGGGAACAGCCTCGGAGCTTTGGATTGGGTTTGCATGGATTTGAATTCTGGAAATTACAGAATCTTGGAATGGTTTTGGGTTGGGAGGGACCTTAAAGCTCATTCCATGGGCAGGGACACCTTCCCCTATCCCAGGCTGCCGATCCAGCCTATCCTTGAACAATTCCATGGGGAGTCCACACCCCTGGGATTCCTTGACAACAACAACCAGGTCTCCAAGGAAGGTTAAGTTAAAAGTGTCGGGGCTCCGTGGGATGGAGATCTCTCCTGAGGGGCTGTTTTGTGGTGTTTGTTTGCATTGTTGGGAATTCGCATGTTCCCACTAACAGCCTTTGACAGGGCCCTCTCTCCCTTGGAGGGAACTCGCTTGGAATCGCCTCCAGCTGGGCTGGAGAAACGGCTTTGGGTTTAATGCTGGGCTCAAATAAGCTCAGATTCATTAAAAGGACTTAAACTGGTGTTAATCACCAAGCAAAACTTGAAAAATACCGTGAGTTAAGTTCACGGATCTGTCGTGTAATAATAGATGGAAAAATGAGGAATTCTCCCCGTGGGCGGGGCTGACAATGGGATTGTCAGAGAATTCCTGCCAGTCCCGATTTGGATCACTCACTGCCCATCACCTCGGTCTCTGGACGTCATTCACACCCAAATACCTTCCACACTCCAATTTCAGACCAGGTTCTTTACTCGTTTTGCTGTTAATTAACTTGTTTTCGCTTATTATTTAAATCTCGAAAGCGCAATTAAATGGAAAACTGGGATTTGCTTCAGTGCTGGAGGGTGGGAGAGGAACATCAGTGGTGGGACTTGATCTTAGAGGCCTTTTCCAGCATTTCTGGTTCTGTGGTTTTAAGGAGCAGGAAATAATCAAGCACAATAATTAGAGCTGTTTTATTAATGGTGTAAATGATGAGGACGGAAGCAAGCTCAGAAATATTTGGGGTTGATGTTTGAAATACTCATTTAGAGTTTTGTGCATGGCAGTAGGAGGTGAACGTTCACATATCTCGAAGAGATGGAATTTATGAGTTTAAATTTACAAAACCAGTGACTGGACAGTCAAAACTGGTGTCAACTGGGCCCCCAAACTGGGGGCACCTGGAGAGTTCAAGCTGGAGATTCAAGTCTCAGGCATTTCCTCGTGTCTTGGTTGGGGTTTGTGTTTATTTAGTGCTTCCCACCGTATTTTAGTGTTAAAAATCGAATTTTCGAGTTGTTCAGGATCAATTGCTCTCCTAAGCCAGGTCTTGGCTTATTTCTGACTTCTCTTAATGAAGGCAAAGAGAAAGAAGTTCGAATTCTTTCGAGGCTTCAAAGAAAACACTCCCTGTGCACTCGGCGCCCCGGGTTCGTTCATTCAGATGTCCTGCGGTGTGGGGAGCGATTCCTTGGGGAAGCAGCGATTTGGGGATGAGTGGCAGCAGCCATTGTCACATCCCAGTTCCCTCCTCGGGAAGGGAATGGTCCCGGGGAGCAGTGACACAAACCGGGGATGGCATTGCCTGAGGCGAATCAGCCGCTGTCGGGTGGATTTGATTTTGCAAAGATAACAAGCTGAGCTCCATTTTTGCTTTCACTTCCATTCATGGCTCAAGGAAAGGGAAGAGAAGAAAGCGAAACAGATTATTAAATGTGCCTTTTAGCCTGGGATCACTCCAGGCAGAAAGTAGGGATGCCTGGAGGAATCTCTGGGAAAAAAAAATGCGGTGTTTAGAGAGAAAAGTAGAATATTTAATGCGGTTTTGTTTAGTCGAAAACGACTGGGGGTTTGGGGAGAGCATTTGGCTAAATAGCTAATGAATAATTCAGGGTCACTAATTTAGGAACTCTGTCATGGAGATGAAAATCCAGCGGTTTTGGCTGTAAACAAAGAGAATAAACACCCAGCATTTAACTGAACAACAAATTCGGGGGTTGAAGCCTGTGGACCTTTGAAGGGCACCAGCTCTTGGCTGAGAGAGGCACGATTTAATTATCATGGATTTTTTTATTAGTCAATATTAAAATCTCTCCCCAGAAGCTGTAATTCTAATTCCGTGATATTATATTCCTAAAGCACCGGGGTTTATGGGGAGAAAAGTTTGGATCCAAGCACGCAGGGGGACTTCAGGAGCTCCCTGTTCATCCCGTAATTCCATGGATATTTGTCGAACCGAATATCCGAGGCCTTTTTGATGCTGTCCCTCTGCCAGGCCTGATAGGGAGCTGGAAAACAAAGGGGAGGATGTTCCCTGGTGAGCTCCAAGCCTTAATTAACACGACTTAACAAATACAATTACCAGAGAGAAAGGTTAAAAAGAGATAGGAGAGATAAAAGCAAATCTCCGAGAGGGACAAGAGCTGAAGCAGGGATATCCATGTTCAGTCCTGGGAGCAGCACACAGGCAGGATCCAGATGCTTTTCCCAGCTCCAAGTGCCCCATTTTCATCCCGGATCTCTTGATCTGCGTTTGCAGGAATTGAAATGCTGCATTTCAAAGGCAAAGGAAGGATTCCTGAGACTTCAAGAACAGAGGATTGTAACATATGTCACCTTTCCAGGCAGGCACAGTTTTGAGGCATTTGGGATTTACAGGAGTGCAGAAATCTCCGGAAAATGGTTGTTGTACTTGAAAATAACCCTTTATTTCCCATTCCAGTGTGGTCCCAGTGAAGGGAATAATCTGATATTCCCATTGACCAATAACCCTTTATTTCCCATTTCAGTGTGGTCCCAGGGTAGAGAATAATCTGATATTCCCATTGACCAATAACCCTTTATTTCCCATTTCAGTGTGGTCCCAGGGTAGAGAATAATCTGATATTCCCTTTGACCAATAACCCTTTATTTCCCATTCCAGTGTGATCCCAGGGAAGGGAATAATCTGATATTCCCATTGACCTATAACCCTTTATTTCCCATTCCAGTGTGGTCCCAGTGAAGGGAATAATCTGATATTCCCATTGACCAATAACCCTTTATTTCCCATTCCAGTGTGATCCCAGGGTAGGGAATAATCTGATATTCCCATTGACCAATAACCCTTTATTTCCCATTCCAGGGTGGTCCCAGTGAAGGGAATAATCTGATATTCCCATTTGCCATCCCCCTGGGCTGGGAATCCTGTAGCTTGTAAGAGGTGAGTGGATGCTCCTACTCCAAGGGAGAACTGCTCCCAAAATCCCAGGTGATTTTACCTGAGACAAAATACCAGCAGTGATCAGTCAGAGTTTCAGAGCTGCCCCTTCAGTGGCCTTTTTTTGGGACAGACTTCTCCTTCAAATCCCCTTTTCCTTGATTTTTGATGCTCCCAAAATCCCAGGTAATGTTACCTGAGACAAAAAACCAGCAGTAATCATTCAGAGTTTCAGAGCTGCCCCTTCAGTGGCCTTTTTTTGGGACAGACTTCTCCTTCAAATCTCCTTTTCCTTGATTTTTGCTGCTCTGCTGGTGGGTTTGGATACAATTTTATGGATTTGTTTATTTAGAAGAGGCAGCAGGGATGTGTCAGGGTGTTTTTTCCTGAGGATCTGCTCTTCCATGGGGCTTTCCTTTGGGTCTGGGAGCTGGGCTGGGAGGGTTTGGTGGCGCTGGCAAATCGATCTGTGCAGCTCCGTGCTCTGAATTAACTCGATGTGAGAACTGTGCCTGGTTTTGTCACCGATAATTCCTGCCTCCAGCAGGGTATTAAAGAGGACAAATGCGTTCAAAACAGAACCACCACCAGCCACACGTTTTTATTTGACTTCCTTAATGTTCAATTAATTGTTGACAGAGATTTCTTTGGGTAGATTGGGTTGGGGCTGCACTTTAAATTGAGCTTTTGTGGGTTTACTTTGCGTGCAGGGAAGATCCTGCCCAATTTGGAAAAGGTCACCACCATTAATCATTTCAGAAAGGCAAGAAAATATCCTAGTAATGACTCAGCTGAAAGGAATAACCAGGATTAAAAGCTTCTTAGTGCTTAATAAGTGGGATCTTGATTAATTCATGTTTTTGTGACAAGGGTTTGATTATCGAGCTGAAAAACAGAATTTTTTTGGGGGGGTGTTATTTGGTTTTAGGGGTTTTTGGCTCGCTGCCACAATTCAAAAATGGGAGATTGATGAGTGCACACCAGGAGGGAAAACAGGGACCTGGTGCAGCCATTCTTGCTCTGGAATTGTCACAAATGTCTTTTCCAGGATGGAAAAACTGTCACAGATCTCACAGGAACGAGATCCTGTTTTCATTCTCAGGCTGCTTTATTTGTCAGCATTTTTAGTCATCCTTTCAGCACCACCACAAAGTGATTTTTGAAAGTGATCCATCAGATTTCCATACAGCCTGGAATTTACGTTAAATAGAATGTATGGATTTAATACAGAGAATTGACCGTCTTTGAAGGAACTCAGAGTTACTTGTTCTCGTTTTCCTTCCCCTCATCCCAAGGTCTGTGATTCCTGGCTAAATACTGAGGGATTTATCCTAATAATATTCATTTATTGTGTTTTTTTAATATCTAGCCTGTGTTTAAATGCATTTTTAATACACCAAATTATCAGGAGTGTTCATATTTAGTAAATACTCTGGTCTAGAAGGTTTTTTTTGAATAATCCACACTTCTATTCTGCATTTCATTCCATTATTCCTGGTAATACTTTTATCTTTTACCACTCTAATATGATTTTTTTCTTTTTTTTTGTATTAATACCTGCAAACAAATGTTGACAATCAGCATAACTATTTTAGCTAAAAGAGAGCTGTTTTCTTATCTAAATCCTTCTATATTCTAATCCCATGGGCTTTTTGTGCTGTTTTTTAATTTCCTTTCAGACCCATCTGGTTTCTCCCACACGTTTCAGGTGTGAGCGTTGAGTTTCCATGCCTGGAGTATCCCTATTGTGCTAATTTTTCCTGATAAACAAGGGAATTTTGAATGCTTCAGACACATGATCCAAAGAATCCAATTTCATCCGAGTGTCCTGCTGCTCTTGCATCTCTCTAATGCATTTTCCTGTAGACAATTTGTTTAGCTGAGGATTTAATCAGCTGTAACATCTATTTTTGGTCCTGCTTTTACCAAGCCGGGCCTCATAGGGAGTGGATGAATTTGCGCTCAAGCTGAGGTGAAAAATGTCACATTTCTAATCTTGCATTTCATTTTCAGAGTGATGGGGCGCATCTTCATCTTTTTCAATATTTTTAAGGCCCCGGCTCGAGCTTTTAAAGCATTTCCCCCCGTTGCACTGCTCTAATCCTTCTCTGAACTGCTTTTGATTGGTGTGACATGTGTGGGCCTCCCGCTGCTATCCTTGGATTTACGTTCCCTGCACAAGATTAATCTCCAGGCCATCGAGTTTAAGTCTCCTGAGGACAGAGCAGGAGGAATTTTCTGGGCTGGATGTTTGTGGGTTTCAGGGCCTTCAGCAGCACCCGGGCAGTGGCCATTGTCCCTCTGCTCTGGCCCGTTTGGGGTCCCGGGGGCAAAGGCGGGGCTGTGGGTGCCCAGGGGAAGGGCCAGCGCTGTCCTGGTGTCCCAGTGACACTGGTCAGTACTGGTCTGTACTGGTCTGTGCTGGCAGGGCACGGCAGCAGGGCTGCAAGCGGCTCTGGGCTCCCCTGGGATTTCATCCCACAGCCTGAGGCATCGTCAGTGAGCCCCGTGGGAGGAGCTGGGTCATCCCTGAGCCCCAGGCTTGGATATTTGGGGGCTGGGGTGATGCAGGGACTGGGGGACTGGGAGCAAGACCAGCGGTCACTCTGGGTGTGAGGAGGAGTTTGTGTCCAGAGGGACAAGGCAGGGACAGAGGGAGAGGGAGAGGGACAGGGAGAGGGACAGGGACAGGGAAAGGGAGAGAGAGAGGGACAGGGACAGGGAGAGGGAGAGGGAGAGGGTGGCTGGTGGCACAGGAAAGGAGCCACACGTTAGATATGATTTAAGTTAAGAGGGAACGATTTTGAACTGCCAGAGGGCAGGGAGAGATGGGATATTGGGAAGGGATTGCTCCCTGGGAGGGTGGGGAGGCCCTGGCACAGGGCTGGAGGGACAGGACACAGGGAATGGCTTCCCAGTGCCAGAGGGCAGGGCTGGATGGGATCTTGGGCAGGAATTGTTCCCTGGGAGGGTGGGGAGGCCCTGGGATGGAATTCCCAGAGCAGCTGTGGCTGCCCCTGGATCCCTGGCAGTGCCCAAGGCCAGGCTGGACATTGGGGCTGGGAGCAGCCTGGGACAGTGGGAGGTGTCCCTGCCCATGGCAGGGGTGGCACTGGTGGCACTTTAAGGTCCTTCCAGCCCACCCCACAGTGTGCTGCCAGCTCAGGGGTGCGGAGGGGCTGTGCCAGGCTGTCCCTCTGCAGAGCTTGGCATGGGAATCATTAAATCATAGCCTCATGGAATACTTCGGGTGGAAAGGGACCTTAAAGCCCATTCGTCCCCTTCCCTGCGCTGAAGGTTTCGCTGGAGTCACCAAGGGATTATCCTGAAGTGCAAATCAGTGAGAAGAGATTAAATTCCCTTTTTTTATTATATTTTTTTAAAGCTGAACTTAGCCCACGTTGTGTTTGTTGGGTTTTTTTGGGTTTTCTTTTCCTGGCAAACCAATATTCCAGGGCACCACGCTGTGTTTGAAGCAGTAGCAGACCCAATCCAGTAATTACCCCCAAAAATGTTTAGGTTCATCTCCTGTTTTTAATTGGGTTTTGGTGCCTTAATAAGCTCCCTGTGGATAATTCTGTGGAAAAGTGCAGTGTGATCACTTTATTTCTTCATTCTCAAAATGTCTCTGTACGGAAGCACCACGGTTCAACCTGTGATCCCTGACAGTGTTTTGGATTTGGGGGAGCTGGAGTTTAGGAGTTTGGGAAAACAATTTCCAATTTCCTTCAGTGAATGCATTAACTTTTAATGGCTGAAAGTATCCACGGAGTGTCCTGATGGAGTCAGAGTGAAAATGGTTCCAGTTTTGTTGTTGAAATAAGAGTTGGAAATTTGGCCACTCCAAAATCTGAGTTGTTGTGTGGTTGTGGGCAGTCGATCTCTGATAAAAACGAGGCTGAAAACCAGGAATTTCCAACAGAAATCCCAGTTCTTTGTTCTGCTTCCAGAACAAATTGGCCAAGGGTTCTTTTCAGTGCCTATGGGTGAGCTTTGAACTCAGCACAGCGGGAGGGGAACCTGCAGGTTCCATGAAATGTTTCATTTTAAGTTCGTTTATTATGGATGTTCACAGTCATCCCAGAAATTCTTTTGGGGATTTTAGTCGTTTTTCCCTGATGGAATTGTTAATATTGCAGACAGAAATTATCTGTGGGACTTCAGTGAGTGGCGTGGTCAGGATTTATGGGCACCGAGTGCATCTGGTTTGTTGTTTTCCAGTCAAAATCATGGAAAAAAAGGTTTGTGGTGGCTCTCTTTGACCCCAGCACAGTTACCAGGCTCTGGTGTAAATTATGGTGGGAAAAAAGAGGGAAAGGATGTGGAATTTGGAGATTTCTGCCTCGTCTTGGCTGCTGATCGCACCCAGCGTGGGGAATTCCCTCTTCTTGGAGGAGCGGCCATCCCACTGTTGTTCTCCACGGGATTTTGGGACTCTCTGCAGACACCTGTCAGGTGAAGCTGCTTCTGTGGCAGATCCCGAGGACCACCTGGAAGCTGTGGGGAATTCTGGAAGCCGGGAGTCACGAGAGATTGATTTTCCCCATTATTTCAGCATATTCATGGCTGATTTTTCCCTTTGAGGAGCATGACTGTTCCGATGATTCACGGCTGCTTTCCGTAGGCATTCCAGCAAGGAATCGCAGCCACGCCGCTCCTGGTGCTGCTTGTTTACTGCAGAAAACATCCAGAACACAAATTGGAATTCATTAATCTGGCTGCATCTTCCCAATTAGAATTGTTAATTAATTTTCGGGGGTTTTGAGCCAATTTCATGGGGATGATCTCCGTGTGCACATCACACTTCAACACTGGCCTTGTGCTGAAAGCTGAGCTGCTTTAATATTGAAATCTTGATTTGAGGCCAGCAGAGAGGATTGATATTTTTGCCTCCAGCACTAAAAAAGAATTGTTTCGTGCTTTGTAATCTGTCACAACAACAATTTGCTGCTTCTTGCAATACATCTTTTCATTTGGCTGGCTGAGCAGTATTTTCATTTGTAACCTCTGTGTCCAGAAAGGAAAATGTAACATGGGAGCAGCCCGAGGAAACACCCTCGGAGCAAATAATTTGCATTTTCCCAGGTTAATTTTAGGAGATGCTACAGAATTTTGCTGTGAAAAAGTGTGGCAGAAGCAAAGTAAGATTTTCATCAGAAAAGAAAAAGGCAGAAATAGCAAAACATCAGGGGAGATTTAAAAATTGGTATTATTTACTCTCCAGGCAGTTGCTTTCTCTTGATTCCATGGAAATTGCAGGAGAAGGAAACTTCTTTCCATGTAGGGCAAGGAATAATGAGCAAAACCTGCAGCAAGGGACACAATCAGGCTCTGGGCACTCGGAAAAGCTTTGGAGGGAGGACGGAGAGGATCTGAGCTCTATTCCCCGGACAGGCTGGGAGGTCCTGAGCCTGAATCCTTTGTTGAGTGAGGCTGGGAAGTTTGGGATTAATTAGGACCAGCTCTGGATGGTGGGAAGAGATCAGAACATTCTGGAAACCCCTCACGGGGGTGGTTCTCAGTGGGAATTCCAGGGAACTTCTGTGGGGAACTGAAGGAATTCACAGAGCAGGTTGGGTTGGGAGGGGTCTCAGGGATTATCCAGTCCCCCCACCACCCCAGGGACATCTCCCACTGCCCCAGGCTGCTCCCAGCCCCGTCCAGCCTGGCCTTGGGCACTGCCAGGGATCCAGGGGCAGCCCCAGCTGCTCTGGGAATTCCATCCCAGCCCTTCCCCACCCTCCCAGGGAACAATTCCTTCCCAATATCCCATCCAGCCCTGCCTTCTGGCAGTGGGAAGCCATTCCCTGGGTCCTGTCCCTCCATGCCTTGTCCCCAGTCCCTCTCCAGCTCTCCCGGAGCCCCTTTAGGCCCTGGAAGGCCTCCCCATAACAATGTAGTACAAATAGTAAAACAACAGCTCTGAACATGAAAGAACATTTATGCTGAGAACCATTACTCATTTCTCTATTTAAAGCCCCTTTTTAATGCAGGTGAGTACAAATCTCGTTGTACTCCATAAATCCAGGGAAAAGGAGCCTCTGGCAGCAGTGCCAGGATGTTCTGCACTGTCAGTTGTACTCCACTCCCACCTCTGCCTCTCTGGGCTCTGTTGGCCCACATGACTCCAAAGGAATAAAAGCTGGATCTGCTCTAAAAAAAAAAAGCTGGAGAGGGTTAGAGTGCAGTGGGAAGGGAGGATTGGAGCAGTCGGATCCCTGCTTTGACTGGAGGGTTTTTTCCTTAAAAATCCATGGTTTTGGTGCATTTGTTGTGTCGCAGTTACCCTGCACAGGCTGATTAGTGGCTGTAATTAAAGCCTGAACCTCCCTGGGAAGGCAGAAGTCCCCTGATTTCTGGGTGTGTTGTTTGAACCGCAGGTCAGGGAGGGGAATAATTGCTGGAAAATTGATGCCCACAGTTCCAAAAGTCACGGATCCCACTTTGCTCATTCCTGCACTCCCAGGGTGGGATGTTAAACGTGTCAGGATTGTTACCAGGGAACAGCAGCGTGGGCAGCAGGAGAGGGGGGATTCTGCTCCTCTGCCCTGCTCAGGTGAGACCCCACCTGCAGAGCTGCCCCAGCCCTGGGGAACAACATCAGTGGGATGTGGAGCTGCTGGAGAGAGTCCAGAGGAGGCCCCGGAGCTGCTCCAGGGCTGGAGCCCCTCTGCTCTGGACAAAGGCTGGGAGAGCTGGGGGTGCTCACCTGGAGAAGGGAAGGCTCCAGGGAGAGCTCAGAGCCCCTTGCAGGGCCTAAAGGGGCTCCAGAAGAGCTGGAGAGGGACTGGGGACAAGGGCTGGAGGGACAGGACCCAGGGAATGGCTTCCCAGTGCCAGAGGGCAGGGATGGATGGGATATTGGGAAGGAATTGTTCCCTGTGAGGGTGGGGAAGGGCTGGGCTGGAATTCCCAGAGCAGCTGTGGCTGCCCCTGGATCCCTGGCAGTGCCCAAGGCCAGGTTGGACATTGGGGCTGGGAGCAGCCTGGGACAGTGGGAGGTGTCCCTGCCATGGCAGGGGTGGCACTGGATGGGCTTTGAGGTCCCTCCCAACCCAAACCATTCCAGGATTCTTTGGTCCTTCAACATTCCCATCCTCCCTGGGACTGTTCCCAGCAGATTATTGTCTTCCATAAAGACTCAAATCCTCCAGGTCTCTTCAGTGAACTCATTTTATTTATAGGATTTTTTCCTTGTTTAACCTGGAGCAGCAGCTGTGTCTCTCCTGCCTCCCTTCCCCAAATATTGCTGTCTGGATTGTTGGAAAAGCTGGATTCCCTTATCCCTTCCCCTCTCCCTGTGAGACCAAAGCCCTCTCTCCAGAGAGGTGCTGCTGCTGCCACCTTTACATCCCCCATGCAGGAAATCTCCCTAAAAGTCTTGTCCCCCTGAATTATATCCATGTTTTCATGGAACAGGAATGGAATTTTTTTTAAAAATCCATCGGAATTGTGTCTTGTCCAGCGCTAGAATGAGACTGAGGTTGCTTTATTCCAATTATTGAAATGAGTGATCTGTGAAATCCGGGAAATTCTTATTTAATTCCATTTCTTATGGCATTGAGGAACTGGCAAAGGGTGCAGCTCTCCCAGAGGGATTTTCACCTGGTTTCAGTGGTGGGAAATGGTGCCAGTTACTGCCTGTATTCCCAAATTCTGTGTATCCACCTCTGTGATGCAGGATTTTCCTGGGCAGGATTTCATTTTGTACTTCTTTCTCACTGAAGTGTAAATCTTCGTGTTGTTAATCCAATTCCTCGGTCTCTTGTCTCACAGAACAGAATAAAAGCAGCCCTTTATGTTAGGCAGGACCTGGATCCAAGGTTAATTAGAATTTTATGGATAATCCTTCACTCTGTTCTGGACACAATTGGATAGACCTTCCCAGAATTTGAACATCACATCCTTAATAAGCTTTTATTTTGTTTATAAAGCATTGGGGTGGCAGTGGATGGATGTTCCCACTCAGGTATCACCTCAGGAGCGTATTCCTTGATTGTTTTATTTGTCATTTATTAGGACATTACTTTGTCTTTACTCTGAGGTTGAAAGCTGCTCTGTTTCCTGGGACACTTTGTCCCTTCACCCGGGAGTTCACTCAGTGAGGTGAAGTCATGGAATTCGCACTGAAAACGTGGAAATCTGATTTTTTGTTAATTCTGTTATGCAAATCACTGACCATTTTCAGGGATTCAAACGAAGATTATTTCTTTTTGCTGTCGGCTTCTCTTCTTAAACCCCTCAAAATGTCATTTATATTGTGAGGATATTACGGAATCATGGAAGGGGTTGGCTTGGGGTGGAACTGGATGAGCTTTAAGGTCCCTCCCAACCGGAACCAGCCTGGAATTCCGTGTTCATGATGAGACCACAAAATGAATTCAGGAGTGGAGTGAGTTCTGTTCCTGGCAATTTCTGCTTTGCTCCCCAGTGCTGTCCAATTCCCAGCCCTGGGAATCCTTTCTGCTGGAATCTGCCCTTCTCTGTTTGCTGCTGCGGATGCAGATCCTTATTTTTCAGGGAATTCCCTCATTCCCAGCTTGGCAGGACCCCGTCGCCCGCACACGGAGCAAAGTTCAGTGCCAACAAACCCGGAACGAGAGGAAATGATTGGATAATTCCCTGGGTCAGCAATAACGGGGACTAATTCAGGGTAGGTTTGGAGATTGAATTAGGGTTTGAAGTGGATTCTTTATTAAGAGCAATTTCTGAGGGTCCCCTTCTCCATCAAGCACCAATTCTTAGGGAAAATTGCTCCAGACACCTAAAACCAGCCACACAAAATGGGATTTTCTGTGCTGTTTGGAAGAGAGAGAGCACTGGGAGTTTTGACCTCTAAATGTACACATTTTTTGCCTTTTTGACATTTAAACCAAACAGGGATTTTTCTTTCCCATGTTGGGTGTTACACACACATTAAAGGAGGTGCCAGCACCCAGGTCCTGTTCAGTTGTAAATAAATAAGAAATAAATACTGATTTGGGGTTGAATTACCCCAAAGAGGGCATTGCATGCAGAAAAATCATCCTTTTTTAGGGAATGGCATCAGCAGAGCCTAATAAAGGGAAATAAATTTCCGCCACTAAAATAATTCCCTTTTTTAAGCATTTCCACGGGTGGAAATTTCCATTCTGTCCTGCAGTTGGATGTGGTTGAGTTTGACTTTGAGATGACTTTGTGAAATGCTGGGTGTTATTCCAACACTGGAAAAATCAGGAGCTGTTTCCTCTTTAATCATCAGGAATCAATGGATTTTACTTAAAGTCTAACAATATTCATTTCTGACGGGGCTTTTCCATAGGATCTCCGGGTTGGAATCGCTCTCAGAGGTCTCTTCCAACCAAAACAATTCTGCTGGGATCTTAAAACCTGGTTTTGTAGGAACTCTAAAGGTTTCAGGTGAGGGATGTGGATGTTGTAGCAGCGTTGGGATGTTTTCCCAAGGAATCTTTCCCTGCTTTTATTTCAGTGGAAGCCTTGCCTTCCTCACTGATTTACTGAGAGAGGTTCTGTCAGCGTCAGAACTTGGGAATTCAGGCAGCTTTCACCAGAAATCGGGGGGTTTTCATTGAATTTCATTTAAATTTTTAATTTAATCATTGCAAAGACTGAGCCTCTTTGGCTGCAGACACATCGCAGGCATTCAGCTGATGATTAAAACCCAAATAAAAGGTGGAAAGGGCAAAAAAACCAGGTGAAAACAGAAAGATTTGGGGTTTGGCCTTTTCAAATTTGTTTTAATTGGTTTGAATTCTGTGGATGCTGTGGCAGGGAGTGGCCTGGAGTAGGTTCAGTCCCAAATCCTTCGCTGTCATTGCCAGTTCCCTGTGACATTTAATGTCTGTCACTTGCTCATCACTTTAAAAACAGTGGTGGAGGGGAAAAAAACTGGGAAATAATGGGAAAGCAACGGTTGTGTCAAGAAAATGCTTGAAATTCTGCACTTTAATTATTGCCTTCTGCCATGAAAGGCACAGGTGGGAGTCATTAACTCCAAAATAACCCCCAAAAAACAACACACCCCAAAGCAGCCTCTTTGAAAACAGATAATGGGGAAATTACAGGTGAATTCAGTAATGATAAAAATGAGAAAATTGCATAACAAGGAGAAGATTGACAGGAGTAATCTTCTTCTCAGGAAGGACCAACAGGGAACAGAAAAGGGGGAATGTTTAGAAATTCCAGTGAAGATTTCGAATTGCACACAGGGCCCGAGATGAGAGCAAATATTGTGAGGGAAAAACCACTGCAAATCCCAGCTGTGGGGATTCCTGCCTGGAAAAGGGTCTCTTATCTGCACTCCAGAGCTGTCATTTGGGTCTTAATCCAAGGAATGTTTGGGAATTCCCAAGAAAATTTCAAAGTGGACACAAGGCCTGAGATATGAGCAGATATCATGAGGGAAAAACCACTGCAAATCCCAACTGTGGGGATTCCTGCCTGGAAAAGGGTCTCTAACTTGCACTCCAGAGCTGTTATTTGGGTCTTAATCCCAGGAATGTTTGGGAATTCTAATGGAAATTTGAAATTGCACACAAAGCTTGAGGTACAAGATAGTATTGTGAGGGAAAAACCATGGGAAAGCCCAACTGTGGGGATTCCTGCCTGGAAAAGGGTCTCTTACCTCCATACCAGAGCTGTTATTTGGGTCTTAATCCCAGGAGTGTGGGGGAATTCTAATGGGGATTTCAAATTATGAGCAAATATTGTGAGGGAAAAAACACTGGAAGCCCAGCCATGGAGATTCCTGCCTGGAAAAGGGTCTCTTACCTCCATCCCAGAGCTGTTATTTGGGTCTTAATCCCAGGAATGTTTGGGAATTCCAATGGAAATTTGAAATTGCACACAAAGCTTGAGGTACAAGATAATATTGTGAGGGAAAAACCACTGCAAAACCCAAATGTGGAGATTCCTGCCTGGAAAAGGGCCTCTTATCTGCACTCCAGAGCTGTTATTTGGGTCTTAATCCCAGGAATGTTTGGGAATTCTAACGGAGATTTTGAATTGCACACAAGGCCTGAGATATGAGCAGATATCATGAGGGAAAAACCACTGCAAATCCCAGCTGTGGGGATTCCTGCCTGGAAAAGGGTCTCTAACTTGCACTCCAGAGCTGTTATTTGGGTCTTAATCCCAGGAATGTTTTGGCAAGGTGGAAAATGAGGGAAAATAGGATGGAGAGCAGGCTGGAATTACACCTCGCAGGGAAAAAGCTTCAAAGGCCTCTCCTGGAGCTTCCAGGGATTGCTGAGTGTCCCTCCAGTCAGGAATATTGCTGGTTGTTTTTTGTGGCATGGAATGGGGACTGTGACAAGTGACAGAATAATCAGGAGAGCTCAGAGCCGGCTCAGGAGCCTTTGGAGGTGCTCAGTAACTTTTTTAATAATCAAAACCATTAAAATACAATGAGAAGGAGGGTGGGGGCTCATCCAGGCTCATCCCCTTGTTTGCTGCTGTAGGGGGGCAAATTTCCCTCGGATTCTTCCCGGGATATTAAAACACTGCCCCCTCCAAAAACCGCCCTGGATGTGGGATTCAGCCTGGAGAAGAGATCTGTGCATGGCTCAGCTGTTCCCGAGCGGGAGAGGCGAGGGATGCTTCCTGCGGCATTGTTGTAACCATGACTCCACGGACGTCATCCCGGGAAAATAGCGCCGGGAACATTTGTGGAACAAAGCCGAGGGTCCTCGGCGGAGCGCTGCCATATGCACGCCGCTCATTTGCATATAGATTAACTCCCCGCCTGCTCACAAATTGGAATCGGAGCTGCCAACGGAGCCACGGGAATAATCTCGGGTTTCGGGAAGGTGCATCCCAGAGGGATGTTGGGGTGGCCACCGGGAAGGTTCATTCCCGATGATGCTTTGACTCTGCTGATTCAGCAGCTTGGGTCCTGCCCTCTCCGGAATAATCCTGATGGGAGCTGGGATGGGAAAGCATCAGAGCCCTGGGAATGCTGTTAAAGTCGTTTTTATGGCTCTGATGGACCCTGAGTGACCCTGTAAATAAAAACGCTGGGAAAAGGGGGGAAACAGAGGGAAAAACAGTGGAAAGGTGAAGAGAGGGATGAAGGAATGCCAGTGGAGAGGGAATGGCGTGGAGGGGAAGGAGCAAGGGGATGGAGGCTGGAGGAGGAGCAAGGATGGAGGGAGGCAAAGCGGGCCAGGGGGTCAGCAGAGCTCGGACACTGGGGCCTGGCCTCCCTCCTCTTCCCCATCCCATCGAGATTCCATTCTGCTGCCTGGCTTTCCCTAAAAGCTGGGAAGGGGCAGGAACACCAAGCTCTGGGAGCATCCGTAGGCACGATCCTCTCCGGATCCACATGGATCCTCTGCTCCTGGGAATGTGGGGCATCCCTCAGCCCTGCTGCCCTGCTGGAGGCACATTCCCTCTTCTTCCCGGCTGCTCCGTGCCATGGTTGGGATATTTCCCACCTGGAAGAGCCTAACAAGGTACAGGGATTGTACCTGAGGGCTTCCGTGTGCTGGTGCCTTTGCATTTGTCACAAAAACACTTCAAATTGAATTTTTGGGGGATTTTTGTTTATGCCAAGGCCTCCCAGTTCTGTTCCAGTTTCCCCTGGAGTGGAATGAAAAAAAAATAATGGGATTATACAGGAATGATCCCATTGGAAATGCCCAAAACGTAAATCCTGCCTCATTCGCAGCGGAGTTGTTTGGCAGGAGGTCAGAACAACAAGAAATCATTCCAAGGGAACTCCCAGGTGTCCTTCTGAGCTAGAAATCATTCCAAGGGAATTCCAAGGTGTCCTTGCAAGCTCACAGGGTCTCCCTGGAAATCTGAAACCCACTTCCAAGGAACGGGGGGTTTTGTCCTCCTTGAAAATTGAAAGTTTGCCAATAATTCCCAATTCTTTTTCCATGAAAACTGAACATTTACTGAGAATTAATAAAAGGAATTAGCAGGAAGATTAATTATTATTTTGGATATTTGACCTTTTAAAAAAGATGGAGTTTATCCATTTAAAATCAATTTTAAAATCAATTGCCAGGAAATAAATCGATATTAAACATTTCTATCTCTTGACGTAGTGAGAGGAAAACGAAGTTTTGAATAAATCCCCAGATTTTTTTTTTTGGTGCTGCTCAGAGAAGTCAGGGGGAAATTTACTTCACTTCAGGGAATAAATTCAGCAGAAATGCTGCAGAAATTAAGATTTCTTTTCATTCCTGTGGGCTTTTCCAGTCTAAAAGCTGGATATGACTTTCCCAGTCAGGAACATTCCTGCGCTCAGGTGGTTTCCCTGCTCTCTTTGTAGCAAAAAGTGCGTTTTTGCCCAGTAAAAAAATCCAATAAATCCTAAAGTACTTATAATCCATACCGTATTCCATGAGGCTGCTGCTGTTGGGATTCTCCCATCGTTTAGGAAGCTTTTCCCTGTGTTTTGAGGGCTTGCAGATCATCTCCAATAGTTCAAAGTCTCTCTTCGTGGAGTGATGGCTCTGACTCATCTTCAGCTGAGTCATCCCTAATATTGGACCATCCTTCAAAGGAAGGAAATCTTGGAAAACTTTTCACTCCTGGCAACCCCCACAACAAAGACTCGAGTCAATAAATCCAACACGAAAGAGGTGACATCAAAAGATTCCGAGTTTTCTTTGGAAGACACATCCCAGCATGAGAAGAAAGGTAAATCCCTTCCCAGCCATGCCAAAATCATGGATCATCTGCATCAAAGGGGCCATGTCCTGGGATCAAAGCTTCCTCTCTCCTTCATTTATCCTCACTGGAAATCGTGGATGAGTTTTCCATAATTCCCTCGCGCTCTGCAAATCCCTGAAGGCGGAGTTTGGAGCGAGCCACGGGAGGGAGCAGGGAGAGAGGATGGGTGGGATGAGCTCAGCCAGAAACTTGGGAGCAAAGGACATGGCTGCTGCAGTGGTTCCCTGCCAGGGATTGGCCAGATGCACCCCTGGATTTGTGCTGGGTGTCATTGTCCGGAGAGATTCCCGCCAGCCCTGTGCCAGCCTGGCCGGAGGTGTTGGAGTGAGGAACATCCAGGGTGCAGCTCAAACATGGAATCATGGAATGGTTTGGGTTGGGAGGGACCTCAAAGCCCACCCAGTGCCAGCCCTGCCATGGGCAGGGACACCTCCCACTGTCCCAGGCTGCTCCAAGCCCCAATGTCCAGCCTGGCCTTGGACACTGCCAAGGATCCAGGGGCAGCCACAGCTGCTCTGGGCACCCTGTGCCAGGGCCTCCCCACCCTCCCAGGGAACAATTCCTTCCCCATATCCCATCCATCCCTGCCCTCTGCCAGTGGGAAGCCATTCCCTGTGTCCTGGCCCTCCATGCCTTGTCCCCAGTCCCTCTCCAGCTCTCCTGGAGCCCCTTTAGGCCCTGCAAGGGGCTCTGAGGTCTCCCCAGAGCCTTCCCTTCTCCAGGGGAGCACCCCCAGCTCTCCCAGCCTTTGTCCAGAGCAGAGGGGCTCCAGCCCTGGAGCAGCTCCGTGGTTCCCTCTGGACTCTCTCCAGCAGCTCCACATCCTCCTGATCCCATATTCCCGGTGTGTACAGCTTTAAAACGGAGCTGGATTGAGTCAAATCCTTTCCCTGGGATGTGTGGAAGTGGGATTTGTACTACTCCATCTGCTACCTGAGGAGGAGGGAGAGAAACGCGCTTGGATAAGGAGAGCTTTGGGAAGACAAACATATGGACTTGGGAATTTGATGGATTCTCTTTTAATAGTTCGGAGCTCTCAGAGCGGGGCTGAAAGGATTCTAATTCCCAGGAAAAAGGCACAGGGAACAGCTCTTTAATTGGACCTGACCAAGATGATGTGAATGGAAAACGGGGAGTGCTGAAATAGCTTCCCGTGGTAGAGTCTCCGTCAGGGAAGTGGAGTTTTCCAGGAGTTCTTCCCTCTTAAATCAACAATTTAGGATAAAAGCCCAGGAATTTCTCAGCTGGATTTTTAAGTGTAACAGGATTGTATAAATTTGGGGGGAAATGGAACAACTGGGGCCTTCCAGCATGGTTACAAAACCCACGCTGAGCTGTTTGTATTCCATGTCCAAGTGGGGTGAGGTGGAGTTACAGGGATGGGGTTTGAAAACAGAACAGATCCTTTGGGAATATTTATTTGCCGCTTGTAGATTTTCCACCTTTCCAAAAGAAATTCCCTTTGCATGGAAGGTCACACCCAGCAAAGCTGCATTCCCACCTCCCGATTCCTCTGCTTTCCACCTCCAATTATCCAGGTTCTTCCTTCCCTTTCCTGGCTTTCCCCCCAGAAATTTCCAAGCTTCTTTAAAGCCTTTACACCAAAATTTTAATTAAATGTAAATAATGCAGCAGACTTTATTTTAATTTAGATTTTAAGAATTCATGGAGTATCCATTCCAGGCTCAGGGAATACCACAGTGGTGTTGCCACAGAATTCCAGTGGTGCTTTTTATCTCTTTATCCTCTTCCAGACCTGTGTTTTTAAGGATTCTGATCCATAGGCACTAAAAGAGCTAAAATTCAATGTTTTCTTCTCTTCGATGATTTAAATGGCTTTGGAAAAGAGTTTTGCCAGAAATTATTCAAGTAATAAATGTGTTTGGGAAGTGTTCAAGGTTGGATGGGACTTGGAGCAACGTGGGATAGCGGGAGGTATCCCTGTCCATGGGATGGGATTTAAGCTCCTTTCCATCCCAAACCACTCACAAAATACAGATTTTATATTTCTGTACTAAATGGGAAATCCATGGTTTTATTGACTTGATGTATTCAGCATTTTTCCCAAATTTCTTACATTTATGGGAAGCCTCCTAATTGCCAGCCATGGGATTTGGTAGTTTCCTTGAGTTTTTTCCCAAAGAAGTCTGGGAAGATACAGGATAATAATTAGGTGCTACTTTTTCATATCTAGATATAAAAAAATACATATAAATATATAAATACGGGTCTAAAATCCTGGAATGACAAACACATCCACCCCCAGGATGCAGCTGTTTGGGAAAAAACATGCCTCGGTCACGGGAACAATTGGGAAAACAAACCCTGTGCCGTTTTTAGGCCGTCTCCAGAGAAGGGCTCATCAAATCTGCATGAGTTCCATCCCAGCAATGGCTCCCAGCTCTCCCCGTGCCCGTGGTTTTTCTGGAATGTTGTGTTCTGCACATCCAGGCAGGGTTCAGGGGGGTCAGCGCTCCCAGCCGCCTCTGATGGATTGGACTTGGCAGCTCCGTGGCCTCGGGGCTTCCTTGGGAGCCTCCTTGGAAAGCAGGTGAGCTGCTGGTACAGAGGAATTAGCCTTTTGTGTCCCTCCTGCAGTTTTCCTCTGGAAGTTTCCCCTCTTTTTGTGCGTTTTTATGGATTAGTTGGTGATTTAAAACATCCGTGGAAAAGGCGGCGCAGCTGGAGCCCTGTGGGACACACGGGGTCAGAGGCGTCCTTGTGAGGTGGCACCGAGGGCTCCTTTGGCTCATCCAGGTGTAGGATTGGATTTATTCCAATGGGATTCCATCAGTCAGCCAGGCTGGGAATTGTCACAGTTGGTGCTTCCGAGGGAACGGGGATGTTGTGTGGGGGCTGCTGGGAGCTGCTGTCACCCCCTTTGTCACCAGTGATGCCACCGGGGTTAAACCTCTGGGCTGGAGAAGGGAAGGCTCCAGGGAGAGCTCAGGGCCTCTTCCAGGGCCTAAAGGGGCTCCAGGAGAGCTGGAGAGGGACTGGGATAAGGGATGACAGGACAGGGGGAATGGCTTCCCAGTGACAAAGGTTAGAGGGGATATTGGGAAGGAATTGTTCCCTGGCAGGGTGGGCAGGCCCTGGGATGGAATTCCCAGAGCAGCTGTGGCTGCCCCTGGATCCCTGGCAGAGCCCAAGGCCAGGCTGGACATTGGGGCTTGGGGCAGCCTGGGATGGTGGAAGGTGTCCCTGCCCTTGGAATGGGATGGGCTTTGAGCTCCCTTCCATCCCAAACCATTCCAGGATTCCGTGCTGCACAGATAAAGCAGGGAGTGCCACCTTCTGTTTTTCTGGATATTTTTACCTGGAAAACAAATGGGAGCATTTACAACAGGTGGGGGAGGATCCTGGAGTTCCCGAGCTGCTGCCTTCTCCTGGCAGAGGTTTTTTGGGAGCTGCCATGGGATCAGCACTCCTGGAATGATTTTTAATCTCCTGGAATCAAGTCCATCATCGACATAATGAATTCCCATACTCCTGCTCTTCTTGATTCTCATGGAAAACCACCCAAAATTGCTCAAATGCTCCTCATTCAGGATTTTCCTGAAATATCCCAGGTAATTCCCTTTTGATCCAGGTGCTAATTGCTAATTTTGATGGCATTTGTTTAACCTGGAGTGACCTTTTCCCAAAGTGTGGAAAAGCTTTGGCAGGGAGGTCCCTTGGCAGAAATTTAAACCCAGGAAAGGATTTTCCTGCGCATGGAACTTTTTGTGGTTGTGTTGGAAGTTTTCCACGGTCGACTGGGGCTGGAATTTCATGTGGAGGGTGAACTTTGCATTCTCATTTCATTTTATGATTTTAGTTGAATGCTAATGAGCTTTTAATTATCATTTCTGAAAGTTAATGACTGAGATAATGGGCTCGGGGCTGTTCCCTCTGGCGCTCCATGGGGGATATCCAGGATTCCTGCACATCCTCGGGATGAGCAGGTTGGATGCAGCTCCAGGGTGGGAATAAACCCTGCTTTCCCCAGCTCTGGCTGTTTGAGGAGGAATGGAGGGGCAGGTGCCAAACCTTCCTCTCCATGACCAGAATCCAGGGAATGGCTGGAGCTGTGCCAGGGAACGTTTCGGCTGGATATTGGGAAAAGGGGGTGCTGGGGCACTGAACACATCCCTAGGGAACGGTCACATTCCCAAGGTTGCCAGCGCTCCAGGAGCGTTTGGACAGGGTGGGATTGTTGGGGTGTCTGTGCAGGGCCAGGAGTTGGGCTGGATGATCCCTGTGGATCCCTTCCAGCTCGGGAGATTCCAGGATTGTAGATTGGGACATTCCTTTGTCCCTGATGTTCTGGACTGGCACCACCTCCTTCCTGTCTCTCTCCACCCCTTTGTGGTTCTTCCCGAACCGGGAATCACAGAATTGATCCCAGTGCTGGGCAAACCCAACTTTCCATCCTCATCCTCACATTCCCTGTGAAACTTCCCAAAAACTGTTGAACCGGGTTAAACCAACCCAAATCTTGAGTTCTTTTCCTCGAGACCCCGGCGCTGGTTCTGCTGGCGCTGCTGCAGACCCGCTCTGCCTTCCCCAAGTTGTTTTCTTGTTGCTTTTCCATGGAAAAAGAGGATTATTCTGGTCGCAATTTCCATGGAAACAATTACCATAAAGTATTGATCGCCCAGGATAGATTAGGAAGCATGAAAGGATAGAGGTTGTCTCCATGGAAACACGGACATGTCGAGCTTTTTATTCCTTAAGAAAAGCATCTTTGTGGCTTTCCTTGGAACAAGTTTCTGGTCCAGTTGAAAACAATTTGGTGGTTTTGATTAGAATTGTTTGTGTAATCGATAATCTGTTTTAATATCATTCCTGCTTTGCAAGGAAAAGTCTGGAATAACGTTTTCCTAAAAAAAAAAAATTAAGGATTTGCATCATTTTCACAGCGTTTTTCACATTGAAAAGGAGCTGAGCCATAGCATTAACTGTCCATGAAGAACAGGTCCAAAATTGGCCTCTTCCTTCTGGAATTTAGTGTTTTGTAGGATTTGAGTGGATTGATAAAGGAATCCCCAGCCCGGGACAGCTCTGGGTGGCACAGGGAGTTCAGCTCCTACGGTGGGATTTGGTTTGGGAAGAGCTGAGGTTGGACTTGAACTCTTCTGATTTCAAGTATTTTATTGCTCACCTCGGAACCTGCGAGGCTTCAGTTCCTGGGGGTGTTTGAGGCACTTCAGGAATTCCTCCAGAGAAGTGGTGGGAGAATGGATCCTTTGTTATTCCAGGAATGGTTTGGATGCTCAAACCTCAAATCCCAGAATCCCAGACTGGTTTGGGTTGGGATGGACCTTAAATCCCATCTCGTTCCAACCCCTCCCACTGTCCCAGGTGGCTCCAAGCCCTGTCCAACCTGGCCTTGGACACTTCCAGGGATGGGGAGTCCAACACCTCTCCAGTTGAAAAATCCCAAATTTCACAAATAACCCATCCTAACTGACAGCCTGGAAATCATTCCAAGCTTTTCCCTGGATGGTCTGGTACCAATGGAGACTTTACAGGAGCCTTTAAATGGATTTAGAAATCTGGAGGAATAAATGGCCCAGAGGGTACCCTTGGAACATACAAATCCCCATGGTTGGAACGAGATGGGCTTGAAGGTCCCTTCCAGCATGGAATCATGGAATCATGGAATGGTTTGGGTTGGGAGGGACCTCAAAGCCCATCCAGTGCCACCCCTGCCATGGACAGGGACACCTCCCACTGTCCCAGGCTGCTCCAAACCCTGTCCAACCTGGCCTTGGGCTCTGCCAGGGATCCAGGGGCAGCCACAGCTGCTCTGGGAATTCTATTCCAGGGCCTCCCTCCCCACCCTCCCAGGGAACAATTCCTTCCCAAGATCCCATCCATTCCTGCCCTCTGGCAGTGGGAAGCCATTCCCTGTGTCCTGTCCCTCCATCCCTTGTCCCCAGTCCCTCTCCAGCTCTCCTGGAGCCCCTTTGGGCCCTGCCAGGGGGTCTGAGCTCTCCCTGGAGCCTTCCCTTCTCCAGGTGAACACCCCCAGCTCTCCCAGCCTTTGTCCAGAGCAGAGTGGCTCCAGCCCTGGAGCAGCTCCGGGGCCTCCTCTGGAATGTCTCCAGCAGCTCCCTGTCCCTGTGCTGTTGCTCCCAGAGCTGTCCCTGTTCAGTTCCGTTGGATGTTTGTTACAAATCGCTGCTTTCAGCCCTGCGAGTGGTTTGGGACATTTCTTGCCATCGTTTCTGCTGGAATTTATTTTTCCAGCTGTTTGTGCAGCGTTACAAATTCCACAGCTCCATGTAATATTGATGCCCTCTCCAGGGGGAAGAGTGGAGATTTTCTGAAGGAAAATGTGTATCCAGCATCTTTCTTCCTGAGGAATTCCACGTGGCGCGGGGATGGGAATCACTGGGATTTCATGGCAGGCTGAAAGTTGGGAGAAGGGGCAAATGCAAAGGGATAAAGCAAATCTCCTGAGCTGTCTGATTTTCTGGATAAGGCTTTGCTCCAATAATTATTATTATTAATTATTAATAATTATTAATTATTAATTAAGCACAACAAATCCTTTCTGCCATTGGATTTTCCCTGTCTTGCTCCCGGATTGCATCCCTTAGACGTTGGAAAACTCTCCGAATTTTAGGCATTAAAAAATAATCCCAGTAAAAGCATCCGGCCATCCTGAATCCTAGAATCGACGAGGCTGGAAAAGACCTTTAGGATCACCGAGTGCAACCTTTAGGAATTAAAGGAATCAATAGGAAATGTTAATTAGGTTTTGGTTTAATGAATTTTATGGGCACCACTTTGTGTTTTCTGGGAAAGAGGCTCTGTGATGAAACCAGCAGCGTTAGGTCATCAAATCATGGAATTATTGAGGTTGGAAAAGATCTCCAAGCACCACTAAATTATATTAAATATTTATTTTAAAATATATTTTATGTGCTAATTCAATTAGAAATAATCAAACTGTGTTTTCCATTTCCATGGAAATTCGGGAAATCATCGGGCAGCGCTGCTTTATTGGAAGTGCAGGCAGGGATGCTGGAGCCAAGGGAAATCCTGATTAAATCCTGCCCTTTGGATTCCCATCAGACTCTTTGGCTTCGTTTCCTTTTTTTTTTAATGTATTCAGCCCAAATCTTTAATTTGATTCACTTTTTTAAATGAACTCCAAACAATTTTCTCCCTCCAATGTCTCTTCCAGTGATTATTTGTTAGGAGATTCATCCAAATAAACTAAATTTGGGAAGTTTATATCCAGATCTCTGGATCCAAACCAGCTCCATTATTCCTGGAATATTTAATTTGCCTTCTCCTGGAGAAGGGGATCATTCCAAGCCAGGTGAATTCCTGGATTTTGATTCCAGAATGGATGAGCTGTGGGTGGAATTGTGTTCACCTTCCTGGCAGTAAATCCTGGGAGCTGGGTCTGCTCTTCCCTGAATCCCTCCTCCTCCTCCTGCTCCTGTTTTCCTGGAATTGCAGCCAGTTTTGACATTAAAGGATCGGGAGGCAAGAGGTGGAATCTCACTTCTGGAAAACAAAGGGATAAATGGGTTCCAAACCCGATTCTCCTGGATTTCTCTGGGAAATGGTGCAGAGTTCCAGTGGTTAGGGATATTCCTGGTGCTGGAAGGAGCCTCCTCCCAGAGGGAATAGCACTAAAAAAGCTGCATTTTTGGGGAATAAAGTGTGGGGACCTTTGAGTTAGAGAATTTCATGAAAAACAGAATTATAGAGCACTAAGGTTGGAAAAGAATTCCAGGATTATGGAATTGAACCAACAGTGCCAAGGCCACCCCTGCCCCGTGTCCCCAAGTGCCACATCCACAGGGATTTTAAATCCCTCCAGGAATGGGAATTCCACCTCTGCCCTGGCCACACAAACCAATACAGGGAAGTTCTTTGGAAAGAAGGAGAAAGGCAGGCTGGAAAATGGGAATCAAACACTCTGGGTTTGGCTGGGGCAGAGTTAATTCTCTTCCCAGTAGGATTTCCAGGTCCAAAGCCGTGGGAAGAAGTTTATTTAATCCAACAGACAGGAATGAATTATTAAAGTCTGGAAAATGGAAGAATTTTGTTTAAATTGCAGCCGGGGTGGCTGTGGTTGCGTGTCCTGTCAGGGCTTGGAATTCCGTGTCCTTGAGCAAGGTCTGGATCTTTGCTGTGCCTCCAGAGAGCTCCAAAAAAACCATGGATGTGGAAGACAGCGATGGCGTGTCCGAGTGTTCCCAAGTTTCAGCACAGACTGGGAAGGAGGTGGAGTTGGGGGCTGTTTTTCCATTTTGCTTCAGGATCCGTTTGGAAAGGGCTTGGTTGGCATCCAGGGGCGTCAGGAAGGGAAGGGATGCTGGGAATGCTCAAACATGAGGATATAGGGAATATTCCCCCTGCCTGGCTCCTCTCCACCCGTTGGATTCCCAGCTTCCCGGATCCTGGGATAGGTTTGGCTGCCCAGTAATCCCCGTGTGGGATATGGCTTTGAACGTGTCCTGCTGGTGGATTTCTCATTCCAGAATCCTGGATCCAGCACAATTTATCTTCCCTATTTCTTTCCAGTTTCCAAGAGATTTTTGGGAGGATCAGACCAGGCTGGATGACATTTGGGGACTCAGCCCTGAATCTGTTCCCAGGTCCCCAGGCAAAGCCCTCTGCTACAAACCATCCCCAAATCCTCCTTTTCCTCTCCCAGTGACCTCCCGTGATCCCATCCCAGGGACTGGGATTGGGATTTCCCCACATCAGGATTTCTAAAGAACCGTTTTAGGAGCCAGCTCTAAGATGGGCTCAGCTTCACCGCTTTAATCTGAGCCAGATGTACCCCATGAAGGAGTGCTGCTCCCTCGGGTTAAATGAGTGCCTCTCCATTGGAAAACCAGGAATTCCCCCGGAAAAATATCGCCTGGAAATGGATTTTTTAAATTCAGCTAAATACTCTGAAAAGATGATTTTTGCTTTTGTGGCTTTTTATCCATTTTTTGCACCAGACTCCAGGGAGTTTTTCACAATTCCCTTTAAAATCGAAGGTTTGGAGCTGACCTCACTTCCCCATCCTGCTCTGCATCGTTCCTTACGTTTACATCTCAATTATTCCCAGCAAATCCAACCTTTTTCCTGCTTTATCCCCAAACCCTCTGCTTTCTGTGCTCTGTCTTGGCGCTCTGGTTCCCTTCATCGGCACCAGAGCTGATAAATATTTAGTGTGATATAAATAAGTACCTCGATCCCACATTAAACATTCCATCAATTCAATTCCCTGCTAATTGAAGGCAAAACTCGTCAGTCTGAAGGAAAAGAATTCCATGAAGGCAGGAAAAATGGGATTTAAGAAGGATGGGGATTGTTTTGGCAGCTACAAAACAATCACAGGTTTTTCAGACTGTGTATAATTACTTTTTTACTCGTTTTAAGCTTTTTTCCATGTGAATTGAGGGTTGGACTTTGCTGGGGATTTGGGAATTTCCATAAGAGGGAATGTGCAAACTCCTCCTTTTCAGCAGGAAACAATCGGGCTGTGGAGACAAAACAAAGATTTTTATATATTTTTTTTCATTCCAGGATATCTTTTTTTGCCGTTTTTAGTGGTGTCAGGAATGTCCGGGGTTTGGAACTTCGATTCACATTGTTTCTGTTTGTACTTGGATTTATGGAGTCGATCCTTGCTTTATAATCCCGGAATCCCGGAGTGGTTTGGGCTGGGAAGGACCTTGAGGATGATCCCATGGGCAGGGACACATTCCCACTATCCCGGGATGCTCCAAGCCCCATCCAACCTCGAACGAAACCAGGAATACTCTGTGTTTAATTTTGGAATTGAGGGGAAAACGGGAATTACGTTACACAGCAGATCTGCTGGAGCAAGAGGAAGGGGGTAGTGACAGGATCCAGGAAAAGCTGAGGATGACGGAGCAGATGAAAACCGGGAGCTGGAAGATCCACGAGTGTGTGGGCTGGCAGAAAATGTGGATCAGCAGGAGACGGAGCAGTCTGGGGCAGGGGTGGAGGGATGACAAGGCAGGGATGTGAAGCTGCAACCTGCCACTGGCACAGGGATTTGCTTCCCGAATTCCCGGTTTAGTCCCGAGTTGGCAGCAAGAAGCAGAGCTGCTGACGTGGGGCTGGAAGCAGAGTTTGTCCCTGGAGATCTGCAGGGAAAATCGGGATTTGTGCTGGAGCCCTGGACTGAAGGACTCGGAGATGCCAGGGAAAATGCTAACGAGCCAAACATTCCCGTTTCACGTCCTTTTTTCCTGGAAAAGAGCAAACAAATGGACTGGGGGAGGACGCAGAAGGTTTCCTGTGCTGGCATATGAGGTGGGTTTGGGCTGATGAGTTCCCTGAGCCGGGGAAGGGATCAGCCTTGGAATTCGGGATGTTCCCGCTGCTCCTTGGTGCTGCCACGTGTGGGCCCGCCTGGATGTGTTGGTTTCCCTCTGCTCCCAGAGCTGAACCTCTGCCCAAGAAGGGGAAGAGCGCTGGGAAATCTCCAGCCGGGAATTTGTGCTTTGATCACGGACGTTGCCCCGTGCAAGAAGGAGCTTTAAGGTCCTTCCAAGCCAAACCATTCCAAGATTCCATGACATTCTAACGGGATTTAATTGGAGCCAAGAGTAATTAGGTTCATTAGCTTCCCTCAGATAAAGAAGGAGTTAAAAACGGGACCAAACCAGCTGAGAGCCCAACAAACCCAACCAATCCCCCAATTCCATTTCCCACCCGGGAGGAGAAGATTCCTCACGAAAATTGGGACTAAAATCCATATTAAGGCAGATTTGTCCAACAAACTGAATTATTCACGGGCAGCCGCAATGGCAGGGAGGGGCTGCAGGGAGATTAATTAATTAATTAATTAATTAATTAATTAATTAATGACCCCCCTCGGCCTCGTTAGTGCCACTGGAACCCCCTCGGTGGAATTCCTGCCGTGTCCAATTAGCAGCTCGTGAATCCGTGGGTGACGGTTTCCTATGGAATCACATCCCGTTTGTTTGGTTCTGATTTGTCTTCATTGGATTCTGATTTCGACTCGTTTGATTCTGGTTTTATTAATTCGGGACCATTTCCAGACAAAACAATTCCCGCTTGCTCAACAAGAAATTCCAGCTCGTTTTCACCACGGAGCACAAGAATCTTTATCCATAAAAGCCTGAAAATTCCCTGCCCCGTGCTTCACCTCAGCTGCTTCAACTCAAAAGTGTCGGGATGCTTCCTTTGATTGAAAATCCCTCGATTTATGGTGGAAAAAAAACCCCTCTAAAATGCGATGTTTAATCCAAAACCGTGATGGGCAGAGGATAAATCTCCCTCATTTCCAAACATTTATACAAGGAAAAGGAAAATCCATCCAAATCCAAGGGAAGACTCTCCAGAGAACAAATAAAACTTCAGGGCTGGGGAAGGATTTCGCTCCCGGGTTCCTTTTTGCTGCGTAAAACACGAAGTTACGATTTTGTAACTCTTGTTTTCGGTCTTGTTTTGAATTTGACAAATTTGTTTTTAATGTTTTATTTCCCCAAGCAGCCCAGCAGTGGAATTGAACAGAAATGTTTGATGATCTGCTCGGTGCACAGCAAAAATACCCTGGAATTTGTAAAAGTATCCGAGGATCAAACCCAGCGGTGGAGCTGGAGAATGATCCAAAATGACGGGTTTAGAGAAGAAATAATTCCATGATTTTGGATATTTTCTTAGGAGAAAATTGCGGCTTCACGGTGGAATTTTAGAGTGAATTCTTTTAAATTCCAGAGTGAATTCTTCTAAATTGATCTTTCCAGGTGGTTTTGAAATAGAATTCCATTGGCATCCCTTTAATTGCAGTGCTACAGAGATTTTCTCCAGGAAAACCACCAGGGAATCAGCAGCACAGGAGGAGTGGCCAATATATTTTCAATTAAACTCTCCAATTCCTTGATCTGATTCCATTATCCCAGAATCGTTAGGGTCGGAAAAGAGCTCCAAGATCAAGTCCAAGCTCCAGGGAATGAATCAATTTTCCCTCCTGATTTTTCAGGTTTGTCACCTCGAGGTTTTCTTTGATTGTCTCAGGTTTGTCACCTCGAGGTTTTTCTTTTATCCCTGGTGCAGAGGATCCTAAAATCCAAATCTCCCCATTTATTTTTTATTTCCAAAAGGCCGAGCCATTATTTTCCTTCGTGCAATTCCGTGGGTTTATTGTTTGGGTGGATACAAAGACTTCCTCCTCCAATAATTGAGATAAGTGTGTTTTCCTTGGGTTCTATTCCTAATAAAACAGTTGGGATTTCACATCTCGGGGCCTAAAAATAGCCAGGCCTTGGGTTTAATTACAGAGTTTTCTTTTCCCGAGGATTGTGTGCGCTGGAGGTTGGAAGGGTTTTTGTTTCCAAGGAAACAAATGCTCTGCGCTCGCCGTGCATCCGATGCTTCCTGCAGGAAAATGCCATCGCCGGGCTCCCGGGAGAGGGGAGGGTTGGGAGGTGGCCTCACCTCTCTAGCAGCACCTGGATTCCCATTTTCCTGGAATTTGTCTCCAGGTGCTGTCGGGATTCCATGGAAGGGGTGGTGGCCCCATCCCAATCCTGGCCTCTCAGGTGTTGTCCCCCCCTGGGGTCACTTGGTGCTCCAAGGGCTCTGGGGAGATGTGGGGCTGCAGGAGCATCGTGTGCAGCTGGAATGACACCCCTGGGATGTATTCCAGCTCTGCTTTCACATGGAATATCAAATTCCGTAGTAAAGACAGGAAGTCAGTGGGGTTTTACACTTTTACGTGGTGAGAGGACACAGGGAATGGCTTCCCACTTCCAGAGGGCAAGGATAGGTGGGATATTGGGAAGGAATTGTTCCCTGGGAGGGTGGGGAGGCCCTGGCATGGATTTCCCAGAGCAGCTGTGGCTGCCCCTGGATCCCTGGCAGTGCCCAAGGCCAGGCTGGACGGGGCTTGGAGCCACCTGGGATAGTGGAAGGTGTCCCTGCCCATGGCAGGGGTGGGATGGGATCATCTTTAAGGTCCCTCCCAACCCAAACCATTCCAGGATTCCAGGATTTTGGGAATCGTTGTTTTTATGTGTTGCGACTGCCAGGGGTACAAAACCGTGCCTTTGGCAGGTGTGAGGTGGGAAAGGGCAGAGGCTTCCCAATCCCTTCCCCATTCCTCTGGAAATCAGGGAAGTGGGAGCAACAAAAAACGCTCTGAAAATCATAGGAATGGGCAAACAACTTGGAAAGAGTCCAGATACCAAAATCCAACTCTTTTTTGTGTGAGTGGAGGCTTTTTGGGGAAAACTTTGGGAAGAGCCTCTCTTCTCCCTGTTCCGAGCTAGGGATGTTTGGAGGGTAGGGAATGTAGTGATAAGGAATTACGGTTAAATTCATCCATTCACCATGTGAGACGTGGAATATTCTGGGAATCAGGATTAAATCCCTCCAAGGACTTGAACCTCTCCCTGAAAACTGCTCTGGGAGCAGCCCTTCCTCAGCAGATCCGAAGGGGCTCCGGGAGAGCCACAGAGGGACTTCCCAAAGCCATTATTTTGTATTTTGGAAGTTGATTGTTGTGTCTCCTTGGAGAACAGGTGCACCCAGGTGGAATTTGAAGGAACATCCACTTTTATTCCCAACGGAGCAGCTCCAAGGCTCTGCTTTTCTGTAGCAGGCTCTGCATAACAAAGCTCAGCTTAACTGTGTGCAGCTAAGCCTGGGAAATGTTCTGGCACATCCGCTCTTCCCAAATTATTTAAAAATTAGTGCTGCTGGGAATGTTCGCAGCTCCCAGCGTGCCAAAATCTCCTGGCTTGGCTGAGTGCAGGGAGAAATGAATATTAATGAGCTGCTGGGGGTTGGAATGGGAGTTATTTTCCATGGAAAAATAACTGCTGTCAAGAGAAGTTCATTTTGTGGCAGCAGTTTGAGGTGTGATTGAGAGGGGAGCTTCAGTGTGTCGAGGAAATGATCCCGGAATTCCAGGCTGGTTTGGATTGGGAGGGAGCTCCATGTTGATCTCATTCCATGGGCAGGGACGCCTTCCACAAACCTCGTCCGTCCTCACCATCCGAAGGATGTATGAAACTAAATCCCAGCCTTGGGTGGTTTTCCGGCATTTTCGCTTTCTTAGTTGGCAGGAAGGGTTTGGGAATCTGAAGATTCCCAACTTTTCAGGGATTAGGAGCCATTTCAGAGTGAAAATCAGGGGTTGGAGTGTTTGTTAAAGGGGGATGAAGAGCTTCATCCTTGGGATTGACAGCAGGAGCCTTCCCTCCGTCCTGCTCCAGGGCTCCTTGTGTTCCCAGCTTTTCCTGGGATGCCGTAGGGAGGTGGCACCTGCCGATGGGACAGTGGTGACACCAGGCAGCCTTTGGGAGCTGCTGGTGGCCCTTTGCAAAGATTTGGGATCTCCTCCTCCTGGGATTCACTCGGCATCACCGTGGCCATGGCAGGCGCAGGGGTTTAAGGGATGAGGAATAACCTGTGGGAAACGGGATTAAATTCCCCCTGTCTGCCCTGGGCCTTCCTCCCTGCCACGAAATCCGATGGATCGGGGAATGCTGTAAAACACTTCCGTGAGGATGGATCTGTGCTCCGAGGAACTTGGGGGGCTGGGGAGAACAAAGAGGGGGAGAGAGAGCAGAAAGGAGCAATCCGAGCGCCGGAGGGAAGCGCTGCTTTCCCTGGATCCCGGCAGGAAATCGCTCCTTAAGTGGCGCTCCCAAGTTGTCAGCTGCTTGTTTTAACACAAAATGTGTAAAAATCCAGCCCTGCCTCACTCCAGGAGATGGGAAAGCTCTGGAGAGAGCTTGGAGACAGGGAAAAAAACACTGTGGAGGGTTATAAGTCACAATATTATGACCTATTCCAGAGGCAGGGATTTTATTCTTGTGTAAATCAATGCTGTGGAGGAGGTGCAGGGAAACCAGGAATGTTTGGGGATGCTCAGGGCCTTCCCACCCCCATCCTGCTCCTTGTTCCACGTCTGGAGATCCAGGGCTTTGTGTTGGGAACTGAAACCAGGAATGTTTGGGGATGCTCAGGGCCTTCCCACCCCCATCCTGCTCCCTGTTCCACATCTGGAGATCCAGGGCTTTGTGTTGGGAACTGAAACCAGGAATGTTTGGGGATGCTCAGGGCCTTCCCACCCCCATCCTGCTCCTTGTTCCACATCTGGAGATCTGGGGCTTTGTGTTGGGAACTGAATCCAAGTCCAGCTTTGGATGCTCCGGGCTGGAAACGCCGTGTCAGAGCCCAGGGCTGTTTGTGGGGGGTTCTCACTCATCCAGGAGAGATCCCAGGGCTCCCCTTCCTTTCGGGCCTGCAGGGGAGAGTGGGAAGAGGGAAGAGAATTCCAGCAGCTGCTTTTCCAGAGGGTTTCCCTGGTGGAGGGGGACCTGGAGTCAGGGCTTGGAGAGCTTGGGTAGCCTCAGGATGCTGGATAGGAGACACAGCTCATCCCTGATCATCCCATGGGAGTCCTGATCCTCAGGGAATTTGCAGCTGGAGCAAAGGAGGCTCAGAGGGGACATTCTTGCTCTGCACAAGTCCCTGACAGGAGGAGCCGGGTGGGATTGGGCTCTGCTCCCAGGGAACAGGGACAGGAGGAGAGGGAACGGCCTCAGGCTGGGCCAGGGGAGGCTCAGGTTGGACATCAGCAGGAATTTCCCCATGGAAAGGGTGCTCAGGCCTTGGAACTGCCCAGGGAGGTTTGGAGTCCCCATCCCTGGAGGTGTCCAAGGAAGGGCTGGAGGTGGCACTCGGTGCTCTGGGCTGGGGACAAGGTGGGGATCAGGCACAGCTTGGACTCGGTGATCCTGGAGGGCTTTTCCAACCTCAACGAGTCCATGAATTCCAGCACTTTCCCCCTGTTGTTTCCTTTCATTTCACCCCGAGAACAGCCAGCACTGCTGAGGGAATATCTGCATTCCAGAGACGTGGAGCATCAAAGAGATTTCATTTCAGGCCCAGAGTCTGTGGTGGTTTCTGCTCCTGTCGGATAAAGGGGGCCGGGTTTTCCTGGAATCACTTCCATGCTGGGAACCCACATCCCTGCAGCAGCTTCTCCACAAGCAGTGACAGCTCCAGAGGCTGGAAGGAGCCGGAGTGGAGCATAAAGGATGCAATAAAACGGGAGGTCAGGATTCGATCCAGATGGGAACCTGGGAATCTGCTGGGAGCACGCGCTGCTCATTCCCAGCTCCCGGCTGTGCCGTGCTCCCGTCAGGCTGTGCCGTGAGGATGTCAGCAGAGCTGGTGTTGATGGAAAATAGATCCAAACATTCATTAATTGCCAGCTCAGCGAGTCCCAGACCCCTTTGCTCAAAGCAGCTGCCGCCGTTGAGTCATTTGGTTGGAAAATTTTCAGGAACTTTGCAGGGATGAGAGGATTTTCCTGCTTCTCTTTCCGTGTTTTCGTTCCCTCTGCTCCTTTTCCTGCCTCTGTCCCACCCTCCCCCCCCAGTCTGGTGGCTCTGTCTCTCAGTTCAGCCCCTCTGGGTGAACTGTCTGCTTGGAAACGCCTCCTCTTCCCCGCTGAGCTCCTTGGATAGAGCGTTACCCGCCGGAAAACGGGATTTTATTTATGGGAAGAGGGGAAGGGAGGTGTTGGTGAGAAAGATGGAGGGGATGTGTCGGCTTTGGGAAAGATGAACGGGCCTGGGGGCACTTTGGGGTCGGATTTGTGGAGCACAGATCGGGGCTGGGTCGGGAGCAGCGCTCCAGAAACGGCAAATTCCTGCTGAAAAGTGACTTTTAGGGATCCCACTTTTGGAAAACGTCAAGTGCTTGTGGCATCTCCTGACAGTTTTTATCCAGAGCTCCGTAAACCGAGAACAACCTTCTGGAATGAGTCCAGAGGAGGCCCCGGAGCTGCTCCAGGGCTGGAGCCCCTCTGGAGCCAGGCTGGGAGAGCTGGGGGTGCTCACCTGGAGAAGGGAAGGCTCCAGGGAGAGCTCAGAGCCCCTTGCAGGGCCTAAAGGGGCTCCAGGAGAGCTGGAGAGGGACTGGGGACAAGGGATGGAGGGACAGGGAATGGCTTTGATCTGGAAATAGGTAGATTTAGATGGATTTTGGGAATGAATTCCTGGCTATGAGGGTGGGGAGGCCCTGGGATGGAATTCCCAGAGCAGCTGTGGCTGCCCCTGGATCCCTGGCAGTGCCCAAGGCCAAGCTGGACATTGGGGCTGGGAGCACCCTGGGACAGTGGGAGGTGTCCCTGCCCATGGAATGGGATGGGCTTGAAGTTCCCTTCCCACCCAAACCATTCCAAGATTCCAGGATTTAATGATTCAGCACCTGGCACACCAAATCTCCTTCAGGTTTCCAGCCACCCTACAGCAGGTACAGCTCCTTATTTACTGGATAGAATTCCCAAATTTCCGAAAAAAAAAATCGATGGTCTGAAAACGAGGGTTTCTGAGCTAATTGCTGTGAGTGGGTCTGTGTTTGGTGATGTGAAATAAGGGTATTTTGCAGGATTTCATGGCCAATGGGGGTGGTTATTGTAAGGGTTGGCACAATAATATTCCTGGAGCTTTTGGGCAGCCTGTTCAGGAAAAAGGAGGGAATTAGAATTGCAAATGAGGATTTCATCATCCTCAATCAGCGTGGCCAGCGAGGAGGGATGAATGAAAAGCTGCTCGGGAGCCCCAGCAGTCGCAGCCTTCCCAGATCAATAAATGGCTTCGTGCTCCCAGGGTGGCGCCGGCACGTGGCAAAAAACCCCAGGAACGTCGAGATTTGGGAAAGGGCCGATGCTGCCCTGCAGAACAGAGAATGAAATGCCAGGAGCTGCGTGGGGGAAGTTCCTTTCGGGGTGGTTTTTGACGATCAGCTGGGGTGGTTGTGTGTTATCCCGATTATTCCATAATTAGCGACGAGGGGGAAGAAAAACGTCCCTGAAAACGTATTTGGGATTGATTTCTCCGGGGTGAAACCCCATTAGCTGGGGTGAAACCCCAATATCACATTAGTGCAGGCCTTTAATCCGGGAAGACAGAGCACTGAATAAACTTCTTTTTATAATTCTGTGCTTCTGCTTTGTCTCAAAATTCCCAAAAATATCCGCTGCTGCTTTCCAGGCTGCTGTGAGGACAGGGAACATTCCCGAGCCTCCACAGGATCCTGCTGCTGATTGAGGGAATAAAGGTGCCCGAGTGCTGAGGGCCTGGAGAGTTTCAAGGCAGCAGCAGAGCAGGGGCTGCCTTATGTAACTTCACTGAAAGATGTGGAAAAAAAAAAAACCCATTCCGGGCTGGTTTTCCGGTTTCTGTGCGGTTTTTCAGGGAATGTTTGAAGTTTCCCTGGAGGAGCATCGGTGTTGGGGCTGCCAGGCTGGCCCGGTGGGAGGAGGGCTCCTCGTTAGCGCGGCTTGCGAGGGCTGATTAATAAATAGACGGAATCTGGAGACGCGGCTTCGGATCCAAATGAACAATTTGGGGATTTGGGAAGCGTGTGGGAGTGAGAGGGAGGGAGGGAGGGAGGCCCGGTGGGTTCTGATCCCAGCCCTGGGAGTTTTATCCATTTCTGTCCTGTTGATCCTGCAATTCCTGGGGTTTCGCTTGGGATAATTATTGAACTGTCTAAGAAATGCCAGGAGAAAAATGCCAGGGAATGATTCTCATCCCTCGCAGGCAGGCAGCCCGTGATTGCTGCCACGCTGCCTGCAATTAGCCACGTCAAATTCGGGATGCTGGATGCAGGGCAAGGCTGGATTGTGAAGGGAGACGTCAGGAAAATGGGAATGGGGAGGGAAAACGCACAGACTCAGCGTGGTGGGGTAGGAAAAACCAACAGCTCGTGGAAGTGTCTGCTCCAGGATTAGCAGGGAATGAATTTTGGCTTTTTTTTTTCCGAGAACAATGAGGAGAATGTTGGTGGCCAGTGGGGCAGATGTTCCTTCCACAGGGCGGGGTTCTCCAGGCGTGCAGGGATGGAGGGACAGGACACAGGGAATGGCTTCCCACTGCCAGAGGGCAGGGATGGATGGGAGATTGGGAAGGAATTGTTCCCTGGGAGGGTGGGCAGGCCCTGGGATGGAATTCCCAGAGCAGCTGTGGCTGCCCCTGGATCCCTGGCAGTGCCCAAGGCCAGGCTGGATGGGGCTGGGAGCAGCCTGGGACAGTGGGAGGTGTCCCTGCCCGTGGAATGGGATGGGCTTTAGGGCTCTCCCATCCCAAACCATTCCATGATTCCATGATTTGCATGTGTCTGTGTATCTGTGTATTTACCTCCATCCATGGATGTTTGGCACCTTTTCCATGGATAAGAGGCAGAATTCCATGGTCTCCACAAAATTCTTCGTCACTGAGAGTAAAGCTGGCTCCTGCCAAGCCAGGCTGGAGATGCCGCAAAGCCAAGGAGAGCTGCAAACTTTGGGAGTGTGGATTATCCATAATCCATCCCGATCTTCTTCTTATACCTTTAATTTGCCCCTATTTTTACAACATTTATAAAATCTATTTTTATAAATATTTCATACTTTTATAAATAACGTCAGTAGAATAAAAATACAGATTTCTGTCTCATCTCCCAGTTAGAGGAGAGAACCACAGCAGTGGGGAAGAGCCTTTCCTTGGCTCTGAGTGCGTCGGAGCAGCCTGGGAGTCTGAGTGGGGATGGAATGACACCGCCACTCTCCCCCTTCCCTGTATTTTTAAATTGGATTTGGCATCTTAATTGCTACAACAGCTCCTCATTCCGCCTTTCCTGCTCGGAATTTAGTGCAGGGAGGGGGGGCTTGGATTATGGATCCTCTGAGATCCATGGGGTGACCCCCCCTCTGTCCCCTGCTGTCCCCTCGTGCTGCTTTGGGCACCCCCTCCTTGGGAATAGGGAATGTTGTGGATCACCGATGGCTGATGAAATGAACCCATCCCCTATAGAAACCCCACTCACGCATCACCTATGAAATCCCATTTACCCATCACCTGCACAAATGCATCGCCTGTAAAATTCCCCTTTGTGCCCGTTCCCCGACACCTTTGATTCCAGCTGATGGATAAAATCCCTTCCCTTGGTTGTCAAGGTGAAACGTCTGGAGGCTTCAGAAAAAAAAAAAAACCCAAACCCGGCGAAGGGAAAATGTTTCTGTGCCTGCTGCGCGTTCGGGGCCGCTGAACTTTGCGCTTGCCCAGGGGGGGAAGCGCCGCGCCCGCCCGGCCCCATTGGCGTCCCTTTGTCACCCCCGCAAGGTGCGGGTGGGGCAGGGCGGCGTGGGCAGCTCCCTGCCGGCATTCCCGATCCATCTCCCGGCGCCGCTGGAAGCGCTTTCCTTCTCCTGCATCCCTCCATCCCCGGCTCTCCCAGCCCTGCCTTTGTCCCCGGGTCCCCTCCCGGCTCCGGCGGGGGCGCGGGGGGTGGGGGCCGGAATTTCGGGAGCCGCTCCCGGGCGGATGCAGCCCCATTCCCACCCACCCCTGACGTCTCCATGCACCAGGGAGCCGCGGCGGGTTTGATGTGGAGCGGCGGGATTCGGATCCTGTAAATCTTGTAAAATTCCATTTTATGCAGACAGAGCCACAAATCCGCCGGCGCTGCGCGGGGCGAGGCTGCGGCTGGTCCCCGCTGCCGGGATTCTCCCGCAGGCACGGCACCTGGAGCCGGGCAGGGATGGGCAGGGCTGGGAGCCCGTGCGGAGGCACAGCCCCGCTCCCGGGTGACAGGAGGGACGGCAGGAGTGACAGGAGGAGCGCAGAGCGCTCGGCTCGCCGCTCGCAGTGACCCCTGGCAGGGAGCTGGCAGCGCTTTCCTGCCGTTCCTGCTTTGGCGGGATGGAAAATCCAGGCCTTTGCCCACCGAGCCCCGCTCCCTGCTGCCTGTAACCCCTCACCTGGAGCTGCATCCCTGCTGCACCCCGGGAATCTCATCCCCGTGGATGCTCCGCGGGAGGGACCCGCCGGCGGAGTTTCTGCAGCGTCACAAAACTTTCGGCTCTGAAGGAAGGAGGGATGTGACCTGGAAAGGAGAAACGGGAAAAAGGGGATGTTGCTGCAGCTCGGAAAAGCCTTTTCCCCCCTGTCTCAGGATCACTGGAAGGGATTATACAAATGAGAGCAGGAAACTGCAGTCAGGGGGGTGCCAGAAATAGATTCATTTTTTCTTTCTCCTGCTAGAAATGAAGAAATTTGGGAGTCCGTAGAGGCTGTTCCACAGGCACCCCCACTTTTTGATTCCTCTAGAAAGTGACATCCACCTGCAATGGGAGTTGCCATGTAATCCCAAAGAATAAAAACTCCTGGAAACATCTCCGTGCCACGGAGCCAACTTCAGAGAGACCCAAGTTTGGGATAAGCAGGACACGGCCTGGCTCTTCTCGGATGATAGAAGGGAAGGATCAGCCGGGAAGATGTTAAATATTAATATTTTACCCAACCGCCGCCACTCGTGGATTTGGTGAGTACGCCACGGGTTTGTCCGGATCGCAGCACTTCTGGTGGGCACAAAAGCTCGGAAGTCAGGATTTTTCCTGGCGGGAAAGCAGCTGCTGGACGGGAGCGTGGATAAGGGGGTTCCTGGAGCTGTGGGGTCGCTGAATATTTTCTTCTCCCATCTTCCCCGCTCACAGTTTGGTCTGAGGCACCCTCGCGACGCCTCCAAACGGGGACTGTGGGGACAGGGTGGGGAAAGGATGGAAAACTTCCTTTTGTCCTGGTTTATTTTCCTCCTCAGGTGTTTATGAAGCTCAATTTTCCTTTAAAAATTAATGAGTCCCCAAAACGTCCTTTCGCTGGAGCGATTCCGTGGTGCCACCTCGGCACCTTCTCCCGGCTCTTGGCAGCCCCTGTTGCATTTTAATGAGCAGATGGAGCAGCTGCTGCTGCCTCTGCTCCGGCCAGGGCAGGGGGAGAGGGAAATTCCAGAGAATTTCCCAGCTTGGGGTTGGGACACGGCACCAAAACCTCATTCCGTAGGTAAAGATGCGCTGGTGGAGTTCAGGGCTGGAGCCTTTGGGTGGTGGGATCCGTGTGGTCTTCCAGGGTGGATAATCTGTGGAATCTCTGGGAATACAGAGATAATTGTGTGCTTTAAATATTCAAATCCTGCATTCTGGGATCTCACCTACACACAAATATTCTGGTTTCACACAGAATTTATTCTCTGTAATCTCATTATGGCTGATAATCGTTTCACCGTGGCCCTGGGATGAACCTACGGCTCAGTATTTGCAGATAGGAATAAAAATATCCAGGCTCTGATCCCTGGAATGGTGCTGGGGAGGGATGGGGTTGGGCTCCCTTCTCCAGAGCACGGCCTGCTCCTCAAGGAGAGCCCTGTGGGGAGTTCCAGGGACAAGAGAATGGGAAGGGAAGTATTTGGAGAAGAGGAAAAATGCAGGGCCTGGATTAAAGTCATAGAATCCTGGAATGGGTTGGGTTGGAGATCATCTCATTCTACCCCTGCCATGGGCAGGGACACCTCCCCCTGTCCCAGGCTGCTCCAGCCTGGCCTTGGGCACTGCCAGGGATCCAGGGGCAGCCACAGCTTCACTGAGAATCCTGTGCCAGGGCCTGCCCACTCTCCCAGGGAACAATTCCTTCCCAACATTCCTTCCCAACATCCAATCTAACCCAACCTTTCTTGGAATTTTTCCCATGGCTTCCCCTCGATGTTTTGCAGGGGCAGTTGTTGGTTTGGTTTGGGAAGTTCCTCCTGAGGAGGAGCCCAAATAAGCTAAAAAGAGGAGTATTGGGTGTGTTAATTAATCTTCCAGAGTTACAAATGAAGGGAAGAGGAGAGACCGTGTGGGTGAGTTACGGATGGCTGAGGGAATGATGGAAAAAAGCGTTTCCTGTGGAGAAAGGAGGAGCCCATTTGGGTGGTTGCAAGAGAACAGAAATGATTTTAGCTCTAGGAACCGAAACAAACCCTGAGCAGCCCCGAAATCCCAACAGGGGAGCTGGGCAGGGATGGGGCCCGGGACAGATCGGAGTCGTCGGATCAGTCAGGGGAGCTGCAGGTGATGAAAGCTGGGCAGCTCAAAGGGAGCCTTGTCAGGGTATGGATTTGGGAAGGAAGGGATGAAGTCATCCCATAAAAACTCACCTCACCTGTGCCCAGGTGGGAACAAAGCCAGTTCTTCACCCCGTGCTGGCCTAGCTTGAGTCAGACTGAGCCTTGCTAATCCTGGTTGCTGTTCAGAGCCCACATCGTGGGTGACACTCAATTAAAGTTAAAATTTCCTCAGGGATTTCTTCCCTCTGGAATAAAAGTTTGGGGCTTCTTCGGAGCTTCTCCCTCCTCTGTCCCATCACCCAAAAAGGAAATTTTTAACTGGATCTTCACCCTGGCCTAGGGGAAGGTGTCCTGCCCATGACCTTTCGGGCTCCCTTCCAAACCATTCCATGATTCCACGGATGGCCTTCAGCTTCCATGTTCTCCCCCGAGTTCAGGAGAGGAGCCGGTGGCTTCCATCCCCACGTGGGCAGAGTGGGACATTGGTCCCTGCTGCTCTTGGGGTGCAGAGGGGAGGGCTCTGCTCCGTGCTGAGGGGTGGGAATGGGGCTTGGGAACGTGCTCCGGGGAAATGGAAACTGGGGTTTCACCGGCACAGTGGTTCCTGCTGGAGAAATGTGGGAATTCGTGGTGGTCCACAGGGATGGTCCAAACTCGGGCCTGGCCCCTGCACTGGAGCTGCAGAGGCTGAACTTTGGTGGAGGGGGGAGCAGAAACTCTGCCCTGATATGAAGTGCTGGGATCAAATCCCAGGATTTCTGACAGCTCAGGAATGTTGGAGAGGTGCTCCAGAGCTCCCAGATAGCAGCTGGAGTGGCAGGGCCTCCTGGAATACAAACAGAGTTATCGGTGCAGTGATAACCACGGGACCAGGAGTCACCCTGACCTTGCTCCCCTCAGCTCCCCTGGGTCTGGCTGAGATGCTGCAGTTGGATGTGAGGCTGGAAGGGTTTTCCATAATGTGGTGCCACAATCATGGAATTACTGAGGTTGGAGAAGCCCTCTGAGACCATCGAGTCCCCCAGCACTGCCAAGGCCACCCGTGTCCCCAGGTGCCACATCCGTGTGGCTTTTAAATCCCCTCAGGGATGGGGACCCCACCCCTGCCCTGGGCAGCTGTGCCAGGGCTGGAAAGGAAGAAATGCTCCCAAATATCCAATCTAAACCTCCCCTGGCACAACTTGAAGCTGCCTCCTGTTGTCCTGTCCCCGTTCCCTGGGAAAAGAACCCGACCCCCCCTCACTTCACGGACAAATTTCACTTTGATTTTTACATTAAGTTTCAAAACACTCAGCATTCGCTCTGGGAATGAACACCCTCCAAGCCTGGGGGTTAAACCTTCCAGTCACCTTATTTCCGTGGATTTTAGCTGGATCTTAAACCGGTTTGGTTTTCCTCACGGATTAATTCCGCGGCCTCCTATAAATAGGCAGGATTTCCAACAAAGCGATGATTTATATGCAGGAGGTAGATTTGAGAGACAGAACTCTGAAATCTGTAGGCACAATTGAGAAAGGAGAGGCCAAATATTTCTCCTGTGCTCGCAAGTGCCTGGAGGAAGCACAAAGAACTCGCTGTGTCTGCAGCAGAGACAATGCCTGCCTGAGCGGGAATTGGGGATGAAACGATGGGATTTAATTGGCAGCGTGGGGCTGGGGGGGAGCTGGGTACGGAGGGATTCCGGCGGAGGGATGGGGCTGGCATTTAGTGACCTTTCCCTTCTCTTCAGGCTGGGTCTTTTCAAGTTGTTCCTGGCTGTGTTTTCCTGCTGCTTTTGAAAGGTAGCAGATAAGAGTTGGAGGCTGCTCCTGACGTGTTTACATTTCCATATTTCCATTCATTATCTGCACTTCCAGGGAAAGGATCTGGGTAGCTTCACTGGGATGGGAAACTTCTCAGCCAAGTTCATGGGCATCTCTGCCTGTCGTGCACACAGAGCTGTTTTTCCAGGCTATTCCTCCTCCTCCTCCTCCTCCTTGTCCTCGTCCTCGTCCTCGTCCTCGTCCTCCTCCTCCTCCTCCTCCTCCTCCTCCCTGTCTTGTCCAAGAGGCGCAGTCCGAGTCCTCCCTGGCTGCAGAGACCCCTCGGGATGAGCCTGGATGGAGGAGCTGCTCCCCAGCCTGGTGTTGGTGGTGCCCAGTGAGCATCCCCAGGGAGAGGTGACAGCCAGGGATGAGCAGGAAGCCCCAGGATGACTTTCTTGGGGTTCATGTGGCTCCAGGGCTGGAGCCAGGCTGGGAGAGCTGGAGGTGCTCACCTGGAGAAGGGAAGGCTCCAGGGAGAGCTCAGAGCCCCTTGCAGGGCCTAAAGGGGCTCCAGGAGAGCTGGAGAGGGACTGGGGACAAGGGCTGGAGGGACAGGACACAGGGAATGGCTTCCCAGTGCCAGAGGGCAGGGCTGGATGGGATATTGGGAAGGAATTGTTCCCTGGGAGGGTGGGGAGGCCCTGGAATGGAATTCCCAGAGCAGCTGTGGCTGCCCCTGGATCCCTGGCAGTGTCCCAGGCCAGGCTGGAGCACTCTGGGACAGTGGGAGGTGTCCCTGCCATGGAATGAGATGATCCTCGAGGACTTTTCCAGCCTGAACCATTCTGGGATCCTGTGAATGCCAACTCATCTCTCAGCATTTCTCAGAAGTTCAGGGCTTTTCCCACTCTCACATCTTAGCAGGCTTAGGGATGCAGATTTCTGTTCCGAAAGCTTGATCAGGATTTCTTTCCTAACCCCCTTCTCCAGGGGCTAATGACTGGGATACGGATTTCTTTGAGCTCCAGACTCCCTGGCACATGAGGCAATCTCTGGGAGCACCACGATGGGAAAGGGGTTTCTTTCCTTCTTTCCAGCAGGAAGAAGTGAAATGGATTAAGGGAAATTTGGGCTTCCTGCTGCCCTGGAGTTTGTCACACACAGAGAATTCCAGAAGTGGAGTTGATTGTTCTATTTAAGCACGGCCTGCACAGCCTGTGGTTCCCAGCTCTGCCGTCCTGAGAGCAGCTCCCCATTCCCACCGAGCCAAGCCCCAGGAATTTATCCCCTTGGAAGGGGGGAATAATGGAGGAGCTTTTCCAGGGGCTGGCCAACATTCCCTTCCCAACTCTGCTCCAGTTGCTTCTGCCCAGGATTAGTCCAGGTGCTCCCTGTGTCCGAGTTCCCAACACAGAGCAGGGCAGGAGGCTGTTGGGAATTGTCCTCTGCTCCCCAGGCCCAGAGCTCAGCCCAAGTTTAATCCTAAGAACTAAACAAAGGATTTTCCTCTGCTTTTCCCTGTCCCGACTCCCTGCTCAGCCCTGGGGTGTCACCAGTGGGATTCGCTCCTTATCCACAGGAGAGTCCTCGGGACTTCCCAAAGGAATCCAGCTGTGATTAAACATCCTTCTCCCCAAACTGCAACCCCAAACCCATCGTCACCATCACTCTCCTGTTCCCACTGCCCCGGGAATTCAGGATTCTGGCAGGAGGATTCAGTGCCTGGATGCCGCCAGAGCAGAACTCTGGGGCCGGACAGGGAACGTCTTTGCTGCTCGTTGTGAGGGCAGCAGCTACCAGAGAAAGATCCTGGAGCTTAGAATCGTGGAATCGTGGGATCACAGACTCATGGGATCACAGATTCATGGGATCACAGACTCATGGGATCACGAACTCATGGAATCACAGACTCATGGAATCATGGAATCTCCTGAGCTGGAGGTGACCCAGAGGGTCGAGCCCAGCTGGTATCACAGAACACCTTCACTCCCTGCTTTATGAAATGGGATTTTTCACGAGGGTTGCAAAGTCATTCCCCAAACCGTGTGAACTCCAGTAAACAGAGCCACTCCATTCCCTCTGGGAGCACACACACGGTGTCCTTCACAGCATTTGCTTTGTCTTGGTTCAGTTTATCCCAGAATCCCGGCCTGGGGTGGGCTGGAAAGAGCCTTAAAAACCCTCCCATGCCACCCCCCCAGCACGGGCAGGGCCGGCCCTTGCTGCTCGTGTCAGTCGCGTTTTTATTGATTTAAACACTCGATGGAGGGTGCGAAGGAAGGAAAACAAAACCAGCAAAAGGTTCAGGGGAGAGAAAACCCCCCTCGCTTTGCTGCTGCCGAAGGAGCCGCCAGGTTTTGCAGCCTTTCCTTGCTGAGTTCACCAGACGTGCGGGGCTGCTTTGAAAGCTCCCGCTGACGTCAATGGAGCGGCGGAATGGGAGCATCCGCACATCCCAGCCCTGCCCTGGCACCGCTCCAGCCCCGGGCTGCTCCCAAAAACCCTCCCCGGCACTCCGGGAATCGCTCGTGCCCGGTGCTGGTAACCACGGCGAGGTCGGGGATGGGTTAAAGTGCTAAAAGCACTCCTGAAATGCTGGGATTGTCATTGTTTTGGGGGAGGAAAAAGCAAATTCCAAAGTGACAAAATCGTCGCTTGGCTCAAAAAGGGGTTTAATAACCATTTCACGGGATTTATCAATCATTTTATAGGGCCTGGTCAGCGTTTCCCAGGGTCCATTCAGCATTTCACAGGCTCTGTTTCTCCCCAACCCCAATCACTTGTGGGGTTTTGTTGCTTTTTTAATGTAAACTCTTATTTATAAGTCTCGTTTTTTTTTTTTACGTAACTGGAAATTCTAGGACAGAAAATGCCTGCGAGCCTTTCGGAGCAGTCTCGCTTTTTTTAGCTTTTTGTTGGGAGGAAAAGCCTGGGAAAAACGTGTTAATTGTCTCCATGTGGGAATGCTGCAAAGGAGCTCGGTCGGGAAGCGACCCATGACACCGAGCTGATGAATTCCTGCTGGGAGGCCTCATCCCGCAGATCCTTTGGGTTTGAAGGGATTGTCCCGGTTCATCCAACCTTTCTGGTTAAGTCTGGGCATGGGACAGCATCTCCTCAGCCCGCACAGAGCACGGGAGTGGGGAATGCTGGGAGAAAGGGGAATTACTGGGGGAAATGGGAATTAGTGGGGAAAATGAGAGTGGGAAATGCCGAGAGAAATGAGAATTAGTGGGGGAAATGGGAGTGGGGAATGCTGAGAGAAATGGGAATTAGTGGGGGAAATGGGAGTGGGGAATGCTGAGAGAAATGGGAATTAGTGGGGGAAACGGGAGTGGGAAATGCCAGGGAAAATGGGAATTAGTGGGGAAATAGGAATGGGAATTAGTGGGGGAAATGGGAGTGGGGAATGCTGAGAGAAATGGGAATTAGTGGGGGAAACGTGGCTGGGATGAGGTCTCAGGACACAGCAGGGAAGAGGGAAATCGTGTAGGATGAAATCCAATGATCTTCACTCTCTGTAGCCCTGTGGAAAATTCAGCTCCCAAGTTTATTCACCCTGGTCATGAGGGAAAAAACCCGGGATACAGAGGTTGGAGAGCAGGGAAGGGCATCAGGAGATCTCTGCAAGCTGAGGGAGCATCCATTGGATCCCCGTGGTCGGGATGAAACCCTCGGAAGGCATCCCAGAATCCTGGAATGGTCTGGCTTGGGAATGACCTCCAAGCCCATCCTGTGGGCAGGGACACCTTCCCCAGCCCAGGGTGCTCCTGGTGTTCCCTGGGGCTCCTCAGTGTCCCTTGGGAATGCTGAAGAGGCTCCGATCCGTGCCCAGGGCTTGGATTCCCTTCCAAAAGGCCATCGGTGAGTCAGCCAGGGAGATTTTCCCGGGAAGAGGCTGCTCCTGCTGCCTGGGCTCTCCTGCCGAGTGGAAAATGAACCTTCACAGGAGAGAAAACAAAGAATCCAAAGCCCGAGGCTGCTGCAGGGAGCGGAGGGAGCTGGGGCACTGCAGCTTCGCCAGGGTTTATTCCCAAAATCAGGAATTTCCTTTGTGCAGGGGCTTCCCAGGCAGATTCCAGGGTTTATTCCAAAAATCAGCTCCATTTGTGCAGGAACTTTCCAGGGTTTATTCCCAAAATCAGCTCCCTTTGTGCTGGAACTTCCCAGGCAGATTCCAAGGTTTATTCCCAAAATCAGGAGTTTCCTTTGTGCAGGGACTTCCCAGGCAGATTCCAGGGTTTGTTCCCAATATCAGCTCCGTTCGTGCAGGACCTTCCCAGGCAGATTCCAGGGTTTATTCCCAGAATTGGCTCAGTTTGTGCAGGACCTTCCCAGGGTTTATTCCATCCCGAGCAGGGGGAGCTCGGCCCAGCTCCAGGATCACCCCGGGATTGCAGTGGGAAGTTTTAAGGGGATTTTCCTGTGTCTCCCTCAGGATATTTGTTTGTATTCCCATGGTAATTCCAAATAAACTCTGAACAATTCCGGTTCAAAGCAGCAGCTACGAAACTAAAGCTGATCCTGTGGGGGTTCCCACAACTCTGAAACTTCATAAAAATTCCCACTTTTCCGATGGAAGGCTTCCCACAGCTCCTTTGCCTGGATTGGATATCAGCAGGGAGTTTGGGGTTGTGATACGAGTGGGACACGTGGAATTGGGGATTAGGGCAATTCCCTTCCATGTCCCTTTGCTTCCCACAGGGATTGGGGCATCCCAATGAAATGTCCCAGGCTGTGCTCCCACTCGTTGTGAGGGAATGATGCTCAGTGTTCCCTGGAAGCTCCGGGATGTTCCAAGCTGAGGTTTATCCCTGTTTTCTCAGATGGAGGCAATAGGTGTCGGTTTCCTGGTGGAACGAGAGGGAAGTGAATGAATCCAAAGGGTTGGATTCCTTTATAAAACGTTTGTAGCAGCCTTGGATGAAGTGTGATGGGGTGATAGGATAAACTCCTGGAATTATTGCATTATTTGATGATTTTTTGGGAAGGAACAGGAAAAAGCGGAGGACTGGGAAAAGCGAATGTGGTTGGAAAAGGTGCCCAGGTAGTGGTGTGGATTTGTGCTCCCACGGGATTAAACTTTGCCATGGACAGCTCCCAGAAAAGCAGATTTGCCCCACTGGAAGCAGCAGACTCTGTGGTGCCTCCCTGGCTCGGGAGCTTTCGGATTTTGGGGGTTTGGCCCGGGCTGGGAAGCCCCGGCAGGAGCCGAGCACAGCAGCTGGGATCGGTGGGATTGTTCCTGGGAGTCAGGGATGGGGAGAGGAGCTGGCTTTGGCAGACAGGATATTTTTGGCTTTTAGGAGAGCACGAAATACAACTCGGAGTACTCGAGTTGAGGCTCCCAACAGGGGAGCTCTGGCTGGGAGCTGAGGATGAGAGTGGGCGATCCCGGAGCATCCATGGGATCCCACAAGGACAGGCTGCTCCAGGGAGCCCGGGATCAGCCAGGCAGGAGGAATTCACACCTGCAGGGGGATGAGCAGGACTCTCGGTGTGTAAAGGTGGGAGAAACGATCAATAACCACCCGGTTTGCTGCGTGTTGGAGGTGGAGAGGGAGCTGGGAAGGGCTGGGCATGGACAGCGGGAAAGGTGAAACGAGGATGAACCCAAAACTGCTGGGAATGACATGAGAAATAACGTGGAATCTGGGAAGGGCCGTTTGGAGCAGCAGCCTCGGTATCTGGGGCAGCACTGACGTCTTTCCCGGGAAGGCAGAGCAGCTCTCGGGAGCTCGGGGCTGGAAGCAGCAAACGAGGCAGATCCAGCACGAGGCAGCCTGGGGAGGGCTGGGGGGACCTGCAGGAGCCCCCTCAGGGGAGACCCCACCTGCAGAGCTGCTCCAGCCCCTGATTCCAGCACAGGGAGGATGTGGAGCTGTGGGAGAGATTCCAGAGGAGGCCCTGGAGCTGCTCCAGGGCTGGAGCCCCTCTGGAGCCAGGCTGGGAGAGCTGGGGGTGCTCACCTGGAGAAGGGAAGGCTCCAGGGAGAGCTCAGAGCCCCTTGCAGGGCCTAAAGGGGCTCCAGGAGAGCTGGAGAGGGACTGGGGACAAGGCATGGAGGGACAGGACCCAGGGAATGGCTTCCCAGTGCCAAAGGGCAGGGATGGATGGGAGATTGGGCAGGAATTGTTCCCTGGGAGGGTGGGGAGGCCCTGGGATGGAATTCCCAGAGCAGCTGTGGCTGCCCCTGGATCCCTGGCAGTGTCCAACTGTCCAGGTTGGAGCAGCCTGGGACAGTGGGAGGTGTCCCTGCCATGGCAGGGGTGGCACTGGATGGGCTTTGAGGTCCCTCCCAACCCAAACCCATCTGGAATTCTATGATCCAGTTAAAATCCCAATCCCTGTGTGATAGCTATGAGCTGTGAGCTCGCTGTAAGTGTTCTCTGGCCTTAGTGCCACACCAAAGTGTTTGCCACTTCCAGGGAATATCAGGATCCTTTGGGAATTGCAGGACAGATCCCCTCGCGGGGGAGACTGACAGAATGACAGGGCTGAGAAAGGCCTTTCCCCACCTGACTTCACAACCTCATTTCCAAACAGGTTCTGTTCTTTCATCTCCTGGTGTTTATGCACATCTCAAAGTGTGTCTGCAGCCTTCACCTTCCAATGTATTCACTGGAAAGAACGCTGGGAACATCCAGAGTTTCCTTTTTAGATGAATAAAACCCCTCTCCTTGTGCATTATCACAGAATCCCAAACAGGTTTGGGTTGGGAGGGACCTTAAAAGTCACTCAGTTCCACCCCTGACAGAGGGACACCCTGGGCAGGGGCACCTCCCACTGTCCCAGGCTGCTCCAGCCTGGCCTTGGGCACTTCCAGGGATCCAGGGGCAGCCACAGCTGCTCTGGGCACCCTGTGCCAGGGCCTGCCCACCCTCCCAGGGAACAATTCCTTCCCAATCTCCCATCTAACCCTGCCCTCTGGCACTGGGAAGCCATTCCCTGTGTCCTGTCCCTCCAGCCCTTGTCCCCAGTCCCTCTCCAGCTCTCCTGGAGCCCCTTTAGGCCCTGCAAGGGGCTCTGAGCTTTCCCTGGAGCCTTCCCTTCTCCAGGTGAACGTTTCCAGCTCTCCCAGCCTCAGCAATCTCTTCCTTTTGGATTCCCTGTGTCCCATCCCTGGATCTGCTCCCGTACGTTTCCCTGGTTCCGTGTGTGTGGTTTTAGCAGTGGTGTGCAGGAGGGCTCTCCTCTGCTGCCAGGACCCAGGTGTGGGATCGGGAATCATTCCCTGCAGACCCCCGGGGCCCGTTTCCCCCGTTTCAATCCTGTGGGACGGGCAGCAAACCCTCCGGATCGGGCGTGCCCCGTTCCCTGCGTCCCAGTGCGATATTGCCCAGCTCTGGTTTGTATGGCAGGGCCACGTCGGTGCTGACCCCGGAGCTGCTCCGCTGCTCAGCGAGCCCCTGCTGGCTGATTTTCCATGCAGCACACACAGGAGCGGGACTATTCTGGGATCGGATCCCGGGAACAGCGGTGACTCATCAGCTGCAGCAGCACAAGGAGATGAGGAGCTATTTATTACAGCTCTTCCAGGCTGTGAATTCTTCTGAGCAGCGAGTTCAGCTCCGAGTTATGTAATTATTCCTCCTGGATGATTTCTCTTATTGGTTTGTAATTACAAAATCTTCTTGGCACACTCCTGGATTTTGAGATGAATTCCTGGGAATGACTTCATGTGAGGAGAAGGGAGGGATTCGATGTTCCCTTGTTTGTGTTTGTTTTGTTTGGCTTTGGCGGGGATGGGTTTGTGGTGGGGGTGTTGCACAAACTTCACCTTTTCTCGGTGCAACTCTCACTCGTCATTTCCTGCTTTGGAAAGTTTACAAACAAATGTTTGGGGTGAAATCCTCTGGTCTTGGAAACTGGCAGGAGGGGAATTCCGTGGGGGAGTTCCCGGCTCGTGGGGTGGGAGAAGGGCTGGAGCTGTAACTGTTGGAGGAGTTGTCCTCATGCCTCCCAAACGCCGGCTCTCCCCAGGGAGGGATGAGCAGATCCAGTTTTTAGGGAGGGTGTGCTGCCCTCCCCCAGCCGTCCTTGTTTCCATAAACAGTCGGCATCGCTCATCCCAGGAAAAGCATCCCCACCACGCCCCAAAAGTGAGAGGAAGATTATTGGCAAAACCTTTTTCCTAAAAAAGAGAGGGAAGTGGGTGTGAAACCCTCTCCGAGGCTCCTGGAACAGCCTGGGCGTGGTGGGAGCCTGGAGCTGGGGATGCTCCTGGTGCCACCCACACCCCTTGGAGCAGGACTGGAGCTCTGGAGCAGCATTCCCAGCCTGGAGTGACCCTTTCCAGCCGTGGGGGAAGCAGATCCTCCCCGCTGATGCTCAGGGGAATCAGGATCCTGCTCCAGGGCATCCAGGAGAGCTGAAAGCAGGGAGTTGGGGATCTGTTGAACCTCACCGAAGTGCTGGCTCCTGACAGGCTCCGCTCGTGGTTTGCTGAGGGGTTGGATAAGTATTTCTTAGTTGTAATCCCCATTAAAGGAGAAAAAAGCCACATCCCGCTGTTTGTAATCTCAGAACTGTGCTGTAAACTCATCTCAGCCTGAGTATTCCAGGAGTTACCCAGAGGCCGAGCTGGCAGAGCTCTCGGAGAGCTCTAAATCACATTTTAGTGTCGGGTTATCTTGGGGAAGTCTGTTATTTTTACACTGATCGTGGACAATTTGGCTTTAATCTTTATTCCATGCTCCATTTCGACATCGCTGGTCAATTTTTATCACTCCTTTACGAAGAGACGGGTGAAGATGGTTTAGCAATGAGTTTGGAAAGGGAAATTAATTCAGGATCTGAAGGCAGCGATGGAATGGGTCTGTCTCAGGTGCAGCACTCCAGGTCCTGTTGGGGGTTTCAAATTAGACTTTTTTTTTTCCCCAAGATCATGTGGGATCATGGAATTGTTTAGGTTGGAAAAGGCCTCTCAGACCATCGAGTCCAACCTTTCCCCAGCACTGCCAAGGCCACCACTGCCCCGTGTCCCCAAGTGCCACATCCACAGGGATTTTAAATCCCTCCGGGGATGGGGACTCCACCTCTGCCCTGGGCAGCTGTGCCAGGGCTGGACAGCCCTTTCCATGAAGAAAGTTTCCCAATATCCAAGGTGGATAAGGAATGAGCCATCCCAGTCCCGCTGGTCTCAGAGTCCCTGATCCCAGCTCTTGTTCCTTTGGGAGCCGTTCCCTCTGCCAGCCCCTCATCCCAGCCATGGGATCAGTGGCTCAGTGTCCCCTGCCTGCCCGTGTCCCTGCTCCAGAAACCCCTGGAACGTTCCTTGGCCTCGGCTGAGCGCTGTGTGGGGTGGGATTAGGGGGATAGGAGCAGGGCCAGCCCCGGGAAGGCTGAGCCGTGGACAAAGTTTACCGGAAAAACCCCCAGGGAAAGATCCTGAAGGCAGCCGGAGGAAGCGCAGGCAGGAATTTCTTATAACTCATCCCTGTGTCAGCTAAAAGGAGAATTCCCACACACGTCAGCACTTCCCAGCTCCGGCGAAAGCCCCGGGGGCGTTGGAGCCGGGTGACATCACAAGGATCGGGAATGAATTCACGGCGAGAGTGACGCCAGAGAAAATTCCGGGCTTTGACGGCCGAGCTGAGCCTCGCAAAGCGGGGCAGGGAGAGGCTGAGTGCACAGAGAGGCTCAGTGTGTGTCTCAGTTTGGTTTCAGGACCAAAATCTTCTTGTTCTCCTAAACAAACATTTCCCGGTGGCCCCGAGCGAGGAGCAGGCGGGATTCTGTGGTTCTGTGATCCCACATCGATCCTGGTGCTGGGTAAATTGTCCGGTCCCCTGTGCCCGAGCTCCCGGGGCTGTGGGACACTGGCACTGGGGAGAGCAGCTGGATCCCAGCTGTTGGCACTTGGGGACACGGATGAGGACAGGGATTTACTGGGGCAGAGTGGCGCTGAAGGAGAGGCTCTGTCTGTACCTCTCCATTTAAGCGCATAAAAGGACTTGTGGAAGATCCAGAGAATAAATATTGGCTGAAGGAATAGAGGTCTGGGAGTGAAGGCTTGAAGTGGGGCTGGATTGAATGTCCCAGTTTCCCTCAGATCACAAAAGGCTGCCGACATTTTTCATCCATAAAGGCAGGAAATTGTTTGGAGTGGAGGCTGGAAGAACAAGCTGACCCCCTTTTGCTTTGCTGCGTTCAAATTGAGCAGTGTAAGAACCATTCCATTAAACTCTGCCCTCGCTGCTGCTCTCCCAGGCCAGTTTAACTCCAGGAAAGAAAGCCCGGTGATGACAGATGGAACATTATGGATTTATTTCAGATTAAAAGTGTTAAAAAGTGGATTCTGGCAGAAAAAAACCACCCCTGTTTTCCTGAGGAAACACAGAAAATTGCCAAAGCTCTGAGAAAAGCGTCGCCTTCGGTGAGGTCTGACGTGTCACACAGCAGCTGGGGGAGGAATTGTGTGAGGCTGACAAAGGTCGGCTCGTTCTGCAGGCTGGGAGGGGCTGGGGCTGCAGGGATGCACAGGCAGGGGGGAACATCCATGGAATCATCCAGTGCCACCCCTGCCATGGGCAGGGACACCTCCCACTGTCCCAGGCTGCTCCGAACCCCAATGTCCAACCCAGCCTTGGGCACTGCCAGGGATCCAGGGCCTGCCCACCCTCCCAGGGAACAATTCCTTCCCAAGATCCCATCCATCCCTGCCTGGAGCATTTTTTTGGATCTTTATGGAATAAGAGATGGATTTTTTAAGTATTGAGCAGCCCCTCATGTAACCTTTCAATAAACTCTGGAATTCCATCCTCCCTTCAGAAGAGGTGGAATTTCTCAGGCTGGTGCTGCAGGGCTCCGGGCTCCCAGCTGGGGACAGTGGCAGCCAGCGCTGCCAGCCCAAAGCCTGTCTCTCTCTGCTTCTCCGAGTTTGTGGATTTGCCACTCACCTATTTTTATGCAATTTAATACCTTTTCCACGGCTTCATTTTCTCTCCTGTTATTAGGGAAGCAAAGGAAAAGCTCTCCTGGGCATGAATGAGGAGCTGTGTAATGGGTTGCAATGGCTCCATCCAAACCATTGTGCTCTGTCTTGTGAATATCTATTTAATCAGTGCTTTTAAAAGAGCTGATTTGTGCTAAGTGATTTTTCTTTCTTAGACTGCAGCAAGAATCTCATCCTCTTGTGAAGATGCAGCACAGGCAGCCCGGCTATTCTGGGCTTCAATGGCTCCATTGAGCCGGGAAGAGGTTCAAGTAGCAGGGATCCTATTCAGATGATTGTGGAGCTGCTGTGAGGAGGGAGCACTGCAGGATGCTCTGCTGGGATGGAGTACCAGGGTTTATTAACTCATCCATCCCACTCGAGTCAATCAGCAGCTCGGCTGTGTTTTCTACTCCACAGATTTGCTGTGCTTTGGGAGTTAGGCCAGCTCAGGATGTCTTGGAGACACCCAGATTTCCCTGGAGGGAACTTTGCTCCATCAGCCCTCGCCCAGTCAGAGCAGCGGATTCTTGAGGTGGCGCTGCTGCCTCTCTGCCACCTCAGGACGGTCACAGGGGGTCGAGACCCACCGGTGTGCCCATGGTTACGTTCTCTGGCCGCCTCAGTGGCTTTTTGCTTCCCTCTCGTGAGAGGGATTGGAGTTCGCTGTGCCTTGGCTCCCCGCAGGTACGAATTGAGCCGGGATTGGGGGTTTGTGAGCGGCGAGTTCACAGCACACAGAGAAACACCGATGGGTTGAGACTCGATCCCAGAGAGCATTCCTTACACAGCACAGTGAGAAGCCAACGTGAACGTGTTGTGAGCAGCACTAAACCTTCCACCGAAGCAGGGTGAGCCCTGTGCAGCTCCCCAGGCTGGCACACGCCGTTCCCCCCTCACCGCTGTCCCTGAGCCCTGCGCAGCTCCCCAGGCTGGCACACGCCGTTCCCCCCTCACCGCTGTCCCTGAGCCCTGCACAGCCCCCCAGGCTGGCACATGCTGTTCCCCCCTCACCGCTGTCCCTGAGCCCTGCACAGCCTCCCTGCCCAGCTACAGCAGCGCCTTGGCAGAAGGCAGGAGCCCCAAGTGCTCTGCGCTGAGTGCTCAGCACAGAAGGCTTTGACACCAGGGTTTTGTTGCCTCTCCTGCCACCCAGCTTATCTCGTTTGCTCCTCACATGATGGCCAGCAGGCCCTGGCTATCTGCGTGGCATTTGCTGTGCCCTGGGTCAGCTGTTCTGCTGGGTGACACCGGGGTATTAATAGAGGGTGTCACGTTGGATTCTGGCTGAGGGATATCAGGAGAATCCCGTTGTTTGCCTCCCACCCTGGCTCTGGATGTTGATGGTTCCCAGATGCTGCTGGGGCTGGCCCCCCTCGGCCTCTTGGCCGGCAGCCGGCCCCAGGAGCAGCCACACGGTGCCACAAAGGGTTCCTGCCCTGAGAACCCAGGGCTGGCCCCAGAAGGACAAAGGGGATGGATTCCTGCTGGAGGCAGGGACACATCCAGGTGGGTGTGGAATATCTCCAGAGAGAAGCTCCATGGCCTCCCTGGGCAGCGGTTCCAGTGCTCTGCCGCCCTCAGTGTAAAGAAGTTCTTCCCTATGTTCAGGTGGAACTTGTGTTTGAGTTTAGGGTCGTTACTCCTTGTCCTGTGGCTGGGCACCTCTGAAAGGTCTGGCACCATCTATTCCAGCAGCTCCTCACTAATTTCAGGTGTTCCCAGCAGCTCCTCACCAGTTTCAGGTGTTCCCAGCAGCTCCTCACCAGTTTCAGGTGTTTCCAGCAGCTCCTCACCAGTTTCAGGTGTTTCCAGCAGCCCCTCACTATTTTTGGGTGTTTTCTCTCCTCTGTTCCATCAGGGAGCTCAAGCATCTCTTCCTCCCCCCGGGAGTGACCCCTCAGTGCCTCCTCTCCAGGTTTCACCACACTGAATGTTTGCACACAGTGAGTCAATATTTTCAAATGGATCCACTTTGGCCATCGATTACCTCTGCCCACTCATTCTTCATTAGCTCAGGTCAAACCCTTTATCAATACCCTAAAATACCCAGGATGGCTCAATTCTTATTAGCCTGGGAATGAAGCTTTAACTGCAATCAGATACAATGATTTTGTGCCAGGCCCACACATTTGTGCTTATTCACACTGCAAACTTCACCTTCTGTGTAATTAAGCAGTAATTAATCGTAGCAAGTGCTCTGCTCATATTTATTCCAAATCTCCAATGGCTGTGGCTGCTTTGTTGCCTTGTTTGAAGCTCCCGGACTCGATGACTCGTTTCAGGTTTTAGTTTTGGGCTGCTTTTGCTCAGTGCCCCCACATCTCTTTATTTCTTTTGAAAAGCTTTATGGTTTGGAGGAAGTGACTCCAAAACAGTGATTCCAGCAAGTGATTTTCAACATGAAACAGAGCTTCTAAGGGATCATTAATTAAGGAAGATCAAAATGAGCCCCGGAGCAGGTCTGGAGAAGTTTTGCAGGTCTAGGGAACGTTAACAGTGTTATTAAATGATATTTTGGGTGCCAACAGTGCTCTATCTGCTTTCACATCAGCGAAATCAACCCTTCCCAAGAGGTTTTTTAGGAGCTGGTGGAGGTGGGGTGTGAGGAGGCTGCAGGAGCCTTTCCACGATCACCTGAGGTAGGGCTCGAGCAAGGAATGATTTGGCAGGGAGAAGAGGGGGACTGCTGCCAGCACCAACGTGCTCTGGAGGAGTCACAGGGCGCTTGGGAAACTGGGTGGAGAGGAAGGGGCAGCCTGGGTGTGTGAGCTCCAGGGATAGAGCGGAGATTCCTGCTCCAGGGAGAGCGGGAGAACCGCGGTGAGGACGGGGATCCAGGCTCCCAGCAGGGTTTGCTTTGGAGGGAGGAGCTGGAAGGGTGCTGGAAAGGTTCAGGGGGAATGAAGGCAGATAAGGGGTGTTGTGTGTACGGGGTGATGGTGTTCCCTCCTTCCTGAAGTGTCCTGTGCTCCTGCAAGGACCCACATCCTGAGCACCAGCATCCCTGGAAAATCCAGGGCCTTGTGTTTGCGGCCTGACCCCACCGTTTGGCACAAACCACGGGAAATGTGCTGCAGGATTTTTGCCCTGCCTGGAGTTGTGGGCTCGGTCACTCCTGCAAAAGCTTTTGTTCTTGCTGCTCCTCACCTCTGTGTTCTCTCCACGCTGGAGAAGCTTTTCCTTCTGCTAACTCCAGTTTGCTGTCCTGAGTGATTAAAGCTCGTTGCAGACCGTGTGATTTAATAGCAGAAAATCGAAATCTGGGCTTTCACTTGCCCCTCTTTTGCCCCCTTTTGTTTTGCAGCTGCCCGAGGAGGAGGGGAGGGGGTGTGGGCAGGCAGAGCCTGTCCCTGCCGCCTCCTGCTGAGGGGTCCCTTCCGCCTCGCTGGCGGTAGGAAAAATGCAAATTTATGGAAATGCTGTCTGGGCTGGCAGGCTTTGTGTTCCCTGGCTCTGCCTGCGCCCGAGCTGGGCTGGGCATTTCACAGGATCGTGGAATTTGTGTTGGAAGGGACCTTAAAACTCATCTTGGGCACCTCCCACTATCCCAGGCTGCTCCAAGCCCTGTCCAAGCTGGCCTTGGGCACTGCCAGGGATCCAGGGCAGCCACAGCTGCTCTGGGAATTCCATTCCAGGGCCTCCCCACCCTCCCAGGGAACAATTCCTTCCCAATATCCCATCCATCCCTGCCCTCTGGCAGTGGGAAGCCATTCCCTGTGTCCTGTCCCTCCAGCCCTTGTCCTCAGTCCCTCTCCAGCTCTCCTGGAGCCCCTTTAGGCCCTGGAAGGGGCTCTGAGCTCTCCCTGGAGCAATGTTCCATGAATTACACTATTAATCCCACCAGGAATAACATCGAGTTGGTGTTTACCCCCATCACTCCCACGGGAAAGCTGTTCAGTGCTCTGTCTGCTCTCGAGGCACAGATTTCCCTCTGATTTCCAACCTCAGTTTATTCCTGTCCATTTCATCCCCTCTCGTTTTCACACCAGCGTTGTCCTTCAGCACAAAGATCCCGTTTCCTTTGGTGGCCTTGGCCGCCGGCACTTGTGACCCCCCCTCCATGGGGGAACAGCAGGTGCCATTCCCAACATCCCTGGGATCCGTGTGCCAAACCCCTGGGACAGAGCAAACGCTTTGTGCCAAAGGGCCAGGATTTTCCATGCTGAATATTTTCCCCTCAGACAGCACCGGTTGGCAGATGCCCACGATTTGGATGAGGCAACTTTTGCCTTGAGCCTCTGCTGGCCCCAAAATGATCAATGAGAGCTGTAACAAAGATTGTCCTTGGAATCGCATCCATGGGCTCTGACATTTGCTATCGCAGTGTCCTTTCCCATGGATAGAGAAGATGGAGAGTGCAGGCGTTTGAGAGATGCGAAGCAAGGAAAATTTTGCTGAAATGTACCCAACTGGATTAATTCTTGTTAAAGGCCGAGTCTCCAAAGGATTTAATGAACTGAATACCATCTTAGGACATTTCACTGTCTTTTTACTGACAGGCTCCACAGATCCCAATTATGGAGATAAATCCAAAAACCAGGTCAAATAATTATTCCATGAATCAAGTGGAAAGGCTGGATGCATTTCCGAGCACAGCAGCTTTCCACGCACCCACTGCTGGACCTCTGGGTACCGTGGAAGGGCTGGGGGGAGTTTCAAACATTAGTGCAGGAAATGTGTAAATCTTGCACCTCAAAGGCTGCCTGTGCAGCTCAGGTAGAATGGAAACTCTGTGGTGTCTGTGAGTTGTCACCACGGTTGTCACTTTGTTCCCGTCTCCAGCGAGGCTGACAGCAGATGAGAGGAGCTCTGTGAAGTGGGGCCGGACAGAGCAAAGCAGCTCAGAGCTTCCCCCCTGCTTGAAAAGGCAAAAGTGCCTCTGGAGTCCTGCCAGGAGCTCCTCTGTTTAAGGGCAGGATGGAATAAAGCCTGGCTCTGGCCAGCAGCCTCCTGATGCTCCGGCTCCGTGCGGATCCGGGAACGCTTTCCTGAGTGCTGGAAGCAGAGGTCATTTGTGGATGGGACCCTTGAGAGCCCTGCTGAAGGCTTGGCTTTGCCATCAGTGCTCCGGGAGGGGAGTTAAGTGCAGATTGCACTTAAGAGGGGTAGGAGACACTTGAAGACACATCAATAAAAGATGGGATATAGGACTGGAATTCCCCTTCTGTTGCCGGTAATATCCCAATGGGGAAAAGGCAGGGCTGGACCCCGTGTTCCCGCTTGCTGGGTGGAATTATCACCCCCCAGGCTGGTTCTGGGCAGGGATCAGGGCTTGTCCAGAGGCAGAAGGGCTGGAAGGTGTCCTGGAGCCCCACCAGAAGGCACCAGTGTCCCTGTCACACGAGCCAGGCCACCGCGGGCAGCCTCCTCCACGGGGCACAACACCCGCGTGCTGTGGGCTGGGAGAGACAGTCTGAGAAATGCTACAGGGCTTAGCTGGGGCTGGGAAAGCTGAAGTGACACTGAGCAGAGCCGAGCAGCCAGGCCAGGCTGGGATAAACACTGCCCTGGAGCTGGAATGGAAACATCTGTGCCGTGGGACAGCGGCATTTTACAGAGCAGGTGCTGCCAAAATCCAGTGTCGGGAGCACCGTGCTGTCCCCGTGCCACCTGTCCCACTGGCCACGAGCCATTCCAGATTTCCAGCAGGGAAAAGCGGCAGTTTTCCCCCTGGGGAGGCTCAGCTGGGTTCTTCCATGCAGCAAAAGCACGGCTCGTGCTGGAGATTCGGTCCTGGTGAGCTGTGGGTGGGTGGAGGGTGCTGGGCAGGAACACCCGGAGGGTGAGGAGAGCTGTCAGTGCTGCACGGGGAGGGGCAGCAGAGAATCCCGGGGGGCTCTGGACTGGGAGGGACCTTCAAGCTCATCTCATTCCACTTCTGCTGTGGGCAGGGATCTTCCGCTATTCCAGGCTGCTCCAAGCCCCGTCCAGCCTGACCTTGGACACTGCCAGGGATCCAGGGGCAGCCACAGCTGCTCTGGGCACCCTGTGCCAGTGGTGCCTTGTTATACCTTAGCTGGGTAGGAGGGGAAGCAGCTGCTCCATCAGTTGTTAGCTGGAACATTTTCAGGAGGAAAAAGCCCTTAGGAAATGGCATTGCTGCCCATGTTGGGAATGATCACTGTCACATCCATATGTCTTTCCAAGCTCTGGAAGTAAAAACAGAGGTGGGGTGTCTGCTGTGTTTGACTGTGCCTTGCATTTTCCAGAGATTACTGGCAGTGAACCATCGGAAGAGGATAAAATAGCCCAGGATGTACATTTGGAAAAATAACAACTGGATTTTTGTACTCGGGATTCCTTCTCTGGGGGACTTAAACAACCCCACGATGTTCACTTGTTACAGGATAATGTCGAGCTGCTTATCTGTGGTAAACATGAAAAGGATTACATTTTTTGGAACCCTTCGTGCTAAGAGAGAATCCAAACTCATTTTCACCTCCCGCTGTACTTTTCCAACCATCTCCTGGTGGCTGCTCCAACCCAGCACGGTGCTGGATGCAATCCTTGCCATTTGCTGTGCAAAACAGGAGCCTCCCCAGGGTGCTGCTGATGAGTTCTGAGAGCTGGGAGGGCTCTGGAGACTCATTTTTATCTTGGGGCTCTGCTGAGGGTGGATTTGGGTTGCAGAGGGAGCAGCAGCAGCTCTCAGGTCTGTTTTGGGCTCCTGGAGTGAGCAGGGCAGGGGCTCTGGTTGTTCTACCTGTTTTGTACCCATTGAGCAGGAGAACAGCAACAGAAAGTGAATTAAAGTCACAGAATGGTTTGGGTTGAAAGGGACCTTAAAGATCATCCAGTGCCACCCCCTGCCAAGGGCAGGGACACTTCCCACCAGCCAGGTTCCAAGCCCTGTCCGACCTGGCCTTGAACTTCTTTATTCAGAGATTACAAAGTCAAGTAAACACATGTTTTTGCTTCGGGATATATGCAGAGACTTAATGATGTGTTTAGCAGCAGCTGACAGTTTCTGTTGCAAACACTTCAGTCAGTGCTGCCGGGTTCCTGTGCCAGGCAGCTGTGACAGCGCCGGGAGGGGCTGCAGGGGCCGCTGCCTCTGGGTGGGGACACGGAGCTCTGGAGATTGCAGGATCCTGGAACCACAGAGCACTTAGGGTTGGATGGGACCTTAAAAATCATCCCATTCCACCTCTGCCTTGGGCAGGGACACCTCCCACTGTCCCAGGCTGCTCCCAGCCCCAATGTCCAGCCTGGCCTGGGACACTGCCAGGGATCCAGGGGCAGCCACAGCTGCTCTGGGCACCCTGTGCCAGGGCCTGCCCACCCTCCCAGGGAACAATTCCTTCCCAATTTCCCATCCATCCCTGCCCTCTGGCAGTGGGAAGCCATTCCCTGTGTCCTGTCGCTCCATGCCTTGTCCCCAGTCCCTCTCCAGCTCTCCTGGAGCCCCTTTAGGCCCTGCAAGGGGCTCTGAGCTCTCTCTGGAGCCTTCCCTTCTCCAGGGGAGCACCCCCAGCTCTCCCAGCCTTTGTCCAGAGCAGAGGGGCTCCAGCCCTGGAGCAGCTCCGGGGCCTCCTCTGGACTCACTCCAGCAGCTCCCCCATCCTCCTGATGTTGGGACTCCAGGGCTGGGGCGGCTCTGCAGGTGGGGTCTCACCTGGATAAAAAAGTTACGACTTCATGGGGGACAAATGCAGCAGAGGGATTTGACCACTTCTCAGAGGCTCCTGAGAACAATGAGGTTTTCCTTAAGTGGGAGAAGGTCGGGAGGGGAAGGGGGTCAGTAATGCCTGTGGAGCTGTGAGCTGTCACCCTGGGGAGCCCTGTGCCCGTGCCAGGGCTGTGCTCAGCTCCGCGTGTCCCATCCTGGGCCATTAAGTGCTGATGGTTTCAAGCACAGCCCTTTCCATACGGAAGATTATTTAGGAAAAGCAGCAAGCTGTTCTGATAATGGGGAACAGGTGCACAGCATCAGAGAGCGACCAGGCAGTGGAAGGAACAGCATTTTTCCTTGCTTATGGTTTTAAGAATCCTGAGGGATGTCTTGGGGAGATTCACGAATCTCAAAAAGGATCTTTATAATTAACAAAGTCTGCCCAAACCTCTGGAAATATTTTGGAAGCATGTTTGATATCATAAAGGTGGTACTGTAGTTCAGAGATGGGGAGTGATGTCCTCAGGAATGACTCTGGGAAGGCAAAGCAGATGGTGAACCGTCTTGGAGAGTCAGTGCTGTCATCCTCGGGAAAAGTGTAAATTCCCAACATAAACAAAAATCCACGAGCCTGCCTGGGCTGCTGGGCTGAGATGTGTTTGTGTCTCATACTCCAGAGCGAACTGTGGGGCTGCACAGCTCTCATGGAAACCACTTGACTTGCAGTGACTGTTCGAATGACTCGGAATTACATCCAAATCATGGCACGTTCCTGTTATTCAATCTTTTTGCCGAATTTTGCCATGTTCCAAGAGTACTGCTGGGCAGTGCTAATCCAGGGACATGAGTTCCTGGTGCTGCTGAAGGGTCTGGAGTGGAACCCTGTGAGGAACAGGTGAGGGCACTTGGGTTATTCATCCTGGAGGAGACTGAGGGAGACTCACCAGGGTCTGCAGCTCCTCCCGAGGGGCAGGGGAGGGACAGGCACTGATTGATTCTCTCTGTGACCAGGGACAGGACCCAGGGAACGGCTGGAGCTGTGCCAGGGATGGGTCAGGTTGGATTGCAGGGAAAGGTTCTTCCCCCAGAGGGTGCTGGGCACTGCCCAGGCTCCCCAGGGAATGGGCACGGCCCCGAGGCTGCCAGAGCTCCAGGAGCGTTTGGGCAGCGCTGCCAGGGATGCCCGGGCTGGGATTGTTGGGGTGCCTGTGCAGGGCCAGCAGTTGGATCGATGATCCCTGTGAGTCGCTTCCCGCTCAGGATATTCTCTGATCCTGTAGCTGTTACAGTAACGCTGCAGCATTTGAGCGGCTGGGGGTTGCTGTTATGATTCTCTTTGTTTGCAGAGTGACTCACGAAGCCTCGCTGTGTTTTACAATGATTTCTCCTGGCTCGCCGTTGTCTGTTCATTACCGTGTCTCAGCGCAGCTTCGCACAGGTCCGCGGCCGGTGCCCGCTCGCAGCTAACTCCTGCCACCTGCTGTCTCCTTCCTCCCTGCTCGCTTCCTTCAGATCCTGGCTTATTTCGGAAGGCAGAGGGATAAAGGGACGGAGCTGCAGCTGCCCCGCGGCTCGTGCTGAGCATTGCTGTGCAGCCCCTGCTCCTCCCTCTGCCCGCCCTGCGCCTCCCCTGCTCCCCCATCCCAGACAGCCTGCGTGTGGAGTCTCTGGAGAGAAATCCAGGGAAAGGCCACTGTCCTTCCCAGCTCTGCACTGCTGAGAGGACTGGCTGGGCTAAGGCCCATCCCCTATGGATCGTGGAATCACTTCGTCTGGAAAAGATCGCCAAGATTATCAATTCCATCCATTCCCACCCGTGTCCCCAAGTGCCACATTTACACGGCTTTGAAATCCCTCCAGGAATGGAGACTCCACCACTGCCCAGGGTGACTCTTCCATTGCTGCTGTCACCTTTCCTCCTCTGGAGCCAGTTTGGCTCTGGCAGGGCTCAATTCCCTGGAATCTCTTGGTGGCCTCCAGACACACGGTCACCCCTGAGAGTGTCCCAGCACTGGGAAACGTTGGCAAATGGATCTGATAACACAGGTTGGAGGCGGGCAGGGAACGGTGTCGGCTCCCACGTGTCTTAGAGAGACCTGCTATGGAGACAGGGATTTCTGAAGGATTTACAGGGACCTTAGACATCACATTTCTGGCCCATATATTTAGATAACACAATTTATATATCACAAATGGGGTGTCTCACTGTGAGTGCTGTTGCTTGAAGACAAACTGCAAAGTAAGATTTGGGGTTCTTTTGGTGCTTCATACTCTGTCATCCTTATTTTTATGTAGGCATATGCAGCTTTTTTTCCTCTTGGACAAAGCCTGTGGAGTGTGCAAACTTTGGAGAGGACCCTCACAGTCTGTGGAGTGTTCTGAACACGATGATGGAGTTTTTCCAGCAGAGCTCAGCAGTTAACTTCCAATAAAAAGAAATTAGTGGGGAAATGCAGCTCTGGGAGGGCAACTTTACAATCTAATTGCAATTCTTACCAATTCCAGCAAATGTTTGTTTGGGGGATATTTTGGGCATCGGGACACAGTTCCAGGTGGGTGTTGTGCAAACCAGGAGCAACTGGTGACAAACACACGGTTAAGCTTTTGCTCTGTGTATCTCAGGTCACATTTTCCTAACGTTGGATCATCCAAGGGGAATATTTTCCCATATTGCACTTCTGGTAACTATTAAAAAGCCATGACAGCAGAGTTATTCCTGGGTTTTGAGGATCCTGCCCGCAGGCTGTACCTCTGGGAGTGCCTGTTCACATGGGATACTCCTGGCAGAGGTAACTCCAAACTCTGGTATCCGTCACTTTTTGGGGAATTTTCTGTTAACTTCTGGCTGAGCACATGGGTGGCTGAGTGCTGGATCAAGGCCAGGCAAAAAGAGCCCGAGGAACGCTGGCGTGGCTGCACGTTGAACTTGAGGAAAGGAATAAAAGCACTTTTCGGTTGGATTGAGCACGTGATCGGTACGGCAGCGTTCCAGGTGCTGGAACAGGGAGCATGGGAAGCGGGCAGCCAGGAGCTGGAGCAGCCACAGCACTCCCAGCTGGGCATTGGCTGTGCCAGGCTTCTCACTGAGGCAGCCTGAACGTGTCCAGCTCATCCCAGTGTTGCAGAGATCTGGAAAACTTGCAGGATTCAGGCATCAATACTTTATATGCTCCTCCTGCCGCAGTTAAAGCACTCTCTGCAGAGAGGAGGGGGAGCTGGGATCTTCCCTGCCACTGTGCTCAAGGAATCTTCTGGATTAAAGAGTGGAGGGATGGAGAAAGGCATGGCAGGGACCACAGCCTGGTGTCCTGGTGGGGACAGCATCAGGCACGGGAAGAGGCACTGGAGCAAGCACTCAGCTCCTACTGCAAGGAGACAAAACCTGACTTCCAGAGGCAAGGAAATTCCTCCTGAGCGTGGCCGTACCTCACTTGGCTTCGCTGGGCCATGGTCACACATCTGGTGTTTCCATCAGGCCCAAATGCCCAGGCAAAGGAGGCCAACCTGCTCATTTTCAGGGTTTACGAGGGGTGTCACTTGCTAGAGTGGCCAGGGTGACTTCAGCCACAGGTTGCAGCAGCCAAGTTCTGAAACCACAAGAAAGTGGGTGTAAAATGGAAAAGGTGACAGAAAGTTTATTGCTTTTTTTGTAGTTTTTAGACAGCCCTTCATTTTGCAGCCCAGCTGTTTAAAATTCGCTGAACTGATGCCTTGAATGGCTAAGACGTGATTTGGGCATCCAGCTCCCACAGCTGCCAAGTGCTCGCCCATCTTGCAGGATTTCAAAAGTTTGGCTCCAGAGCAGATGGGGACAGGGCTGGGCTGGGGGGTGGTGTCGCTTCGTGGTGTCTTTAGTCCCTGTTGCGCTTGCAAGGCTTGGAGTGAGGTTTGGCAAATTGAACCCCAGGGCTTGTGCAAACGGCCTTGAGGGTGGAGTGGGGTGTTCAGAACCATGGAATCCTGGAATGGTTTGGGTTGGGAGGGACCTCAAAGCCCATCCCATTCCATCCCCTGCCATGGGCAGGGACACCTTCCCCCATCCCAGGCTGCTCCAAGCCCCAATGTCCAGCCTGGCCTTGGGCACTGCCAGGGATCCAGGGGCAGCCACAGCTGCTCTGGGCACCCTGTGCCAGGGCCTCCCCACCCTCACAGGGAAGAATTTCTCTGTCATCTCTAATCTAACCCTGCCCTCCTCAGCTGCTGTGCGGTCACGCTGAGAGCTGTGCTGAGCTGGGAGAAATTCATGCTGAAGGCAGCGTGAGGAGGCAGTCGGGACAGGAGCCTCCGGGGTAAATGTTTATGGTCACGCAGAGTCCTGCTTGCACCCAAGAGAGACGTGCCAGCAGGCGGCTCCGGTGGCCGCAGGCCGGTGGCTCGGTGCGAGCCGCGCTGAGGTGACACGTGCCCCGCCAGCCCTCTGGTGGCAGACGTGTGACACGCACTCTGTGTTCCCTTCACAGCTTCGATGTGGAAAATGGCCCGTCCCCAGGGCGCAGCCCGCTGGACCCGCAGGCCAGCTCCTCGTCGGGACTCGTCCTGCACACGACGTTCCCGGGCCACAGCCAGCGCCGGGAGTCGTTCCTGTATAGATCCGACAGCGACTATGACCTCTCACCAAAGACCATGTCCAGGAACTCCTCCCTCCCCAGTGAACAGTAAGCATCCATTCCGCTCGTATTTCACACTCACCGAGAGCTTTCCGTGCTGCTCTCATCCTCAGAGCTGTGTTAAGAAGAGCTTATGGGTGGTACACACACATTTCGTAGCTGCAATGCACAAAACAGGTGTTGATCCAACATCCTCTCCCATCCCATCCTTCAAATATTCCCATTTTCTCCCGAATTTAGCAGAAGAGCTTTCAAAGCCATATCCTGGTGATGCCTTAGGTTTGAACTTTAATATTTCTCAAACCCTGCCCTGCCTGGTGTGTGACTCTGCAGTTCCTTGTGCCCTGGGAGCTGCTGTTCTCTCCTGCTGCTCACACACAACAAACCTCTGCAGGTTCCACTCCAAGGACACCGGGCCCAAAATGTGTCAACTCAAAGCCTCTCCAGGGGGGCAAACTCGGGGTAATTCCATCATGAACTGAGGTTATAATTGGAGAATTAACCCTGAGATGCAAATGAACCAAACTTATCAAAGTGGGAAGAACCCATGAGCCAGGGTCCATCTGGGGTGTAGCCTCTGGACTGCCCAGGGTGAGCCTTTGAAGGCCTTCAAATAAACACCTCCTTTTATTCTCTTAATTCTTGTTTAGTCTCTGTGTTTTAGGTGGCCCCTTAAGGCATCACTGGAATAATAGAGAAGTTGTGCTGTACTTTCATTTACAGTATTGCTATTCTCCATCCTGTTTTGTGGGCTGTTCCCTAGAACCCAGTGGAAAAGGAGCCGAGGTAGATGGCCAAGCTTGAGAGGATCAATACCCACAGAGAGTCCTGGATTCCCAGCCCTTTATTTTGAAAGGCACAGTTTAAAGTGGCCATTAAGCTATAAAAAAAGTGCTCATAAAAAGAAGTTGAACTGTTGCGAAAGTTCTGTCACAGAATGGAAATCTGAATATTAGCCAGATCCATGAGATTTTGGCAAGAAAATATCCCTGCTGCGAGTTAAAATGGAGTAAATATTTATTGAAGGAACCACTTCAAATTATGCAAATAGTGTTTGGTGTAAGCGGTGGGTTGTAACAATTCCCAGCAGTGTGCTGGGGCGGGGGAATCCCATAACTCCCCCGATTCCGTGGCTCTCTGCAGCTGAAGTGTCCACCCACTGTGGGCATCGAGGCTCTGTTAGCGCCCGGGAGAGAGTCTCCATCTGCGTGGAGGCAATTTTAATTAAATTGCAGACTTAATAGCACTGATACCTGAGTCAGGGCGAGGGGATGAGCTCTGTGGCGGCAGGGAGAATTCCTCTTTGGAGGGGTCCAGCGCTGGTGGGCATCTCTTCAAAGGGTCCTGTGGCAGCCCAGAGCCAGCTCTGCCACCCTTGCTTAGTGCATCCTGTTATTAATTATGGGATTAATGATAGAATTCACCACAACCTTGCTCCTAAGAGTGCCTAAAGGGCTCCAAGAAACCTGGAGAGGTACTCGGGACAAGGACCTGGAGTGAGAGAACAAAGGGGAATGGCTTCCCACTGCCAGAGGGCAGGGATGGATGGGATATTGGGAAGGAATTGTTCCCTGGGAGGGTGGGGAGTGGCTGGAATGGAATTCCCAGAGCAGCTGTGGCTGCCCCTGGATCCCTGGCAGTGTCCAAGGCCAGGCTGGATGGGGCTGGGAACAGCCTGGGACAGTGGGAGGTGTCCCTGCCCATGGCAGGGGTGGCACTGGATGGGCTTTAAGCTCCCTCCCAACCCAAACCCTTCAATGATTCTATACCCTGCCATCTCTCAGCTGGGTAAATCAGAAAGGATTTTCCATACGTGCACAAGTACCATATATAATACCACCAAAAAAAGAAAAAAAAATCCCTCTTATTGCTGGCAGTGGTGTGTTTTGCTCAGAACTTCTGCTCAAATCTTCCATGATGAAAACAGCCGGACAAAACCCGGCGTCTGAACAAGATTAAAGACTGCGACAGAGATCAACAAAAGCCAGGAAATTCAAAGGTGACCTTTCGCCGCACCACTACGGTTGGTTTTTTTCCACCGCGGTGCGAGCGTGAGCCTTAACTTTTGAATTTCCTGGCTTTTATTGCCTGGCGTTCCCAGTCCGAACGCTCTCTCCAGACAGTTGTTTTGGATATACACGGTGACCTTTCCATTAGGAACAAGTTTTTATGTGGTGCTAACTAAATGCTGCATGGGTTCGTTCGTGAGGAAAACCCCCCTCGGGAAAATGCTCATTCCCTGAAGTGAATTTCGCTGTTGGAAGGTAAATTTATATAGAAATTTATACATTTTCTCTGTTTTTCTTTAGGCATGGCGACGATCTGATTGTCACACCTTTCGCCCAGGTGAGTTGGTGGCATATTGGCCTCTAAAATAGATTTTATAGAGCACTAAAGCGGAGAAGGTGATGCCTGCGGTTTTGTCTCCCTCAGGTGCTGGCCAGCCTAAGAAGCGTGAGGAACAACTTCACGCTCCTCACCAATTTACATGGCACCTCCAACAAGTAAGCCTGGCTTTTTAAGTTCCTTTCGTGCACAAGAGGAGCCGGCGGGGGCTGAGCAGGGGCGGCGGGGTCCGGGGAGCCGCGGCCGCGGTGCCTCAGGCTCCGCCATGGCCTCACGGCTCCGCCGCGGTTCGCGCGGGACGCCAGGGGGCGCCATCTCCTCTCCCCTCATGGCGTCCATCCCCTCATTCCCTCACCCCTCATCCCCTCATCCCCTCATTCCCTCGTTCCCTCACCCTTCATCACCCTTCATCACCTTCATCATTCCCTGGTTCCCTCATTCTCCCATCCCCTCATCCCCTCAGCCCTCAGGTCCTCCCTGAGGAGCGAGCAATGTGTTTCGGCTTGTGCGATGTCCACTGCGAATCATGAGGGCAGTCTGGGGCCCTGCGCCACAAAAAAAACCCATTGAGGGGCTGGAGAGGGTCCAGGGAATGGATCTGGGGAAGGGGCTGGAGCCCCAGGAGCGGCTGAGGGAGCTGGGGAAGGGGCTCAGCCTGGAGCAAAGGAGGCTCAGGGGGGACCTTGTGGCTCTGCACAAGTCCCTGACAGGAGGGGGCAGCCGGGGGGGGTCGGGCTCTGCTGGCAGGGAACAGGGACAGGAGGAGAGGGAACGGCCCCAGGCTGGGCCAGAGGTGATTTATTTGAATATCAGGAGGAGTTTCTTCACAGAAAGAGTTGTCCAGCCCTGGCAGAGCTGCCCAGGGCAGTGCTGAGTCCCCATCCCTGGCAGGATTTAAAAGCTGTGTGGATGTGGCACTTGGGGACATGGGTCAGTGGTGGCCTTGGTGGTGTTGGACTGGACTTGGTGATCTCAGAGGTCTCTGCCAACCTAAACAATTCCATGATCTTCATCACGTTGCCACCTTGGCTATCCCAGGCGTTCCACAGGTGCCCAGCTCAGAGCAGAGGCAACATCTCTGTTCAGTCAAGCCACGGTCCTGCCCTGCATTTCCACCACTGCTTCAGAGAGCAGTAATAATCCCTGAACTGTCCGAGCTGGAAGAGATCCAGCAGAATCAAGTCCAACTCTTTACTGAATGGCCCATACAGGGATCAAACCCACAGCCTTGGTGTTATGAGCACCAGGCTCTACCCAACCGAGCCAATCTCACGTGAGTTTTCATGGCCAAAGGGCAGATGCCAAGGGGGGCACCCCAAGCATGAGGTTCTGGGGACAACAAGGATTTCTCGGCAGGACTGGCAGCAGCATCCTGGAGCTCGACTCTGAGGGGGCTGTCCAGAGAACTGATTCCCACATCACTTCCTTTGACACTGATTGCTCTGAATGAGGAAGGTGATGCACTCAGGAGGAGGATGTTGTTTTTTCTACCTGCTGAACAGGAGAAACCAAACAAACTCCTTTTTATGCCTTTGTCCGGAACCACCGCTTCCCCTTGGCTATTTATACTGAGCCAGTCATCGTCATCCCCTGGCCTGCTTTGCCCCAGGAGAGCTGTTTTGCCTCAAACCAACATCATTCATTCCTGGCGAGGTCTGGCGCGCACCCACCCATCCCGCCGATCCCACCCCGGCACTGGCAGGCGCTGCTCGCTCCGAGCGTCCCGCCGGCTCCAGGAGGGAAGGATGAGAGGTGCAGGGATGCGTTCCAGTGGGATATCACGGGCTCGCTGCACGCTGCAGGCGTGAGTGGCATCACCTGGTGCCCACCACGAGCTCGCAGTCTTTATTTTACGTAAAGCCCAGCGTTTTATCCAGGCGTGAAGTTTTCCTCCTGTTGATTCCCGTTGGCAAATTTTGATGGGAAGGAACCGCCGCATTCCAAGATGGAGGTTAATAAAAAACCAGATGGCTTAAATATTCCTTTTTTTTAAGCTTTGCATTTTTGGACGGCTCGGGCATTTCGGCAGTTCCTAATGAGGAATCTGAAATTGGACAGGGCCGGAAGGAAGCGAGGGCGTAACCTGTAGGACACACAGGCATCTTACAGTGTCCTTTGGAAAACATTCCCAGATTTGATTGAGGTATAAAGTCGTTTGCCTGGCCAAAGTAAAAGCCATTAAATTTTCAAACCATCCTATGCCAAACATCCCAATCCGTGGCGGAATGTGCTTCCAGGTGCCGCAGAGCTTCCCGCACCGTTTCCAAAGAACTCTGCTGGGTTACAGCCATGCTGCCAGCTCATGATTTTATCATCTGTCTCATGATATGTGATATTTTACTTAAACTTCTACTCTGGGGATCATGAGAATCTCAGCTTTTCTTTAACCCCTCCTCTCCTCCCCTCTCTTTTTTCCTTCTCCTCCCTCCTGGCCAGAGCAAGGAAAAAGAGGATGCTGTCCCACATATTTGCTGGAAAATATGAATGTTAAGGCCTGGAGGAAAAAAAAACAACTGGCAGTCATATTTTTTGGACTTTAACGTCAGGGTTCTTGAGGCAGTTTCCTGATTGGAAAAGAGGAGAGGATGATTAATGGGTTTGGAGTGCCGGAGTTTGGCAATTGCAGCCCAGGACGCGGTCGGAAAGCATCCGGAGCCTGCTCCTTGTAATCCCCTGCGGCAGGAGGGAAGGAACGGGCAGCGGGAGCCGTGTCCACTTGAGCACGGTGGTGGCTGAGAAGGAACGGTGCTGTCAAAACCCAGATCTCCAATCCTGCTCCCTGGCTGCCTGGAAAACAGGATGGGCCCGGCCAACACATGGATTTGAGGATGGCGGGAGCGATGCTGGCTGTGGAGCGGGGAATACCCTACGGAGCAGCGGCTCATCCCTCCCCACCCCCCCAAAGGCATGTCTGTGCAGCTCAGGCTTTGGAGATCCCTGGAGCATGGATCCCTCCGTTCTGGGAGTGCTGCAGCCGTGGCGTGGTGTCCCTGTTGGGGAGTTTCTGTTTTTTAGAGATTTCAAGATTTGGCTTTTCAAAGGCTCAGCAGAGGCAGGTCGGGGCACATTTGCAGGGAATTCAGCGCCCAACGTGTGTGCCCTGTGCTGAACCCTTCAGAGAACCCGGGTCCTGCGCATCCTGCCAGCACAGCCTTTGAATCCCAGGGAGGCTCCCGCCGGGAGCAGGCTGCGGAGCCCGGCGGGGCGGGAGTCGGGACGGAGGGCTGGAGCAGGGCTGGAATCGCGCTCCTTTCACGCAGACCTCACCTGGGCAGCGAGGCCTTCCCGGAGCACTTCTGAAGAACCCCCCGGAGCTACAATTGCAGCGCAATTGAGCCGCTCTGCCTGCTTTGATTCGAGCTTCAAAGCAGAGCTGGCGAATAATGGATGTTGCAGTTCAGTGGCTGACTCTGAAATTTGGGGTTAGGAAGGAGGCTGGCGAGGGGAGAGTGTGGAGAAATCTGGCTTCAGTTAAAATGGATCTGAAACTTCTTAGGGAAGCAGAAGCCCAAAGTTTCATTTCTGGTCAGCCTGAAGTACTTCAGTCAATCCAAACTGAAGTATCTTGATTCTGGTGTCAACTCTTTTTAACTCCTTTAAAAAACGAGTCTCTGATGATGGTTTCAGGTTGAAAAATTAACAGTTTTGTTTGGCAAGTCTCACAGGGAACTGTGTTGACATTTGGAGAGAATCTGCACCTTTTTCCCGTCAGGCCCTGTTGGCTTGACTTGAACCAGTTTTTTCAAATAGCTTTTGGCCCCTCCAAAATCCAGGAATTGCTGCTGAAATTGTTGCTCAGAGTCCAAAAAGTGTCCTTCAGCTGTTTCAGAGCTAAGCAATAGTGACTGCAGCATCTTCTTCCTCGCTTCAGGAGCAATTCCGGTGTTAACTGGAGAGTTTAAAGACACATTTCTGACCTTGCCTGTGGCATTGCCTTGTGGCAGTTTGACATCACTTCAGGGTCCATTCCAGACTCTGTAGGGAAAAGCTTTATGGGAAAAGGCCTTGACCGTGGGGGAGCCACCAGAGCCTGGCCCTTACTGCCTTCAGGCAGATTTTGAGCAGAAAGTTGTAAAGGCAGCAGGGGATGGTGGCACATTTCTCCTCATTTCCAGCTCGTGGAACGGGCAGGGAGCAGCCATCTCTGGATTTTCCCAGCACATCTATCAATACTGCTCAACAAATCGTTGTGGAGTGTTTGGGTTTCTTTGGGAGAATGAAAAAGGATTTTTAACTGAGGGAGCTGGCAGGGTTTGGAAAGATAAAATCCTTCCTCCTGACAGAGTATTCTTTATCCCTCTTAGGAGATCTCCAGCCACGAGTCAGCCACCTGTCTCCAGAGTGAACCTGCAAGGTACGTGTGGGATTTGGGGATGGGCTGCCAGGCCAAATGCACACAGCATTGATTGCACAGTTTTGCTCACAGCTGCTTCTCTGCCCCCTCCCTGGTGCGACTCTGGGTTCCTCCTGCAAAACCAATAGGAGAGAGCTATCAGGCTCCAAATATTGTTATTTTAATCGTTTGGTTTGGGGTTTCTGCTGGTATATTAGCACAGGAGATGAACATGATTTTGGTTTGATAGTCATGGCCACAGTGGCTGCTGTTCTTGTGAGTCCCTGTGAGCACAGGCCTGGACAAGCCCCAGCCTACGAGCCTTGAACAGGCTCAGACACAGCTGGATCTTTTTTTTATTCTGTTTATTTCAGTTTGTTTCCATGTGATCTGTGTACTCAAACCTTTCCTGGGTGAGACTTCCTTGGCTTCCTGCTGGGAAGGGGCCGCCAGGGCAAGGTGGGGTGGGCAGCACCATGAGGGCTGCTTGGGCAGGGGGAAAGATGAGGGTGAGCAGCAGAAGCTGGTTACTTAGGACAGGTTTATTCACTTTAACAGCTGGGTTTAGCCAAGCTGAGGGTCTGTAGAACCCCGCTCAGGATCAGAGCTTGGCCCTACTTTCACTAATTCAAAGGTTGCTTCAGAGAGAAGGAGATAAGATTTGGAGCAGTGCCCATTTGTAAGGTTTTATCTCAGCCTTTCCAATGATTACATGCTTGGAGGGACTAATAAAGCTTAATTTTTACAGCGTGTGAAGCCTGGATAACTATCATTTCCTTTCCTGCTGTGTGTTATTTACTCTCAGGGGACACACAGAGTCCTGGACACTTCCAGATTAGGTTTCTCCACACTTGTTAATGGGAGGTGGAAACCTCTGATGCAAAAACAAAACTGGACAGCACAAACTCCTTCTCTTTCTGTCAGAGCTAGCAAGAATGCAGCTCATCACCTGATTTAAAGTTGGGTCTAGCAAGGCTTTGAATTTGTGCCTGTGTGAAAAAAAAAAATCATGGAAAATTTCCTAGGCTTTCCATAGATCTGTTTATGTAAGTTAGAGAGCCTAATAACGAGGAGAGAATGCACTTCCAGGAATTTTTAGGTTCGTTTTCTTAACACTTTCCGTGGAAAAAATTGCTCTCAACTTTTTAACACTTTGGGGATATTTTTCTACAGTATTTCCAACGTGAGCTGTAGGACACTTGGTACTTTCTAGCTGGTCCAAGCTTCTAATGCTGGGAATACATGAAAATTCCTTTTGGAATGAAGTGTTTGACACACAGAATTGTAGAGCGAGTTTTGCGTTACCCTGGAAAAGTTGGATTTGTGGCCCCTCAAGTAAAGGGGTTTTCAACCACGAATCTTAGCTGCTTTCAGGTGAAATCTTCAAATAAAATTTTAAAAAGTGAGTTGGATCATTACAACTTGAGTAAATCGCGACACTTTGTAGGTAGGAAGGAGATGAATTTTTGTGATTAGTAAGAATGGTGTTATTTCTTACGTAAAACCAGCCAATATGGGCATTATTGGTAGAAAATCTGGTGTTCTTGGTTAAATTCAGGTGATTGCCTTCCTCTGTCTCTTCACAGCCACTGCCACACTCTGTAACTCCTTTCCAGGCAGCACAAAACAATCACAACCCTTGACTTTCTAAGGAAGTTTCCATTTAAATGCAGCAAGAACAGAGATTTTTAAGGAATTTTTTTCAGTGTTTGCACCTTTTTTTTTAATCCTTGATGGCTTCTGCTTTGGAAATTAGGGACGGAAGGAGAGATTTTCCTGTCAGAACCCTTGCAATTCTGTGCCAGTGGCTGGGAGGATGCAGAGTGTTTTTCCTGAAGGTTTTGCAGAAGGAAGCAGTCGTGTTTTGGTTGGGACTAGGCTGCCTCACATCTCTCTAGATAACAGACTGTGTTTGGAATGGACTGGGTTTAGATTCTCTAGATTTGTTCAAGCTTGGGATTTGATTTTAACCCTCCTGTGTCACCCATTGATTCATGGATTTACCACAATCCATTGACATCACTGTGAGCACCTGGTGCACGTCTCCTTTGATTTGTCATTAGGAGGCTGATTTATATCCTGTTCTGAGAAGTACGGAACTCAGAGTTTAAAGCAAACCAGCCTGCATTAATAAAATTACCCTGGAGGGAGGCAAATTGCATCCAGCATTTGCACTGCAAGGAATACACGCCAGCTGTTTACTCCAGCTGGAATATTCCAGGATTTTCCAAGCAACAGCAGCCAAATCTTTTGCTGGTGTTGCATCACTGAGGACCCAGGCCCGTGGTGAAACAAATGAGCTGTGGTGAAATGAGGGAATTCTTTTTTGCTTTCATTTTCTTGACAGTGGGAAAACTTCTGGCCGGGTTTTTCCTGGGACAAAGGGCTTTGAAAGGCGCTGCTGGTGTCACTGTGGATTTCAGAGCTTTCTTAACCTTGCAAGCACAGCCAGAGAAGGAAGGGGAATATGGATTGGACATCCTGTGTTTTGTCCTTGGTATCAGCTGAAGTAAATCTGGCAGATTTTTCCTGTTATTTTGTTATAAGTGCAGCTCACGGGAACGCACAAAATCGCTTTTATGAATTAACTGAGAAACCATAACATGGAAATACAAAGCCATAGCAAAAGTCCATCAATCCCTAATTAGCTGGCGAGGCCGCAGCTGGGCAGGATGATGGGAATGCTGTGGGATTCCTGCGTGGTGTGTGGCATCCCCAGCAGCTGTGCAGGGCCGGGGCAGGAGCGGTGCTGCTCAGCCACCTCTGGGTTACAGAAACAATGAGAGACACGGTGTCACACGGTGTCCCTGACGGTCCTTTCTCCTGATGTTTCTTGCTCCTGTCCTCCTTTGTTTGTGCTGTGTAGCCTCTGCCACAGTTACTTTCGGTGACCTTTGTCCCACCTTGGGCTCAGGAATCCATCAGCGCCTTCCCTTCTCCATCCACGTCTCCCCTCCCCTGGCCCCAGTGAAAGGTCTGCAGTTCCTACCCAGTGATTCAACCAATAACATCTTTAACCAGCAACAAGTCTGGCTTTTCCTGCTTGGTTTTGTTCCTTCTTTTCTTCCATATTTATTTCCTTCAGTGACCCTTATTCCCTCTGAATTAAATCGCCTTTCTCTGGCTGCCACCATCAGTTGAAGCCTCGTGTTATTCCACACATTTGGTACAAACTTTTCCCAATCTCTTTTGTTCCCATGGCCTGTGTGCCCCACCATCGATCCTGGGATGGGCAGCGTTTTCCCATTCCTGTTGGATCCACTGCCACATTTAATGTCACCAGTGGTGGCAGGAGCAAAGCACAGAGTTGTGGATCGAACAGCACCGAGTTCTTCCCAGGCTGTGGGGGGTTTGCAGAGACTCTTCTCAGGAGCTCCTTGGATACTCTCAGCACTCAGTAATGACAGTTCTCCTCACAATTGATGATAAAATATTGCTGATCTGCCTGCAACCCCGGGCTTGGGGGTGTAGCCCTTTGGGATATGTCACCCACAGCATTTCAGGGTTCACAGGATTAAAGCTTTGTTCAAATTCCTCTCTGGGGATGGGAGGGAAGGATCGGTGTTTTTCTTGCTTGTGCCTTAGCTCTGCTTTCCTGTACCTCGGCACGTTTGCCTGCACTTCTCACATGCCTTTACACGACCTCCAAACTCGTACTCTTTCATTTTTCCTGTGGGTGTAGGATGTACACAGCCTCGTGCACGAACCTTTGTGTAAAGCATAAACAAAGACTGGATAATGCTTGCGCTACTGAGAGCCCCAACTTTTTGTAGGAGTTGAGGAGCCTTGTGCATCCAAGTGAGCTCTGGGTTACAAATATCTCTAAATCCCGGGTAATTAGCACGGAGCTGCTGCTCTTGCACCATCCTCCTCTGCTTGGCACGTGGAGAATGGCTCTGGGCACACACAGAGTAGAGGATTCATTTTGAAATTCTGGTTTTTTGCTGGGAGTTTGGCTATGAAGATTTGACCTTTTGATTTGGAGAGCGACTGTAAAAGTCAAGTGGTTGTGGTGCTTTGGGCTTTTAGAGGAGTTCAGAGGAACCACGTGTTCCCGAGCAGCTGAGCTCAGAGTAACCGGCTGTGTGCACAAATGGACGCTTGTTAGCACCTACAGATATGATTTTTAAAGGATGCAGTGCTGGCATGATGCAGGTTATTCAGAAACCAGACAAAACCGTGTAAGAAATCAGGTAGATAATGAGCTTAATGACGTGCCCAAGTGAGGGCTGGTGAGTGCTGAAGTGATTCTCGCCGCTTGTCAGCTTAAAAGAGCGTTTCAAAGCGAATTTTGGAGTGGGGCTGAGGCGGCTCCAGCCAGCACGGGGCCATCCCGAGGCCCTTCCCGGCTCTCCGGGGGGAGTTCGTTCCTGCCGGAGTCCGTTCCGCGTGTTGCGCCTGCCTGCCTCGAACACACCCCCCGAAAGTTGGACTCATGCATCTTAGTAAGTATTTCAGTTATGCTATTGACGTCAATGCAGTCATTAAATAGATTGCCGGCCCTCCCAGCAGCGAACCTGTGCCAAAGACCTAGAGGCAGACACATTTTAAAAGAAGAACATCAGGTTTGCTTTTAGCATTTGGAGAGAATAAGGGAAAAGTTTCTTCTGAAGTCACCCCTTTGCAATAAGGGTGGTTTTTTGCTTCATTTTCTAAGGCTCATTTTCGATGGAGGTAATTGCTGCGTTTTATTGAACACACGTTTGTTATGTTGCTGTGTGCATAAACAGCTCCAAATGAGACTAAAAGAGTCATTTTTGTGACCAGCTCTGGCTGACAAGTGGCACTTGTTTCAGGTCCCCTGGCTAGATTTATTTGTGTATCGAGTGACAGGAGGCATTCAGGCAAACCTGCTTAGCCTTTGACTCCCGAAATTCTGCCAGGATTGATTTCATGACATCTATATAAGAAAATAGCCTTCATTTCTCCTCGGCAGGCTCTGAAGACACACAAGCTAATCATGACTCCATAGCAACGGATAAAAACTGTTTTCCCCTCCGCCCCACCTGTGGATGTCACATGAAGATGCTCCACGTGCTGCTGCCATCAGGAGCCTGTCACTCCCCGGGGCCAGCTGCCTCCTGCAGCCGTGGGTGAGCGGGACTCCCTGAGCATTCCCGCTGTCCTGCCGTGTTCCCGAGGCAGGCTGGGCTGCCTGAGACAGCCGTTCGCCCCCCGTGCGAGATACCCAGGGCTGGGGGCAGCTCCGGGCCGTGCAGGTCCCTTTTCCTGGTCAGGAATGGCTCTGGACAGAGGCTCCCGAGGGGCTGGGAGCTGAGCCCTGAGGACGCACATCCTCAGGCAGGGGCAGGGAGCAGCTTTGCTTTGCCAGGAGGAGCAGGTATGTCGTGACAGCAGCAGAGATGTGTTTTGGAGAGGTCACGGAGCCGAACCTCTGGGTTTGTGATGAGGTTGTCCTTTCACTGCTGATCCCACACGCCGCTACGTAGGATAAAGCATCAGTCCAGGCCGGGTTATTAAAAGGGCTTTATCTGATGGGTGGCTTCTTTCGGAGTGACCCGGGCAGCTGCAGCCCCACGGTGGCGGTGAAGGGACCTCCGGAGTGGCACGGTCCCGTGGTGTCCCTGCCTCCACTCTGCTCTTTAGGGCCGGGTCAGGCCCTGGCGGCTCCGCTCCGCTCCCGCTCCCGTCCCGCTGCGTTGCGCAAGGGCCCTGCGGAGACAATTGGGCTCTGCCATCGCTGATATCAGAGCTGATAAAATCTGTGTCTCTTTTGTTTGCTGCGCAGAATGATCAGGGCTGCTGGGGGGAGATTTTGACAGCGCAGTCCTCAGCACCCTGAATCAGTTCCAGATGAGAATGAGAGATGTGTCCTCCATCGGAGGGAAAAACAACCCAAACCGAACGAAACCACCCAAACCAAACCTCTGGTAGGCTGGGTTATTTTTTTAGGTCGAGGGGCACAGTCTGTGCGTGCCTTGGGGATGAATAGCGTCCTTCATTGTCCCACTGCTTGAGCCCCTTCAGCTTCCATGTCACAGTATTCCCGGGCAGTGGGAGCTGGACGGGGCTCCCTAAAGCCCCCAGCAGCAGCTCGGCCCCACAGCTCTGGAGAAGCTTCTCCTTCCTCGCCGAGGCTGAGCTCAGTGCAGAGCGTTGTGTCCTGAGCACGGCTGGCCATGGCAGTGGGAGAGGCTGCATCCAAAATCCCATTTTGGAGACATTCCCAGGGAAATGGCGCTGCTCAAATGCCAGAGCCAGCCCCAATGGCCAAACCTTTATCTCCCTGCAGGATCTAATTCCCAGTGGAAGTTGCTTTCTTCTTGTGTTTAAAAAAGTGCTTCTAACGTTGTGTTCTGATTCTCAGCAGCCAAATGGTTTGGTTCATAGCTGGGCAGGAATTCCCAAATAATTTCTTGTATTTATTAGCCTTGGTGGGAGCAGGGGTTGGTTCCAGGTTGGAGGGGAATATACAGAGGGGAAAGTGCTGTTCCTGAAGGGCAGAATTGGAATTTGCTGTCCTTGGCAGGGACTTTCTGCCCACCAAACTTAACTCTACGAAATAACAAAGATTAAAACTTCCAGAGCTTTAAAAACCAAGGTAGAATTAAAAGAGGGAGCAAAGGGTTGCTCTGGAACTTTTCCCTCTATTCCATATGGAATTGCATCCATTCTGATTCACCCTCGGCAGTTGCCAAACAGTGGCACCGAACAATGAAGGTATTGATTGTTTCGATGTTCAGATCAGCCAGAACTGTGCTGGTTTTATCACCAGTTTCATCTCCTGGTGAACTAAAAATGATTTCTGTAGCCAAGCAAGGTGTGCTAATTAATGTAACCATCGTTGTGCAACCGGGGAGGAATGTTACACCAAGAGTTAATGAAACATTTCATTGTAATATTTGCTCTAAGAAGTGCCTGTAAATGACAGCCTTAAGGATGCTGTAATTGCAAATGCCTTTTTTGACAGAAAGGAAACAACTGCTAATTATTTATGGTTATTAATCAAACCTGTCAGTTTATTCAAAGTTCATTCAGTTCACTGTAAATATGTATGATTACCAGCATTTAAATGTTTTAAGCAGTAGCCTTTAAAAACTATTTAAATGCACCTCTCCCTGTGGGATATATTCTCACATCTAAAGGTAGCATTGATTGGCTTTGCTGGGCATTCAAGCACTGAATCATTTTAGGAATTCAGAATAAAAAAAACCCTCCAAAATCCTGCAGGGTGTTGATTCGACCATTAATATCTTTTGATTTTGTAATCGGGGCTGTGCCTCTGGAAGTGACAGACATGAGCCAGGAGCAGGATCTGACCCAAGGTTCAGGGGTTTGCTGGGATCCAGGGTCTGTTATTCAGTGCTGAGGAACTCCATGGTTAAACTGAATTTTAAAGGAACTGTGCATTTTAATGTAGATATTCCAGTATAAATATCCTGCTGTCAGAAATCTCCCTTTCCAGGAGCAAATTAATCATCTGTGCATGCTAAACTCCTCCACCACACCTTCACACTCTTCAAAAGCTTTCTGAAACAGACTTTGTCCCTGTACCTCAAAGCCTCCGGGTTCCAGGCATTTGGAGAGAGGCTTTGGATGCAGCTTGCCAGGTCCCCTGGAGCGTATTCCAGACACCCCAATGTTTTCATTCCAAGTGGGTTGAATCCAGTCAGACCTTTCGTGCCTCAGGCGTGTGTTTAGAGAGGTTTGACAGGCTTAGCACTTCATCCCAAAACGCTTCTGAAATGTCACATTTTACAAGCAATGTCTTTTTCTTTAAATACCATCTATTAGGCTGACAAAAGCAGGACTCGGTCAGAGCAGTCTTTGTGTTCTCTGAAAAACCAGGGGAGAATTCTGGGAAGTGGAAAAGCCAGCCTGTGTTCCTGCGCCTCTTCCCTCCCTCCCTGCCTCGCTCCCTGGATAAATTTTACAAGAACTGACCCAAAATCATGTCCCTGCTGTTACTGACTCGAGAACAGGACGTTTGGATCCATGCTGGGAGCGTTCGTGCTGGTCTGGGACAGCCCAGGAGGATGTGGGATAACGTCTGTTCCGTGGGGATTGTCACCGAGCACAGCGTGGGGCCAGTCCCGCTTAGAAAATTCCAAGAATAAACACACACGAGTGCAGGGTTTGTTGGAAATGGACCTTGCTGGCATTGGACAGCTGGGAAACGTTTTTCTCCCTTTTCTTCCCAAAGATCCTCTTGAAGAAGAGAACTCCAGGGAGAAGTTTCCAGTTGAACCGGAGTGTTTCTGGTTTAGACTTTGTGGGACGTGATCCCCATCCAGCTCCTCCTCAAATACTGCTGGGCCTCCATCTGAGTTGCAGTTCTTTGGGCAGGGTATTTCCCGAAATTCCTATTGCTGCTTCCTGGGTTTCAACTCTATTGCATGGAGCTTTTCACCATTTCCATCTCCTTCCAGTGGGAAGGTCCCGTGCAGGTAAAAGCCAAAAAGCTGCTCCTCGCCCTCTCTAGGTCAGGAAGGAGGAACCCGAGCAGAGATGCTGCTCACACCACATTTTCCAGCAGCAGCTGCTCCTTCTTTTGTAACACTTCCAAATGTGGCTGCGAGTGCTGCTAGAACAGCTCCTGGTGCACATTGCCTCGAGTGGGGACTCGTGTGCTGCCTAAAATTCACAGAAATTGTGTGAACTGTGCTGAATTCGCTGCACAGGATTAATGACAGCGTGACAGTGCAGAGACCTTGGCCGAGGCTGGCACGAGGTGCCCCTTGTGCTGCTAAATGTAAGAAGTTCTGGAAGGTGCCCCCAGAGCGTAAAACTTCGAGCAGGAAAAGTAACCCCTGGGATAATCCCCAGCAGGCCAAGCCAAAGCTGACCTCCAGTGGGGAACATTTCCATTTCCATGCCCACTCAATCTGATATTCGAGCTGGGATTGTTCATAAGAGGTGCTTTTAATGCTGACATTTTGATTTCCTTGAACTCGCATCGAGGCGCTTCGATAAATGTATTTTTGAGGGCTTTGTTTGAGAGTGAAAGGCTGCTCTTGCCTCTGCTGGCTGCAGCCATGTGGGGAGTGGTTGCACTTTCAAGTCTGCCTGTCATTACTGGGTCACGTTTGTCCCCATCTGCCCCTTCCAGGCATCTCTGTGGTGTAAACAACCTAATTTGGGTCAGGACTGACCCCAGGTTTGAGGAATGTTGTCATACAGGACTCAGACCCTCACGTTTGGCTAAAATAGTCCAGGTATAGGGAAAAAAACCTACAAATAAATTAATATCTGGTGTTCTGACATATCCAATTCTGATTATGGATAAGCAGGGAATGAATCTGATGTCGTTTCTCTGGTAATTTCAGAGAAAATATGGTCCCATGTCCCCAGCACACCTTTCAAACAGCCAGGGTGTGCTGGCCTCAGCTCACAGGTGGAGATCAGCACGTGCGAGCTTTAATATGGAACATTAAAAGCTGTCAAAACAAATGATGCTGGTTTGTAGGATGCTGCCATCTCCCTCTTCCTCCCCACCCCATTCCCCGTGGGACTCACTCCGTGATTTTCAGCAGATTATTCCGAAAGCCCTACGTGCACTTGGGGAAACAGAAAGGCCCGTGAGTCACAGGCTGTGCACTGAGGGAGATGAGTACCCGGGATTAGCACAGGGATGTTTCAGCTCTGCTGTCAGCCACCGAGGAGTCGGAGTTTGGGGCTCGAGGCTCACCCCAAAAATCAGAGTTACGGTGTGGGGGTGGACAATGGCTGCGTGTGTTTTGGGGAGTCACCACGGAGCTCTCTGGCTTCACGTGCAAAATATTCAGCGTTTTTAAAAGCTGGAGGATTGTGGGTTAGGAAACAGCTTTTTAATTGCTGTGCTGTGAGATTGTCCAAGCTCTCAGTGCTGGTTCTGCTCCCTGGCTTCGCGCCGTGTCCCGCGCTGCAATCCCAGATCCGCCGATAGCGCTGACTCACGGCTTCCCTTCACAACCCAATAGGTCCAAACAGGCCATTTTTTGCAACATTCTGCATTCTTGGGTGACTCTGCTCCGCGCAGATATCCCTGGATTTCAGCTGGGGGATGACAGTCCCAGGCGTTTCGGCGAGAGGCAAACCAAGGGCACAGAGTTCAGCTGAGGTGAATCGACGAGGATGACATTTCCCCTTGGGTACACAAAATATCTGTTGGAGGAAAACAGATTAAGATTCCAAACTAAAGCAGGTTTTTAAGCTGCCATCCTAAAGGATAATGCTTTCAAGTAATTACATTTAGCCATGAAAAAAACCACCATTTCATTCTGTTTTATAATTAATATCATTGAAATGCTCACTCAAAATGCGAGGGGTGACTTTGTGTCCTGTCTTTGCATGGCTTGAGCAAGGCATGGGGACACAAAGGGTGCTATGTGTCCTAAAGAATTCCTATGGATTACAGCTGGGATGCTTCCAGAAACCACATTCTTAGCTTTCATATTGAAAACCTCCAGGAAATTAAATTGAGAGGAAATGGAGGCCAGTTTAGTGTTAAACTGTGACCTTTTAACCTTCTCAGGAGCCAATGAAGCTGATTTAAACAGGTCTAACATTTTACGAGTGGCCTGTGCTACGTGGCTGAGGTGATGTGGGCAGCCTTGCTCTGACCCTTGTTTAACATTTCTGAATAATTTTCCTCATGAAGAGCTAAGGATCATTAATAAACTTTGTCTTTGCATCCAATGCCAGTGGCCAAGTGGAGCTTTTCAGGTAGATCCGGCATCGTGCTTTGAACTTCCAGGATTCATCCCTGAGGTTCCTCCTCCGGTTCCTACTCCAGCATTTGTTTCACCACAAAGGACTTTCACTCTTGACAGACTCTTTAGACCATATATTTTATTATCTCCAGATTAACCCGGTTCAAAACCCGATTGAATGGCTCCAGACGGGTCTGAGGATGAAAGCAACACCTGGATTTGGGGGCAGAGGCAAGCGAGGGCCTTTCTGCCTGTGGTTTGCCAAACTCTTGTGAAACAGTGACACAGAGCACGGTTAATCCTCTGCACCTCTCAGACTTTGGGGTTGTTTTTTCCTCTGGTTGAACTCAGATCGTTGCTGTGTGGTCTGGCTGGGGAGTTCCTTCCGTGCCGTGGGCCTCTTGTGAAAGTCAGCTCGGGGTTTCAGAGGAGGAGTTTGTGGGGCGGATGCAGGGGTGCGGGGGGTGTTTTTGCACAGGTATGAGGATGGAGGGAGCTCGAGATGGAGGAGTTTGGGGTGGGGAGAACCGCTGGGCTCGGCTGGGGGCTGGCACAAGCAGAGCCCTTCTCCAGCACAGCCGGCTCCCGGTAGGAATCCTCGGCCGGGCTGTGGCTGAGCCAGCTCCAGAACCGGAAGCCGTCCAGCCACAACAGCCCAGGATGGTGCCCCACCTAATTAAGGCTGTTGAAAGGCAGGGCTAATTAGTTTAGGTGGAGCACCTCGTTAGCACAAGGATGTTGCTTCCAGGATCCAAGTTGGTTTCCCTGCACGTGTGAGCTCCCCAGTGCTCCCGGAGCCAGCCCACAAGGAGCAAATGAGATAATGCAGTGCCCAGGTAAATCCTAGGTGGGTACCGAGGTCATTGCATCACCATATCCTGAGTTTTCCAGGGCTTTCTCACACTCCTGCACTCACGTGTGCTCGGGAAGAAAACATTCTGCTCACACAGTAAAATGTTCTTGCTGTGACCCAGCCTGGCCTCGTTTAGTTAGAGAAACAAAAACACAGTGTGGGCACACTGTCATTTGCAGGGAGCTGGGATTGGGATTTGAACTCCTCAGGCTCAGCTCTGGGGCTGGGCTGGAGGCTTCCTTCCCATCCAAAATAAGGGACATCTCCATCCCAGCCCGCAGCTCTCTGGGCTCTTTTCACTGCTCTTTGAGGACTGTGCAGAGTAAAGGTGTGATGGGGCTTCACTTAATTTAAAAACTCATCGTGACCTTGGAAATTCTGTCTTCAGAAACATGTTCAAAGTGTGTTAAATTCCCTACAAAATCACTCCCAGTGTTCTCCCCGCAACTCCCTCCCTTGTGTGCACTGTCCATCTTCTGCACTCGTTGTTAGACCCCGAGTAGGAGAATTCCTCTCTCGCTTCCTCTTTTTCCTCCTGTCTTGGGATTAAGGCAAGAGTCCTGCAGGGCAACGCGGAATCAGCCTGGTCAGTAAAAGGATAGTGTGCCAAACCCTGAGATAAAGTTGGAACTGAGGAATCTTTCCCGTTCATCCGTCAGGCCAAGATTAGATTCTGCCCCTCTTGCCATTTCTGCTTCTCCCTCTCGGTGGACCGAGGAATTCCTACTATGCAGGCAAATCCCATTCCCAGATTCCCCGGTGGTAGCGCTGCTAAGTGACATCTGACAGGATGCTTCCTGCATTTTGTTACTTCCATTTGGCACCATAAAAGCACTGTCACTTACCCCTCTGATTTGTGGCACCCCCGCCGCATTGTTCCCTCCAGGGGGAAGGACACTGGGAATCGGGATTGCCTTGTGGTAAAACGCTCCATCCCACCCTACAGGAGATGCTATCTCCAATCGAAATCCTTCCTCAGAACGTCTCCAGTTTTCCTTCCTCGTTAGCATTTCAGATTAAACCTCTAGGCTTATCTCCACATCAGAAATTACCTCTCTGGGAAGCTTCATCAACTTCTATCAGCCACCTTTAGGTGTTCTCGGTGCTCACGCCTCGTTTTTTGCACCTCATTGTCATGCAGAAGGTGCAGTGGAGCTTTGCTTTGGGAATCTGGAGCTTTCATCTCTTCCCGTAGCATCTTCAAAGCTGAGCTTTACCCGGCTGACGTGCAATCGGACACATTAAAACACACCAAATAGATATAAAAGTGCCTTTTTTAGTTTCATTCAGGACCAAGACTTTTTAGTAGCTGGTCCTTTCCGAGCGTTCCCGATGCTCTGTTGGAGACTATTATTAGTTAGTATTGTTTATTGCGTGGGAATGAAGATTCCTGGCGAAACATCCTCTGCAATGCCCATCGAAGCTCAGGTCCTTCACTCCCAGCAACATCTGGGACATCCAGATCTTGGAAAGACAATACTTGAGTAGGCTCATGTGTGCATTTTTCAGTCTGTTCTTAAGATGTCTGTGGGGGTATCCCAGGGTGTCCCTGCAAAACTACAGCTGGAGCCCCAGTGGACTCCTCTGTCAGTTCAGAGCTTCAGCGTGTGGTGCTCGGCCAGGCACTGGTCCAGCTGGGCTTATCCAAGGTGGTGTCCCAGCTCCTGGCTGCTCTTCCATGTCATCCTCCTCCCCCAGAACAGCATCCCCATCCTCTCCCAGAAGGGCCGATGCTGTTGGCACTCTCAGTGCCCTGCTGCCCACCCCAGGGGACCCTGGCTGATGCCACTGAAGGACTGGCTCCGATGGGAAGCGCCGTTCCCACCGAGCCTGGCCGAGCCGAGGGCTTCTCCAGCTCCGGAGATAAGGAGCCGCAGTCACCGCGCTGCGCGCTGATTGCTGAGCAATCCTGGTTCCTCTGACAGTCAGTGGGCTGCCAGCGAGCTGCCAGCCCGTGCTGGTGGCCTCGGTGACCCGATTCTCATGACCTGGGTGGTGATCCACCACCCCAACCAGTACTGGTGGGTACAGTCAGGACTCTGCAGGTTGGTCCAGTTCTGCCCTAACCGGCTTCCTCGGGGCTTGGCTCCCGCTCCAGGCTGACCTCTTGGGATGAGCTCCCTGGAAATGCTTCCGTTCCGCTTCCAAGCAGCGGCTGGGCCCCCGTGACTGATGTCCTGCGGCTCACCCTGGGGTGGGTTGAGGAGCTGGGATCAAACTGGGGCTGGCCAGCACCAGGGCTCTACAAGGACTCCTCTGTTTGCTGCCCAGGGCTCCCATTCCTGCTTGCTCTCGAGACTCTGTCATTGTCATAAGATTAATTTCATCCCCCTTCAGCCACCTAAAAATTGTAGACAAAGCTTAAGTGATGGCTGCTTTTTGAAGAAAAGCTCGGGAGCAAACCATCCTGTTGTGCAGGAAGATCAGGAATTTCAGTGGAAGCCAACTCGGTGAAGCGAGGAGCTTCTCCGAGAGGCAAAATGCACCAAGAGAGCAGGCAAAGAGTGAGAAAGACTGGGAACAAGAGAGGCATGGAAAACTTTGGGCACGTGGCGTGAGTTGGGCTGACCAAAGGCTGACGGAGCTGTGAGTGGTGAGGGGACTCCAGTGTGGGTGTGGAGTAGGGAAAGAAAATCCAGAACAAAGTGTTGGTCCATGGGTGAAACAGCCTAATGATAACTGGTACAGGAAAGGCCAAAATACCCAGTGGTTTCTTTGTCTCAGTCTTCATCCCCCAACCTGCTCAGGAAGATGAGGGATGAAGGACAATGAGGGAGCTGTGGGTCAGGGACGACCTAGAGGAGGTGGAGGTGTCCGAGTCCACGTCATTGGACAAGGGTCAGGCTGCAAAAGCTGTGAGGTCAATGTGAGTCGCTCATGAAAATTGTGGTGCTTAGCAAGGTCTGTGACAACAGGAAAAAGGTGCATCTTTGAGAAAGGTGGAGTGGATTTGGGGAACTGTGGACTGGTCAGACTCTTCTCATCACCGAGAGGTCACTGAGAGTGTCCTGGAGTCTATTTCCAAACATGTGAAATCAAATTGGGAATGGTAGATGCAGACTTGTCAAAAATACTGTGTTGGAAAGGCCCAAGCTCCTCCTGCAAGGGCTGGAGGGTGGCCTGGCCCTGGGGCTGTGGGGGGCCGTGGGTGGGTGTGCAGGGAGCACCTTGGCACCATTTCCCACAGCATTCCCACGTGGCAGCTGCTGACAGGGCTGGGTATCGCTGGACACCAGGCCCGAGGATGGGGACGAAGGCCGTGTGCCCAGTTGGTGGCTGGTGACAGGGAGGCTGTGGGGTGTCCAGCAGTGCCCTGCAGCTTCTCGGGCATCAGGCTGGGGCTGGTGCTCAGCTGGGATGCTCCTGCTGCGGGTGGGAGGCCGGGACAGGTGACCTCCGGGGGTCCCTTCCCGTGCCTGGGGCAGAGAGGTGCCTCCCGCAGGGAGCAGAGAGTGACAGCACCTCCGGAGGGTGATCCAGCCCAGCCCAGGGTGCTGAGAATAGACCAGGATCACCCCTCGGAGCTCCCAGCCACTTTCCACTGCTGCGCGGGGAGCTTAGGTGATTAACTGTGGGCTGGCTAAAGATAGCCCAGCTGGGCCCCCCACGGCAGTGACATTTCTGCAGGCTGAGATTCCTGCTCAGATTACCCCGCAGCTGGCCCGGGGCTCAGAGCTCGGGGCTCGCTGTTGACTCAGAAACATCACTGCTACTATGGCACTGAGCGACTCCCCAGCTCTGCTGCTCTTCTGTCCCGGCCGAGTCACACTGCAGGAATTCCTGCCCTCGCTGGGAGCCTCTGCTTCCCAGCTGGGCCTTCTTCCTTCTCGGGATGCTGCTGCTCTTGGGTTTTGTGGCGTTCCCGGCAGACAGGAGGTTTTTCCTTCTCTTTTTCATTCCCCATCATGACAGGAGTTGGGGCTCCTTCTTGCAACTGTTTTGTTCTGTGGCATTCCCCTGCATCCAGGAGGTTTTTCCTTCTCCTTTTCATTCCCTGTGCCTTCCCTTGGTGAGACATCTCCTCCTGCTTCCCGGAATCTTCCAGTTTGAACCTGGATGTGTCCTGGACGTTCTTGGTGAGCGCTGTTTAATCACTGCCATGACGTCTTCGGCAGTTTGGAGCCGTTTTTCTTGGGGCTGAGTTTTCCCAGCAGCTGGAATGGTGTGTCCCAGAACGGAGCTGTCTTTAATTAGGGAACTTAGAACGCCGGGCTCCTCAGCACTCCAACAAAAAAGTTCATTTCTCCTGCTCCCTGTTGTTTGGAAAAGAGAAAAGAAAATAAAAATGCCCCCCGAAATCTTGGCTGGATTTTGCCAGAGGCTGTAGCTCATGTCAAACACTCTCATCCCCAATTTCAGTCTCCCACATTATTCCTGGCAGCTCCAGCTCACTCATTTCCTGGCATTTTTCGCAATTAGCAGTAGAAAGCTTTCGCTTCATTTTTTTGTCTCTATCTTCCCCTCTCATCTCTGAGCCCAGCCTGAATACAGGCTCCATTGTTCCTGCTGCTTTGGAGCCCCTGTTGGGATTTTATCCGCGTTCCCCCACAGCTGGATCTCCTCCAGTGCCACCTCGGCAGTGACCCCCTGCCAGTGGCTTCTCCAGTTCACCCCATCGCCTCTCTCCGAAGGGATTTCACTTCCCAGGCCTTCCTGCCCACATCTCATGTGTCAACACCGGGCAACAGAGAAAAATCTACATCTCCAAAGTATTTTTTTGTCGAAAGAATAACTCTGAGACAACTCTGTGCTCATTTGCATGCAGTGCCCGAGCCCGCTCCGGCTGCGGCGTTCCCAGCTCCTGCCGGGCTCTGGCCCCACTCCACAGCCAACAAAGAGCCCTTCCTCTCACTGCCGCCTCCCCTGCGTGCCGGAGGGAGGCTGCAGGTGTGAGAAACCTGAGAGGGGACAGCTCGAGTGACTGGTCGGACTGGAGTCCCAAAAATACGACGAGGGGAGAAGGGCAGGCTCGTCCATTTGTTGGGGAATTGCTCAAGAGCGTCGTGGCTCCACCTGTTCCGCGGGCACTGGGGCTTTGTGCCTTTCTTAGCACATCTGCACTTATCTTTGCAAAAGATATAATTAGGCTGCGTTGCACACAATGGGACGGTGGGGAGGAGGGGAAGTGCAGCTAAAGGCTCCGTGGTTCCCATGATTTTAGCTCACTCCTCATTCCAGCCCCGCGGTCCGGCGGATCCGGAGCGCGCGGTGTCCGCGGGAGCTGCAAGAGGGAACACGTTGGGCTCGTGTGGGGCTGGGTGGTTCTGCTGGATGCAGCTTGCTTTCCAGTCACACCTTCTCTAGGTGCTCGTGTGGCTTTTGTGCTCGGAAAAAAGTGCTGGGGATCTGTTCCAGAGATTCCCTGGATATTGGAAGGCGCACGGGGGATCTGTAGAAGAAACCTGTAATTACGGGATTTTTTCGGTGCTTGCAGTTTGGGAGGTGGTGCTTTAAGATTTGGACATTTCATTGCAGATTTGAAGTGAATCCCGGGGGTTGCTCTCTGTGCCTTTGATTGTTTTCCACGTGAATTTCCAAACCCATCTCACAGAAGGATTTCCACGGGAATATTTTCTGGATCTGGTAGAACAATGCTTTAATTCAAGGAAATAGCTCTCAGAATGCACTAACAGGATACATTAAACAAATAAATCACTGGGTGTCAGTTATTCCCTCGGCATTGTGAGGGATAAATATGTAAACATGTCCACACGATCCGTGAGCAACCACAGCTCCATTAGGGAAGGCAAAGGGTGAATGGCTCCCAGCCTGCACAAGGCCTTTTTCCATCAAGTTTTGGCACGTCCTTTGTTGATAAACCTGTTTTACTCAACGTGCTCCGGGGTTTGAGAGTGATGCTAGGCACTGGTAGTAATTAACGTGGGGCAATATTGCTGCTAATGAACCTCGTGTTGTGGAGGTGAAATAGCCATTTTCTGACACTGGTTAGTAATTAATGTGGGGTGATATTCCTGTAATGAACCTCGTGGTGGGGAGGTAAAAGAGCCGTGGTCTGTTGGGGAATGGGAGGGCCTTCGGTCATCTGGGTCTGTGGGACTTTAGTCTGAGCCGTGGCCACATGGGTGCCTTGGTAAATCGCTCAGAGCACCCTTCTCCTCCTTCTCCTTCTCCTTCCTCTCCTCCTTCCTCTCCTCCTTCTCCTTCTCCTTCTCCTTCTCCTTCTCCTTCTCCTTCTCCTTCTCCTTCTCCTTCTTCCTCCTCCTTCTCCTTCCCCTGGACCTTCCACGTCTCTTCTCCATCTCCTTCTTCTCCTTTCTCTTCTCTTTCTACTCCTTCTTCTTCTGCTCTTTCTCCTTCCCCTTCCCCTCCCCATCTCTTCTCTTTCTCCTTCTTTCTCCTTCTCCTTTTCCTTCTGCTCCTTCTCCTTCCCCTTCCTCTTCCCTGCATCTCTTCTCCATCCCCTCCTTCTTACTCTTTCTTTCTCTTTCTTTCTCTTTCTTTCTTCTTCTTTCTCCTTCCCTTTCTCTTCTCCTTCTTCTCTCTCCTTCCTTTTCCTGCCCTCTCACCAGCCTCAGGAGTTCAGATCCCACAGTTCCCAGCTAAGCCCAGCTGCTGGATCAGTTGGGATGGACTCTCCCACAGAGGGGCCCTCTCCCACCTTCCCCCCACACGAGCTCTTAGTCACGAGCAGCCAAGGGGTGAGAAATGCAAATGAGGCCTTCGGTGACATTAATGAGATCTATCAGCTCCCAAATAATCATCTGCCATTCACGTGATCAGCTCCAGCATCTGCCTTCACTTCCGAATCTTTTGTGTCATCTGCAATGATGACAACAATTAGGATAATCTATAATAAAGGGAGAATAATTAAAATGAGCTGGTTTAAGGTCCTCTGATGAATGCAAATTCTGGGCTTGCGCCCTATGGCTTCACCTGGGAATGAGGGATATTTTAAAATTGCATCCTTAATGTATTTTCCAGTTGGAAGTCTGGGGTTGTGCTGGCAGACTTTTCCTAAAGCAGGGTTTTCACACACCAGGATAAACATTTCCACCTTCCCCTACAAGGACACGAAGACTCCAAAATCCTCATCCTGCCCAGGAACTGTGGTGGAGCTCCGGTTCCCAAATCTGCTCCCTCTTCACCCGGTTCCCTGTCACTCCTGGAGGGAAGGAAGCATTTTCCCATTTAATACTTGGATTTTAATCTTTGGGGGTTTGTGAGTGTTCATCTGCTTTAGGATTTGTTGAATTTTATCAGCTTGTCCAACACTGGGGGAACATTTCAGCGCCACGTTGTCCATACTGGATGTGGGAATAAATCCAGCATCAAAACCTTTCCAAGCCAAAAGGAAGGGAGCTACTGCTCTTATTAATTTTCCTTTTGGAGGAACAGATTTGATCCTGAGTCTAAACTGTGGAGGTAAGGTTTAGATAGAGTGATAATATTTTATTAAATCAGTTGGACTCACTGCAAAATGACTTTGGTGACCTCGAGTCTCAGCTGTTGTTGCTTCAAAGGCAGCTGGAGCTCGGGGTGGGAAGGACGGCCCCAAACACTGAAGAACTTTATAAATAGTCCCAATTTATTGCAGCCAGGATGCAATGAAGAGTAAACAACTCAGGAGATGTCTTATGATGCTGTAAACAAGTGCTGTGCATGTGGAATGGGATGGATAGGCTGGGTAAAGTTGGGAAAACTGCTGGAAGCTGCTTTTAACCTTCCATGTGAAAGTTTCTCTTGGAGTTTTTGGACAGCCTGTTTTGACAGAGTCTGTCAGAGGTTTTTTAAGGCCTTAAGCTCTACATGCCCAATGTTTACAAGGGAAGTTGTGATCCAGTAGAAGGAATTCTTCTTTTTCCTTGCAGAAGTGGAAGTGAAGACTTTTACCAGTACAGGGAGCCCACAATTTGATCTCTAAGAATTAAGGAGAGCTGAGTTTGAAAAGATGTTGGCAAATATTTGTCTTCAGCATTTCTTGTCCACCAGATTGGACAATCTGTTCACAACTCAGTCCCACTGGGAATATTCCTCCTAGATTATGGGGAGTTTAGTTATTTGGCAGCTGGAAAGGGAACTGCAACTGCTCTCCGAGGTTTTTAACTCACCTGGTTGAGATGTGGTATTTTGGCCACTGTTAACACTCTTATGGCTTTGTGGCCTTTGCACTTCCCTCCAGAAGAAGTCTTAATGTTTTTATTTATCGGGACCAGGGTGACAAGAGAGAATCATGAGGGAATCAGGAGAGAGAAAATAAACCCCACTTGAAATTTTGGCATTTGGATCTCATTTCAAAATGTTTCCTAACTCGGTTCATCTCCTGCGTCAGTCGAGGGCGAAGCCACCAATCCCTCCTGCAGGCTGGGGACCCTGCCCACCATCCTGCCTTGCCGTGGCACTCGGGCACAGGATGGGGACAGTTTGTGGCTTAAGAGGGGAACTCTGCAGCTCCAGATAACGTTGGAGCCTCGTGCTCAGATCCCTGCGGGCACCGAGGGGCTGGAGCTCTGCCGGGAGAAGGATGGCACAGATGGGATTTGGGGGGGAGCCACGGGTGAGAGTTTGTCCCATTAACCCCCCCTTCCCAGCTGTGACACTTCTCGGGCCTCCTGATGAAGTGTGTGCCTGCCCTTATGCTGAACTGCTCCCAGAAAAGAGGATGTGCTCCAAAACCTTTCACTTTCCAAGTATTCAAGGATGAAAAAAGGCCTCAAGTCCATATTGAGGCTCAGGGGGGACCTTGTGGCTCTGCACAAGTCCCTGACAGGAGGGGGCAGCCGGGGGGGGTCAAGCTCTGCTGGCAGGGAACAGGGACAGGAGGAGAGGGAACGGCCTCAGGCTGGGCCAGGGCAGGCTCAGGGTGGATATTGGGAACAATTCCTGCCTGGAAAGGGCTGTCCAGCCCTGGCACAGCTGCCCAGGGCAAGGCTGAGTCCCCATCCCTGGGGGGATTTCAAAGCCATGTGGATGTGGGGCAGTGGTGGCCTCAGCAGTGCTGGGGAATGGTTGGACTGGATGGTCTGGGAGGGATTTTCCAACCCAAACAATTGCATGAGAAAAAGAGAGCATGGAAATGTCAGTAAGTGGGAAAAAGCCTCTAAAAAGGGGCTGCTAAGTCACCTCTGCAGTGAGAGATTCCGTGTGTTCCATCACCTTCCAGAGCTGGAAAAGGAACAGATGGCAAAACATACCAGAAATGCAGTTGTTGCAAAATCCTGGCACACAAAGGAGCTGCGTTTCAGGACATTGGAGCATTCCAAGTGCCAGTGGAGAAACACGAGGCGAGGGCTGCCTCTGTCCTCGGAGGGCCTGGCAGCAGCTCAGGTCTTGTGAGGAAATGTCACCTCAGTTCCTGCTGGAGTGCCACCAGCACCAACCCTCCTGCGCAAACACTGGGCAGGAGCTAAAAACTGAAACTCCTGTTGTTGCTCACTTCCCTATTCCGTGTCAGCAATGATTTCACGCAGGGCCCTAGAAAACATGAGCAAACCACGGTTATGATTTACGGGTTTGGGTTATGCAACCCCCAAATATAAACCGAAATGTGAGACGGCCAAAGACGCATCCTGAAGTATTCCAGGAGCCCAGATCCTGAAATTGCAGGGGTGTTTCTGTAAGTGACCATGTGCCTCGGCTGTACCAGGAAGGGCATCGGAGTGAGCCCCTGGCCGGGCTTTAGGAGCGATTCTGGCAGGGGGAGTTGCTCTGCTGATGTCAGTGGGACGCTCACGTTGGGTTCAGGGAAAGAACAAGTCATGGAGCATCTAAACTTGTGTTTACTGTTTGTGCGAGTCGCTGTAGCAACAGCAGATACCACTCGGGGAGAGAATCCCAGGGCACTTCATCCCTGTCCTCTGCTCTGGAGCCAGGCTGGGAGAGCTGAGGGTGGCCAGCCTGGACAAGAGAAGGCTCTTGAGAGCCTCTTCCAATGCCTAAAGGGGCTCCAGTAGAGCTGGAGAGGGATTGGGAACAAGAGATGGAGGGGCAGGACACAGGGAATGGCTTCCCACTGGCAGAGAATGGAATTAGATGGGATATTGGGAAGGAATTGTTCCCTGGGAGGGTGGGGAGGGGCTGGGATGGAATTCCCAGAGCAGCTGTGGCTGCCCCTGGATCCCTGGCAGTGTCCAAGGCCAGGCTGGATGGGGCTGGGAGCAGCCTGGGACAGTGGAAGGTGTCCCTGCCCATGGGTGCCACTGGATGGGCTTTGAGGTCCCTTCCAACCCAAACCATTCCCTGATATCCATGAATATTAAATATGAAGAAAGCCAGAAAATATTTGTTATTTTAAGATCATTCCCACACAAAGTTTTCAGATTGGTAGAAGAGCAACTCCTAATGGATTCTATATCTGGCTGTTATTTTGGGGTAGCTGTGGCTCTTAAAATATTTCACGGGGGACTTGGAGGATATATTTTAATTTCACATGCTGGTTTTTAAATCAAATTTAGCTTTAGGAGTGGGACTGTAGCCTCTGCTTTCATAATTTATTTGTAAATAGTCCCAAGTTCATCGGAGAGTTGGTGGAGTTGCACGCGGCCAAGGAGGGCCGGTTTGATAAGAGTTGGGGTTTCCGGGGCCATGGGCTCAGCCTGCGTCACTCGGGGGCTTTAGGGACACTTCTGAGTTTCTGAGAAGGGTTGAACTGGGCTCTCTTCCCGCTGTGGGCAAGGACTCTGACTCCTCTTCTCTTGCCCGTGTGATTCCGTGAAATGAGTGGGAATGTGGCGTCTGTGACATTCTTGCTGCCCGAGCAAAGGAGCCAGAGCTCAGCAGCAGGTTCAGAAATGACTGCCCGCTGACCACAGAGGGCAGGCAGGAGGAGCTGGAAGGCACACGCCCCATCAGGCGTCATCTCTGCACTGTTTACTCGAGAAAATGAGTGAAAAAACAAGGCTTAGATGAGTCAAAAGCCAAAGAGACCAAGAGGAACTGCACGGGGACGCAGGTGCTGCATCTCGCTGGGGGCCAAGAGCAGAGGGAGCTGTGGGCAGTGTCCAAAAAAAAGCAAATTCTGAAAGAAAATGTTGACGGTGCTTTTTAAAATCCACTTCTGCACTGGAACAGCAGCAGAACTCACCCTTTTCCCCTTAAAATGATCCTTAGAGAGCTGTTTGCTCTCACTTGTTTGTGTCTCTGCTGTTGAAATGACTTGAGGTATCTCCAGTGGCCGTTTCCAAAACATCCACGTTTAAACCGTGAATCCGTTGGCCTCTCAGTGGTTTTGGTGCAAAGGCTTAGGCAAGTGACAGTGCTCGTGTTGCACATGAGGAAACCCCGCTGCAGCCTGGAGGCATCCCCGCTGCTCCCAGGATTCCTGCAGGAAACCTCACTGGAGTGAAGCAGGGAGGCAGAAACAGAGGGATGGAAAGCCCTGATGCACCCTGCTAAAAATGCTGAAGAACATTTGCAAACGTGTAAAATAGTCACTCTTTATTTAGCTCATCTTCTGAAACCCAAAAATAAATAGAAAATACTTAACAGCCAAACCCTCTAAGCCCTGAAGTTTCCTAATTCACCTCAATCTCCTTAATATGTAAGAGTTTTGCTTGTTTTGGGGGTTGGTTTCCTTTTATTACATAAAACTCTGATTACAGTAAAGGACTATCCTGAATATCAGCTCTGGGGAACTTAAGTCCTTCAGTAGCAAGAACAGATTTCGGTTCTTGGTCCTGCATGGCTCCTTCCGAGGTGAAGATTGGAAGTGAAGTGACAGTGGCAGCGGGTCCTGCAGACCTGGGCAAGGCTGGAAATCCCCCAAAAGGCTAAAATTAGGGTCTGGTGTCAGAGCCTCTGTGAACCTGTTGCTTCTCCTCCTCCAGGAATGCACACATGCCGTGGCTGTGCTTCCTGAGGAGTCTCGGAGCAGGAGAACCCAGCACAGTAACACGGGATTTTATTGAAACACGCGGGGTTCAGTTTGGCTGAGGAGATGGCTTTCACCTATTCCTAAACTCCTAATTTTGCCTGTGCTGGTTTGATTGATCCAAGCATTTTCTGTAACAAGGGATTCGAGCCCTTCCAGGTCAACTAATTTCCATGAAAAAATAGTCAAGAGGGAGTGCTCATAGTAGGAAGGAAAATACACTGAGCTTTGTGTGATTTTGGCTGTTTTCACGTGCCTTTTGATATAGCACAGAATTATGCAGGAATGAGATGACTTCCCATGTTTGGAGCTCAGGAAAAAACCCCGTTAACTTCCAATGCCACAAAGATTTGGATTCACCAGATCTTTAAAACGTGTCTGTGCCAGGTTTCTTGCCGCGAATTACCCTTTGGCAGGGTTTATTTTATATTGGTGTAACTTCAGATGTTTAATGGAAGGTCTTTACCTGGTGATGCTTTATTGACGAGGTGGGTGACAGAGAGGATCTGTCCTTGGGAGGAGATACCAGCACAAGGTGCAGTTCCTTCCCCTGGGGACACCGGGACACGAGGGACACGAGGTAGGGAGGGCTGGGGGACACGTCTGGAGCTCCAGCTCAGCTCCTGAGTGTGCCTGAGCAATCCTGCCCTGTGATGTCACTGGTACCTGCCAGTAGAAATGCTGAATCCATTAGCTCTGACAGATTTATGGGATGAGCATATGTCACCAGGATTATGAGAAGCACTTACATTCATGGGGAGATTTTATGATTCACTGTATCCGCTTGTGGAAACCTTAACTTTTACACCAGAGCTGCTGGGGAGCGCGGTGTCCTGCCGGCAGGGCCAGGGAGCTGAGCTCGGTGGGAGCAGGGAGCAGGGATGGGGGGTTTGGGGTGCAGGGCCTGCTGGGGAGCACAGGCGGAGAGTGGGACCGGTGGGGTGTGGGGCTGATGGGGACAAAGCCAGCAAAGCTGGAGAGCCAGGAGTGACAGGGAGCAGGGCCAGGGCAGGGGAGCAGGGCCAGGACAGGGGAGCAGGGCCAGGAATGGGGAGCAGGGCCAGGACAGGGGAGCAGGGCCAGGAATGGAGAGCAGAGCTGGTGGGGAGTGGGACTTAGTGGGGTTGAGGAGCAGGGCTGGAGGGGTTGGGGAGTGGCTGTAGGGAGCAGGGGTGTTGGGGTGTAGGGCTGTAGGGAGCAGAGCTGTTGGGGTGCAGGGATGCTGGGAGCAGGGATGTTGGGAAGCCGGGCTGTTGGGGTGCAGGGATGTTGGGGTTCAGGGCTGTTGGG
>VZTA01019365.1:97093-136070 GCA_013398855.1 Mohoua ochrocephala | reverse complement strand
GCCCGCTGCCCGCGGCTGCAGCGGAGCCGGGCACAGCCCCGGGCCGGCCCGGCAGCTCCCAGCCCGCTCCTGCCCCTTCCAGGGCTCCCAGACAGCGCTTCCAGCCCCGCGCTGCCCATCAGGGAGTTGTCACAGTCACAAATTCCCGTCGCATCCACGTCTTTGCCCAGTCGCGATGGTTTTAAACTCAGTTCTGCACCACCTCGATGTTGTTATTGTTTTGGGGTTTGTTTTTTTTTTTCCTAATTGGAAATTACTGCAGTCAGAAATGCTGAATCAGAAACTGAATTTATGGAAAAAAGTTGAGCAAAGAAATCCCGTGTTGTTTCAGCTTCCTCTTCTGGTAGTGATTACTACGATGTGCAGGGGCAAAGGAAGCAGTAAAAGTTTTATAGACCGAGCTTTCGAGAAAGAAATATTATTTTTTCGTTTGAGTTTGTGTTGAGGGAACCCTGGATGAAAGTTGAGGGGGTTCAGGCTGCACTTCCAGTGTGAACACGATGCCCTTCAGTTTGAGGGTTCTTTTTTTTTTTTTTTCTTGCTGGGTGACAAATCTGGCCTCGTGAAGGTGAAACTAAATTGCTCATTGTAGCACTTGAAAGTTGCGATTACTCGGGGTGCAGATGGCTTGCAGCTGGCTTGAGCAAAAGCTTCCTGAAACTTTGTTCTTTCATAACCCGTTTCTGAAATGTCTGCACTTTCTGGTCAACTTCCAGTTTCACAGTTTTCGGCTGTGAAAGAGAAGCATAAAATGGCCTCACACCTCTCTTCCCTTTCCTCTGGATCTGTAAATACTGTCACAAATCATGGCACGGTTTGGGTTGGAAAGGACTTTAAATGCCCGGTGATTTGGGGGATTCGTGGCTTTTTGGGAGGTTTTGGTGGCAGACAATGCCCAGAGTGGTCTGGCAGTGCAAGGAGCTGCTGGGTCGCTCCCGCATCTTCAGGAGGAGGCTGCAGCAGCCCTTCCCTGCTCCGAGCATCCCATCCCATCCCATCCCATCCCATCCCATCCCATCCCATCCCATCCCATCCCATCCCATCCCATCCCATCCCACCGCCAGCTCCGCTCCGAGGCGTCTCCATTTGTCACCGGTAAATAGCGAACCCGGCAGATGTTTTGAAAACAGGATGCCGGGGCTGCGCATTATTAAAGAAAAAACGGAAAGAGAAACAGTCTAGATAGGAAGAAAGCAAATAGGCTCGGCATGCTCCCAAGCGCAGGAGCAGAATAAACACTGACCTATCTTCCTGACCTCCGCTCTCGCCAGTTCCTGGCCCCGCGCCACCCAAGCCAAACTACGTCATTTGAGCCTGATAGTAGGCATGGCACAGCTGTTGCAAGTGTGACTCGAATTTCCTGTCTCCTTCCTGACAGACGTAGTTTAGAAAATCCAGAGTTGCAACAACAGCGCTGAGAGAGGCAGAGAGGGAGCCTCTCGGCGTTCGTGTGCGCAGGGGGATTCTCAGAAGCGCTGCGGCAAAAAGGAGGCAGCGGAGGGGGAAGAGCCATGCGGGACGGCAGCCGGGCTTTGAGCTGATGGGGTTCGGAAGGCAGCGCTTAAAACGTGTGCGTATTGTTCCTTAAAGCCGGGAGTTAATGACAGGAGAGCGAGGGAGTGAGCGGCTCGGCTTGCAGCGGGCTGCGCTGACAGCAGGGAGCCGAGGGACCCCGCAGTGCCACCCGCAGGGATCCCACGGAAAGCTGGCAAAGAGGGAACTCTGTTCCCTGGGATGCTGTCAGCGTTTGTGAGTCCTGATGCGTTTGCAGAGCAGTGCTTGATGTGCAAACCAGCCCGGGCTCTCTGCAGAACTAACCATGCACAGCGCCCTTATCTTTCTAATTCAAACAAAAAATAACCTGCAAAAGTACCTGGGTGCAGCTGCCATGAAGGGAGTTTATTTTTCTAATATCTCATTTCCTAACATCTTTTGCTGGGAGCCGGTACGGCCCTGCAGCTTTGCACTGAAACAAAATAACCTGCGAGGAGCTCTGCAGGCGCTCCGTGCTGCCCGAGGGAGTGAACCACACTTATTTACATTATTGTTACATATATACTCTTTTTCCTGCATTTATCATCCTGTCCAGCCTCCAGCTCAGACGAGTGCTGTGTCAGAAGGGTTTGTGAGTCAGGGATGATAAAGAAGGGGGTATTTTCTCTCGTGGTGCAGGGTTGTGTTGGCATTAGGCAGCTGTCCTTGGCCCCGCTTTCCTGCAGATGGGAGCTGCTCTGGTCCCTCATGCAGCGTTTGGGATCTGCGGCAGGACGTGCTCAGTGCATCCCCTGGATCATAAGAAGGAGCAGGTCTTTTTCCCAGCTGAAACGCTGGGCTTGCCTGCTCCAGGTTCTTGTGGGGCCATCACATCATAAAATGGAGGGATGGAGAGCATGAATCGTTTCTGCAGAGCTGCCTGTGCGTGCGGGATGCAGCCCAGAGGGAGATACCTGCATGGACCTGAGCAGCACCTTTGCCTCTCCTTAAATTAGACCCGGCTGATTCAGAGCTTTTTGCAGTGCGTCGAGTCCAGAGAGCAGAATCTGAGGTCTCTGGGGATAGTCTAAGTTTAAATAGACAGAGTGTGAGTGGTGTCCTCAGCCTGCCGGGCACTCTCATGACTTTGCAAACCCTCTTGTCTCTACCCAAACTGTCCCCTGGGGGACCCTTCCTTGCAAACCCTTAAACTCTCTTGCTGCAGCTCTTGCAGACGTCTCTGTTATTCCCAAATGCTGGATAACCCAGCTCAAGCCTCGCCAGCCGGGGGTCGTGTCCGGCCAGCGGCGCTCGGGACAGCAGCACAACCGCTCCGCGCTCCTCTCTCGCTTGTGAGCCGCAAGATAAACACGACTGATTTCGTTTTGCTTGGGTTGCAAAGGGCATTTCGGTCAGAAAAGCGGAGCAAGGCCGCACCTCGCTTTCGGGAGAGGGTGGCTAAATAAACATCTGGCCATTAATGTAAACCGCCGGGGCCGCGCTGGAGGTCGCGGCCGAGTGCCAGCCGTGGATGTGCCGGGCTGCACAAAGTCCCGCTCGTCCCCTCCCTCCTGCCAGCCCGGCAGCCCCCAGCCCTGTCCCCTTCCTACGTGATGTTTCCCTTAAGTGGTGCCGAGCTGTTTAGTCTTCCCCTGGCTTTGCGCTGGGACTTCCTTTGTTTAATCGCCGCACAAAGAGAGGTTTGTTCGCTGCGGCAGCCGGCGGAACAAAGACACTTCCACGTCTCCTGTTTTTCCAAGGCGGGATGAATCACTGAGCTCCGCACGCCGGTATTCCCCTCGCTCGCACGGGGATCTGCGTTGGGAAAGCGGCGATCGGAGCGCCCTGGCAGGGCCGGGAGAGCCGCGGAGCAGCGCTGGCAGCGCTCCCCGCAGCGCCGCTCCTGCAGAGCCCCGCGCACATCGTGGCGCTTTGACGTCGCTCTTTAACCATTCCCTGGCCGTGCAGCCGCCGCTGCCGAGCAGGACCCCGCGCCATCGGCATGCTCCAGGAGGTAGGAGCTGGTTCTGGCTCAGCTTGGGAATATTCCCCCCCCCCAGCTGGGTGTTATCGGATGGGTTTGGTCCGTGCTGGGGATGTCCTTGTGCTAGAGGACAGGGCACTGCGGGAGCGGGGTTTGCAACAGAGGCGCTCGGAGGGGTGAGCGGGAGCTTCCAGAGAAAGCTGCTGGATCAGGAGGGAACAGCTCGGGATGCTGGCTCTGACCCAGGCTGGGAATCCCCTCGGGATTTGGGAAGCTTGGTCCCAGTCAGCTCCTGTGTATCAGTCTCATCACCATCATAAATGGACTTTAGGATGGCTGTCTCTGTATCCATCCCATCCCTCCTCCCGTGCTCATTGCCCTCTAAAGCAAATCGTTCTGGGGCTGTCAAATATGCCCTAAAAGCGGGGTGGGATATTGGGGCCATACGTATTTAATAATGTAATACTTTGTTCTTGCCAGCCCTCTGGGCTGTCTGTCCAGGTATCTTGGTTAAACTGCTTCAAATGTACTAAAAATTGAAATTTTGGAAAGCTGCAGCATTGACTGTGGGGTGTGTGGGTATGGGATTAGGAGACACTGTCACCGTCTGGGACACCCTCCTGGAGCAAAGGGATTTTGAGTGCTGGATGCTTTCCCATCTCTTGGGATCTCGTGGTGAATATATGGAGAAAGTCCGTGCAAGGGGGATCCCTTGGCCACTGCTGGTGCAGAGATCAAGGCTTTGGCAGGGTAGGATTTTGGTTCAAATCCATCTCCCCAAGAGTGTTTTGGGATCTGTCACCCATCCTCCGGGCCACAACGGTGCCCGGGACCTTCCAGCGTGTCCTTTAACCAATTCTGGTTTTCCTGGGACGCAATGGGGTTTTAAAAGTTCTGCATTCTCAGACTTTTACGTTATAACACATCAGGGTGGGGCTTAAATAAATAATAGCTCAAAGGCAGGTTCAAAATGAATCATGAGCTGAGGGCAGCACTGGAGAGTGACTAAAGGTTGGGAGCAGGGACGTCTCTGGAGTGAAGGATACCGGTGACATCCCAGAGGAGCAGCATCACTCGGGATGAAGGAGCTGAGGAGGATTTCAGTGCAGTCCTCATCCTCGCCCTGGTTTTGAGTGATTTTCTGGACCAGGCCACTTTCCACAGGCTCCAAACCCTTACTTTAGCCCCCAGTCGTGTTCCGTGGGGCAGCTGCAGGTCCAAATATTTGCATTCAGTGAAATGAATTGAAAGATGTTGAGTTATCAAAGGCAGGACAAGTTGTGGGGATGGATTGGGATGGAGATTCACCCTCAGAGCTCTGAGAGGGAGAGATTCCCCCGATTAAAGTCTGGCTTAAAGCAAACAAACCAGAAGTGCCTCACCTTGCTGCTGGTTTAGCACAGCTGGGCCAACTGCAGCAAAAGGGTTCTGAGGAGCATTTGCCTATCTCTGTGTGAGAAGGAGTTTTCATTTCATTTTATCTCCGTTAATTAGTGCCTCCTGTATGGGTTTGATGCTTGCATTAGGCTCATTTTCATTTTGGCAGGACCGACTGCCACGGTTTTTGGGGGATGCTGAGTTACACCAACTTCTTCCCAGGATTTTCACTGCCCTCTTCCCAGGATTCCCTCTTTATCCCGTGTTTTCTGAAGCAAACAAACTTCTGTCGATTCAAAGTTGCCAGAATTTTTTTTTTTTTTTCCCAACACGGGCATCTTGGAAAAGTCATCTCAGGGCACAAAGTTATTTGAATTTTCCAAAGCCTGTTCTCCTACTCAGGTAAAACCCCAGCTGGATTTGCCTAAATGATGACTGCAGAGCTTGATTCAAATTTAAATTAAATTTAAATTGCTGCTTCATACGATTAACAAAATCCCATGTTTAATTGCATCGCTCTCTTGTTAAATGACAAATGCTCTTCCCTCTCTGCTAGTTGTTATTTTGGGGGCGTTTGTTTCTGGTCGAGGGCATAATCCAGGTTATTCCACCCAAATTCCCAGCATCTCCTGGCTCCCCAGAGGAGCAGGGACGGCTCTGTGAGCGCAGGGGAGGCTCTTTGGTTTGTGGGCTCTCCTTACGCAGTCGCTCGGCTTCCTCTGGCACCGAGGCCCCGGCGCTGTGGTTTGCAAGGGTGTGACTGACACAAGATTTGGGGCTGAGATGTGCAGCTCTCTCTGCTCTCGGGGCCACAGATGTTGTCAGCTGCATCAGGGCTTGCTTTAATCAACTTTGTGTCAACAAACGAGCTGCTGGAGGTTTGCATTTCGTGCTGCTTCCTCGCCTTCAGCACGGGCTGGTTCTCAGCAGCTCCTCTTCCTCAGCCTCTTTTCGCTCTCAACGCGACCAGCATTCTTCCAGCTGGTAGAATTATTCTGAAAATGATTTTGCAGAACAAGTGTTTTGGCCTGTTCCTGCTTTTATTTACTCGCCTCTCCCCAGAGGGAAGAATAAAAGCAGCGCTGGGATGAGAAATTGGTGTGGACGCTCGCCGTGCTGCTCTGGGAAAGGTGGGGCTGATTTGGGGAGTTATCCATGGCCTGGACGTGCCTTTCGTGTGGTTCTTCCTCCCAGCAGTGCAATTTGTGTTATAAAATGCACCTTTCAGTGGGGGAGAGAGAGGAAATCCACACAGAACCCAACCAGATGAGCTGTAGACTCCAGATGTAGCTGTCAAGATAATTGGGCAGGAGAAATCTGTTCTGGATGTTGGAAAAGCATTTTGGATGGAGAAGAAACCGACCTGAGCTTCCTCCAAAGGATCCCAAAGCTTCAGACTGGACCAAACCTCCCTGCTGGGGTTTTTCCACCCAAGGAGACAAACGATCTGTGCTTTGTCACACCAAACAACGAGAAATGACCGTCCGAGGCCGGGCTGGACAGGGCTTGGAGCAACCTGGGACAATGGAAGGGGTGGAACAAGATGGTTTTCAAGGTCCCTTCCAACCCAAACCAGTCTGGGTTTCTTCTCTGAGATCTGAAACTCTGCCAGTCCTGGTAATTTCTATCAATCCAGCCAAAGGGAAACCCAACCCAAGGATTTGGGCAGTGGTGTTGGACACAGGGATCCATGGGCAGTGGTGTTGGACACTCCAGGACTGGGATCCATGGCAGTGGTGTTGGACACTCCAGGACCAGGATCCACGGGCAGTGGTGTTGCACACTCCAGGACCGGGATCCATGGCAGTGGTGTTGCACACTCCAGGACTGGGATCCATGGGCAGTGGTGTTGCACACTCCAGGACCGGGATCCGTGGTGAGTGGTGTTGGACGCAGGGATCCATGGCAGTGGTGTTGGACACTCCAGGACCGGGATCCATGGCAGTGGTGTTGGACACTCCAGGACTGGGATCCATGGCAGTGGTGTTGCACACTCCAGGACCGGGATCCATGGCAGTGGTGTTGCACACTCCAGGACCGGGATCCATGGGCAGTGGTGTTGGACACTCCAGGACTGGGATCCATGGGGTGTTGAACACTCCAGGACCGGGATCCATGGCAGCGGCTGCAGGAGCAGGCAGGAGCGGATCTGGCCCCGCAGGGCACACGGGGATTTCTCCCAGTGCCGGCGCAGAGCCGGGCGGGCACACCTTGCCCACACATGACACACCGATTTTCAGGGAAGCACGGCGCTGGCTCCTCCGTGACCCGGGCCCTTCCCCGCGGCCGAGGGGGATTTTCCTCCGCAGTGAGTAACACCCGGAGCCTGCTCGGGAGTGGAGAAATCCAATCTCGCCGTGGAGCTGCGCGAATCCCCGGCGCTTTCCCTGGGCAGGCTCCCGTAGGGAGTTTTTCCTTTCCGGCATTCGCAGCAATTTGCATATTTCGAGTCTCATTTGGCTGGAAATGAGCTGGAAATGCCCCAGTGCTGCAAACACTCAGCTCGAGCTTCCAATTCATCACTTTTTTTAAGCCCCGTGTTGCATAAATCCCGTCCCACCCAAGGGAGGTTCTGCTGCTCTCAGAAATGCTAAACTTCACGGGGGAAAATCTGAATATTGTTCTGTCTACATCAGATAGATGTTGTTGCTTTCATGAGCAGCCACATGCTGATTTATGGCAACCTGCTATTTATTTATCAACATTTACATTGTGGATTCCTAAATTATTCTAATAACATCAGGCCAACAAGTTGGTCATGATGTTGCTCCTTTAAAGTCTTCCTTTGAACATCTCTATAAATCAAGGCTGCTTTGATGTGAAATTGGAGATTTCATAAGCCCGTGTTTACTTTTGGGTTTCAAAAATCAGCTGAAGGGAAAACAAAAAAACCCCAAAAAACAAATAGTACTTTGTATCTCATTAAAAAGAGTTTCTAGCACATTAAACGCGATATTGTTTTAGGAAATAAGAACTAGAAAGAGCTGCAGAAGAAATTTGATTTTTTTAATGACTGATAGTTGACTGCAACCATTCCGCTTTTCTCCAGGCACTGAAACATGGCTGGAAACTCTCCTTTAGTGCTGTTTGGCAGGAAACAGGCTCAGGGTTTGTTGGTTTTTTTTTTTTAATTTAAAAATTAAAAAATGGCACCTCCCATCATTCTCCATGGAGTGCCCAGGAAGGAAGATCGATGGGAATTATGAAGTAACAAGGACAGCTGCAAATTTGTTTGCCACGGTCCTTTCTGTAAGTGACGTAACAGCAGGACAACACAGATAAGCAGGGTTACTGCTCCTCCAAATCCAGGAATTTTAACTCTTCGCTTCCGAACTTTCAAAGAAATGCTCCGCGCTTCCAAATTCCAGGAGTCGGGTTCGGTGCCTCTGTGCAAGGCAGGGATGAGATGTGAGAAGAGAGGGCTGGGAATAACAAATATTCCTTCAGTGGGGTGGTATTAATCCCGTTTTTTTTAACCTGGAGCAGAGCGTCACATCCATCCCATCCCATCCCATCCCATCCCATCCCATCCCAGACAAAGGCGTTACGCATTCCCTGTCTGAGCTCGCTGCCGATTGCACGGATGAGTAATTTCCCTCCTGTGTGTAAATTCCCTCCTGTGTGTAAATCATTTCCGACGGGACTCCCGTCCCTGCTCCGACACTCGGGCAGGTGAGGGGCGGCTCTTCCCAGCTCCCAGAGCCGGGCATCCCTCGATTCCCAGGAAAAGAGCTGCTCGGTGGAGTCCCACCAAGGTTTAATTGCGCCTCTGGACCTGCCGTAATTACCCGCGTAATTAAGCGAGGAGGATTCAGCCCGGCTGCCTCAGCGAAAGTAACCCTCGGCCCACAAATCCTTTTGTTCTGGGGATTTCTAGGAGCGCTGGGAGAGCCGGGGATGGAAGCTTTGCGTCAGAAGGGTGGGTCGGGAACAGAGTTTATAAACACTGGAGATCTGCAGCGAGATTCCTCCATCAAAGTGTGGGGTGGGACCCCTCTCTCCAGAGCTTCTCCGGGCCGGGCCGGAGCCCCAGAGCATCCGAGCTGCTCTTTTATCTCCAAATCGCCCTCAGCTCCTGCAAATGACTCCGGCTGGTTTTAAGCAGCCTCTTTGCATAAGGACTCTTGGCCTCGGGGAACCCCAGCTGGTCTAAATCGACTTCAAAGGAGTTCCATCAGCAGCAGATCCCCGCTCCTGTCTTTATTCTCCCTGTGATGCGCCAGGAACACCTCTCCAAGCTCCAGAGGGAATGGGAACAGGAATAACAGCAGGATTCATCGCTGGAGTCAGTGGGAGACTGGAAAGGCCAAGAGCTGCGGGTGCTCCTTCGTGGCTCTCCTTAGGGGAGGAGCGGAGTCGTGCTTTCCATGAAGAGCCAGAAAAGTGGGAATTTCCACACGAAATCATCAGGGAGGTTTTCCCAGTCCCCATCTCGGTCATATCATGGAATCCCAGAATGGTTTGGATGGGGAGGGACCTTAAACCTCACCTCATCCCACTGTCCCAGGCTGTTCCAAGCCCCAATGTCCAGCCTGGCCTTGGGCACTGCCAGGGATCCAGGGGCAGCCACAGCTGCTCTGGGCACCCTGTGCCAGGGCCTGCCCACCCTCCCAGGGAACAATTCCTTCCCGATCTCCCATCCAGCCCTGCCCTCTGGCACTGGGAAGCCATTCCCTGTGTCCTGTCCCTCTCCATGCCTTGTCCCCAGTCCCTCTCCAGCTCTCCTGGAGCCCCTTTAGGCCCTGGAAGGTCATGACAAGGTCACCCTGAACCCCCAGCATGGTTGGGCTCCTAAATCTGGCAGATTCGATCATAAATTAGGCCGAATTTTCTTGCTCTGCGTAGAACTGAAGCCCATTTGGTCAGGATGGGGTGCCAGGGCAGCTGCCAAGCGGCTCCAGGAGCTGCCGTGCCCTTGGTGCCAACGTCACCACCCTCCCACGGTCCCTCACCGAGGATTTCCGTGTCTGGAAGCAGAGCTCAGCAAAGGAATAAAGGTGGGGAGAAGCCCTGAGCAGTGAGAGCTTGGCGTGGGCAGCAGGAGGGGAACTGGGAGGAGGGGAACTTTCCCACTGGTAATCAAGGAAATTCCCGCCCGCACGCACGGCTGGAAAGCTGGAAAGGAACTATGATTCCCTGGAGCAGAGGATGCATGGAATAGGGTCACTGCTGGTAATCAAAGAAGGATTCAATTCTGGGAGGCTTAATTTGGTGCAGATGAGCTCTGCAGTCAGGCAGAACAGGAAAGCTCCACGCAATGCCGGGGCTCCTTCTCACACAACGCTCCAGATGCTTCCAGACTCACTGGGAATGTTGCCACGTGCCTTTGGGTACAGAAAATGGCACTTGGGCTTCGTCTTATTTGTGTTATCGGCACTGCTCCTATCGGTTAGAGGTGTTCATGGTGCTGTGGGCAGAATTTGGGGTGGAGGGAAAGAAGCACTGAGCCCAAATCCTGATTTTCTTCTTTTTAAGGGAAACCCCCTGGAGCTGGGGTGGGCATCCCCTCCTGGTCCATGCACTCCTAATTCCCATCTCTTAGCGAGCTTGTCGGTGCTAATTTCCTTTGGAAAAGGCACGGGGGTGATTATTAATTACGAAAATGAATGAAAAGAACAGCACGGCTCCCCGTGCTGCTAATGGCCATTACCGTAATTACCCGCGTGGCTGCCGGGCATTACCGTAATTGCAGGCGGCGGTCTCCGAAGCCCCAATCCCTGGGTTTGCTCCACGTGGAGCAGTTGGAATTTTCTCCTCGCTCGCTGCAATCTGTTTGTTTTCCCCGTCGCTGTCGCATGGATTTAAGGACGGGATTGCCACGGGGGAGGGTTGCTTGTGACATCAGCCATTGATCCCTGCAGAGGCAGCAGCCTGCTTGCTCCCTGCAGAGCAATTCCCCGGGAAGCAGCGTCGCTCCGGAGCATCCTGACATCAAGGAAGGATCCCAAAAACCCGGCCACGAGCCGTGGAACATCCGGGATGCCTCGGTGTTTTTGCAGGGGGTTGTGTGATTAGGTAGATCCTGCTTAGGTGCCAGCGTGGTTGGGATGGTAAATCCCAATAAACTTTGCAAATCCTGTGGGAATTGCCACAGCTCCGGGAAGCTCAGCTGGGTTTGACCCTCACGGTCCTTTCAGCAGTGCTGTGACTCTGCTGCCTGTGTTTATCAAAGGGCTGGAAAAGTGAGGGAGATTAAGGCTGTGGGGGGCAGATTCCCGCTTCCAGATGGGGTAGGAGAATCCCGAGGATTTTTCCCTGCTGCAGATGGCTCGGGTGACCTTGTGGAGGCCACTCAACTGCTCTGTGCCTCCGTGGAGAGGCCGTGGCCGCCCTTTGTGCTTTGTGGGGCCACTTGTGAGGTAAAGTTGTTTGTCCACCAGCGCTGGGGCTCATTGATCTGAAAGGGGCCATTGTGGAGAAACCTCGAGTGATTCAGGGGTGCTTAAAAGTGGTTTGTGTGATCATCTGCTGATGGCGTTTTCCCGGTGCGGACAAAGGCCTGGCTGCAGGGAAATGCTGCAGCACATGCTTGGCTGTAGGGCCGTGGGAGGGCTCACGTGTCCCGGCTGCCGCTTGTGACCGCTGCAAAGACGTCACTGGGAGGAGAGACGGGGTCAGGGCTCCCCTCCCCTGCCACGGGCTCGCCCTGCCTCGGGTTTCACTCCTGCTGCCCCTCCTGCTCCTTCTCCAAGGTTTTTCTCGGCGGTTTCTAAAGGGCTTTTGTCCCTCGCGGTTGGCAGGAGGCGTAGGGGAGATCCTGTGGGACAAAATCCGTGGCCCAGCGCTGTGGGGTGTGTTCCTGGGCAGCCAGAATCCTTCACATCCCAATCCCTCCTGTATCCCGCGGGATTCCAACCCTCACATCCCAATCCTGCCTGTATCTCATGGGATACCATCCTTCACATCCTGCTCTTTCCTGTATTCCATGAGATTCCAGCCTTCACATCCCTCTTCTGTCCATATCCCATGGGATTCCAACCTTCTCATCCCTCTCCTTCTTGTATCCCATGAGACAGGATTTAAGCTGCTGGAGTTACCTGGAATGGGAGGTCTCACTGTGTGACGGTGAGAGTAGGGTTGGATGGGATACTGGGAAGGAATTGTTCCCTGGGAGGGTGGGCAGGCCCTGGCACAGGGTGCCCAGAGCAGCTGGGGCTGCCCCTGGATCCCTGGCAGTGCCCAAGGCCAGGCTGGACGGGGCTGGGAGCAGCCTGGGACAGTGGGAGGTGTCCCTGCCCATGGCAGGGGATGGAATGGGACGGGCTTGAAGGTTCTTTCCAACCCAAGCCATTCCAAGATTCCCTGTTTCTGTGACACTGGCAGGACAGGGCAGGAGGGGACAGCAGGGACGGAGGTGGCATTGTCCCAGCAGGTTGCACCCCCCCTTTTGGGCTGCAGAGGTGAAAGGGAGGTGCCATCAGCTTCCCACCTCTGCTCATCTTGAATTTAAGGAGAGGAGAAGGTCGGTCACGACTTCCTTCGCTCCACGTGGCCGAAGGTTGAGCTGGAGTCCCATCTGGATGTTCTGGAGCCGTGCCTTGTCCAGCCTGGGCTGTCCATGGGAGCGGGGACCAGGATTCCAGGCTGTGCCCACACCTCACGTGTCCCACGGCACGTGGGGACGCCTCGTGCCATCATTCCAGGAGAGGCTGATAGCTGGGAAGGCAGCTGGAGACAGGAAAAGATTTCACAGCAAAGATGGCCCTTTTATTTTGGGAATCCTGGCCTCTGGCATGTGCTGTGTTCCCGGCACAATCACCAAGGACGTCCTGAGCAGCGGGAGAGCTGCTCATCCCGGTGATTCCATGCTGGGAGCTGTGCACGGGCACGGCACAAGAGATTTTCTTTGGATTCCATGTCAAGGACAGCTCCAGCTTCCTCATAGCAGGATCGCTTGTCCCTTTGAAATAAAAACTGCAGGAATGATTAAATCTTGGAATCCAGATTGTGAATCACAGAGTGGCTGGGAAGGACCTTAAAGCTCATCTCGTTCCACCCCCTGCCTCGGGCAGGGACATTACAGACACATTCTTTTGAGAATGAATGTATGAATTTATGAATTGCAGTTACAGATTTAAGGTGATTAATTTTTATACCTCTTACCCGAAGGGTATTTCCAGTTTGGAAAGGGACATTTTGCTGAGTTGCTGCATTTTGCCCTTTACCACGTAGGAGGAAAAACCTGATCACACCGAAAATGTGAAAAATGCTTTGAAAAAATCCACCTGGGAATACTTCAGATATCCCAGTCTCCTTAAGGAATAGGATTAAAGCAAAGCAGGGATGGAGACGAGACTGCTGCCTGCTTTTCCCCGATTTAAATATTCCCGAGCTTCCTCCATTTTAATTTCCCCTCAAAAACATGGCTGTGTTAGCGGAGCTGGCAGCCCCTCGGAAAGCAGCATCATTCTCCTGGCGCGGCTCAGCTGAGCCGGGCTCGTGTGGAGCGGGGACCCCCTTCAGGAGCTGAGCGAGCAGCACGATCCCAAATTCCCCAGCGCTTCCAGGCGGATCCGCGTGGATCCGTCGCCGCTCCTTTGTGCATCCCCGGATCTCATCCCTGTCTCCCGGGCGAGCGCATCCACCCACGGGCAGCCTCGCAAGGATGCGCTGCCAGGCTGGGCATTGGCTGGGATCAGCAGCCGCCGGCTTTTGCGGGATCTCTGCCTTGGATGAACGCTGATTTTTTTGGGGGGGGGGATTGGGAAAAAGGGTCCGTGTGCCCCAGGAGCTCTCCCGTCGGAGCGGCGATTTCTCCGGGAGGATTTGTGCTGGCTTGCAAGGAGCTTTCCAAAATGCCTGAAGCCAACTATTTGTTATCTGTGTCTTGGGGTTACATTAAGGTGGGTTTAATTCCTGAAGGATTATTAATTCCTGAATTATTAATGGCTGATTTTTTTTTGTGTGTGTGTGTGCTGTGTTGCTCGGAGAAAGCCTCTGTGAGGAAAATCTGCTTTAAAAATGCTGATTTCTGTGTGTTTTGGCTAATCGTGTGTGTAGTGTGCATGCAGAATCCATGGATGTCGGGGTTTTTTGGGGGAGATTTCGGTGTTGCAGGATGAAATGATGCAGCAGTGCAAATGTTGGATTATAAAATCAGGAGGGTCACAGCATGAATGTCTAAGGGAATAATGCCTGAACGCCACATTTTGCTGTGCCATCTTCAGATTCAGGGCATCTTTCCCCTCTGGATGGGCAGCTGTCTGTTTGTATAACACAAAATGGAGCGAATTTAGGAAATCCAGAACAAAAGAAGGTTTGGGGATGGGGGATCTCAACCTGAGGTGGTAAAAATCAGAGCTTTCGCAGACATTTATCTGAAAACGCTCTCTCCTTGTTTGTGACAGTAACAGTTAATGAGCATCTGTGGAGGAAATTAATTCCGTGGGCTGAAAAGAAATATCCAGTCATGGTGATGCCGAGCAGGATGGAAACGAAACCATCTGCCGCTGACTCCATCCCAGATACCCCCGGAATTTCGGGTGGTGGGGGAGTCTCCCGTGCGAACGCCGCACGGATTTGGGAGAGGATTCCATAAAAATGCCGCTTTTGTCTGTGCTCTTCCCCCCGCAGTTCAAGAGGATGCTGAACCGGGAGCTCACACACCTGTCCGAGATGAGCCGCTCCGGCAACCAGGTGTCCGAGTACATTTCCAACACTTTCCTGGGTAAGGAATGCATTCCCAAGCTTTTTTTNTTTTTTTTTTTTTTTTTTAGCTCGGGGAGGGGTTAAGGGCAGCCTCTAATTGCCCCCATTCACAGCTTCCCTCGCTGGGTTTTCCCTTTCAAATGGCTGCGGGAAGGGGAAGAATGGTGTTTGGATAAGTGTATCCACAGAGGAATTCCTTCCCGAGCCCATGGGGTGTTTCTGGGAGGGTTCCGTGGGGCTGGCGGCGGCCGCCTTATGCAATGCTGGGGTTTTGTGGTGACCTTATGGAAAGGACAAAGTCACACAAACCCAGCTGCAGCCACTGCCTCGTTCCAGCTGCGTCTTCCCTCCAGAGATGGGGCTCAGACTAAACCATCCCCAAAATTTTATTCATTACTTTGTGTAAATCTGCTCGTTTTGCGCCAGAAGTCAGGAAAAAAAGGGGACATTTTGCATTTCATTCATTCTGTCGGAGCTCCCAGCTCTCCGGGCATGAATGAATCCTCTGTGCCAACATTTGTTAGGAGAAATGGGATTTTCTCAGGGAGCAGCTTTAGGATTTGTGACCGTTTGGGTATAAAATGAGCAGCCTCACATTGATAGATATCCCTGAATCCAACAGCTCCAAAGGCTGAGTGGATGCTGGAGCTCGTGGGGATTCGTGCCCTGAGGTTGGAATGCGTTCCCTGCGTGACACACAATTATTCCCATTAAGGATTTTAAAGTGATCCCAGTAGCCAGCTGCAGCTGGAGCTGCTGCCTGCATTCAGGACGGGCACAGCATTCCCAGTCCATGGAAGTTCGGAGCTGCTTCGTGGGAATGCTTTGGTCTCGTTGCTCAGCTAAATCGGGACATCCAGAGCATGGGTTCAAACAGGGAATAGGAGCAAGGCTGGGACACAGAGGGGCAAGTCCAGGGGTTTGGCTGGTGGCCAGCTCTTCCCGGCAGCCACGTGAGCGTGGAGCAGGATGTGCTGAGCAGGAATTGCCGATGTGGCCACCAAAAATAAACCCCACAAACACTCAGGGTAATGGGGCCTGGATCCCAGCAGGGGCTGATGAGCCAAGAGCTGCTGCTGCTGCTGGGATTTTTTTATCCATGGAATCCCAGACTGGTTTGGGTTGGGAGGGACCGTAAGGATCATCCAGTCCCAGCCCCTGCCATGGGCAGGGACACCTCCCACTGTCCCAGGCTGCTCCAAGCCCCAATGTCCAGCCTGGCCTTGGGCACTGCCAGGGATCCAGGGGCAGCCACAGCTGCTCTGGGAATTCCATTCCAGAGCCTGCCCACCTTCCCAGGGAACAATTCCTTCCCAATATCCCATCCAGCCCTGCCCTCTGGCACTGGGAAGCCATTCCCTGTGTCCTGTCCCTCCAGGCCTTGTCCCCAGTCCCTCTCCAGCTCTCCTGGAGCCCCTTTAGGCCCTGCAAGGGGCTCTGAGCTCTCCCTGGAGCCTTCCCTTCTCCAGGTGAACACCCCCAGCTCTCCCAGCCTGGCTCCAGAGCAGAGGGGCTCCAGCCCTGGGAACAACTCCACAGCTTCCTCTGGACCTGCTCCAGCAGCTCCGTGTCTGAATTCCTGCTATTCCCCATGCTCAGGCAGCTCCATTTCCCTTGGCAGAGGGGCTGGGCAGTGCTCTGCTCATTGCTGTCCTTCTCACGTGCCCGGTGACGGTGGCATCCCCGTGCTCGGTGGCAGTGTGGGGGCACTCGGGGCCCTGGCACTGCTGAGGGGGGCAGGCTCTCCAGATTGGGCCAGATTGCAGCCTGATTGCTGCTACTAAAAAAAATATGAGGGAAGCTTTTAACAGGATCATCAGCTGTTCCAGGAAGTGGTGCTGGTATGGGTTTTATGAATGAGTTTTATCCTCCCTAAAATGTAACGAAATGAAATGAACGCCCAGAATAACAGGAGTCTACCAAGTGAGGAGGTTGAACAAACAAACAAACAAGAAATGTGTGGGTAGGACTCTCATTTATCTCCAGAGATGGGGATCATTCAGAGAAATTAAACCCAGATCACGTGACTTCATTCAGCCTTTTGGTTTTATTCGGGCAAGGAGTGACAGGGCACAGGGAATGGCTTCCCACTGCCAGAGGGCAGGGATAGATGGGATATTGGGAAGGAATTCCTCCCTGGGAGGGGGATGAGACCCTGGCACAGGTTGCCCAACACCCCTGGCAGTGTCCGAGGCCAGGCTGGAGCACCCTGGGACGGTGGAAGATGTCCCTGCCACAGCAGGAGGTGGAACAAGATGATCTGTAAGGTCCCTCCCATCCCAACTTATTCTGTAATTCCATGATGAAATGAGCTGAGAAGGCTCCAGGAAGGAGCAGAGGGCCCAGCCCTGCGGGGTGCATCAAGGAGCCAGCGTGGGAAGGTCAGAGCTGGGAAGGTCAGAGATGACCAGCAGTGGTTTCACACCGGCCACGTCACGTCGGAGGGACGATCACGCTGCCCTTGGGTCACACGCTCTGCCCCGAGGGCTGAGCCACCCCCGTGGGGACGTGATGGAACAGATCAGGGGTTTCTGCTCCAGGATGGCCACTCAGTGCTGCCTGAGTCACTGCTAAGGAGATTATGGAGAGGAAAGTCCTTCGGTGGTTCAGCAAAATCCAGGGAACACCCACTGATGTCAGCCGGGCTTTGCTGTGAATAATGACTCCTTTCCTAATTGCACTGCTGCTGCTGCTTGGGATTTCAGAGGGGTTTAATTAAGCCCAGGCCAAAGTAACTCGTGCCTGGAAGCCTCTGGAGGTCCTCAAGGTGCACAGAGGTTGTGGTAAAATCCATGAAAAAGGCTTTGGATGGAAGTAATGAGCCACTGGATGTGCACTTTAATAAATCAGCTGTAGGGCAGTAAATAACACATGATTTTAAGGTTTATTTATTTACTAAACACATCTCCACGGCCAAGTTTGGGCCTCTTTGTGTGCACTAGAATTGTGATTATCCCTGAGAATGGCAATGGGAATTCAGCCTGTGCTTAGGATGTTATTCCATGGATATTTGGGAAGAATAAACCTTTAATAAATCAGCGACACCCATTTGTTACTGGTTTTAAGAGCGGGGGGTATTGACCCTAAAAAAGTGAAAATAGAAAAAAAATAGATGTGGTTTTACTTTATTCGGGGGAAATGTGTTGTTTGAACATATCTTTTATTTTCCTGACAATAGGCAATGAAGTTAATTGGGATTTATCCCTAAGCAGAACCCAATGCCCTTGAGGCACAGAAAATCACTTAGGCTGGAGATCATGGGGTCCAACCATTCCCTCAGCACTGCCATTCCCAGCACTAATCCACGTCCCCAAGTGCCACATCCATGCACAGAGAGACATTCCTGGACACGTCCTGTGTCCCCAAACCACACAGCGGCTGCAAGGGAGCAACCAGAGGATTTGGGACTGGGGGTTTTTTTTTTGATTTTTGGACCCCAAAATGAGAAGACCCCCAGCAGAAACCCCTGGGTTTGCAGTGGGGTGCAGAGGCAGCAGCTCAAGGGCTGATTTTGGGGGATGTGCTGGGAGCTCACGTTGTGCTGACTCATTTCCCCCCGGTTTGTTCCAGACAAGCAGAACGATGTGGAGATTCCCTCTCCCACCCAGAAGGACAGGGAGAAGAAGAAAAAACAGCAGCTCATGACACAGATCAGCGGGGTGAAGAAATTAATGCACAGCTCCAGCTTAAACAACACCAGCATCTCACGATTTGGGGTGAAGACAGAGAAGGAAGATCATCTGGCCAAGGTATGAGGGATCCCTGCTCTTCTGGGAGAATCTGGAAGCTGAGGATGGGGTGTTCCCCCTTGGAATTAGTGTCCCTGCCATGATGTGGCCATTAGAAATGCTGTAATTAATGGTAGCAGGCCCTAACAGCACGTTTTATATTTAAAAACACGTGAAAATAACCCTAAAATAAAAAGAAAAAAGGTGATGGAGGCTGAGGAGAGCAATTACAAAACACAAAATCAGCCCTTCGCAGCTGCTCCGTGTTCATCAATCCACACGTTCAGCACTTACATAATTACAATAATCATTACATTTGCATATTTGTGAACTTTTTGGGAGACGCAGAATTGCCCGGAAAAACACGAAACCATTTCTCTTTTTGTGCCCTCCAAAGGAACTGGAAGACCTGAATAAGTGGGGCCTCAACATCTTCAACGTGGCCAGGTACTCCCACAACCGGCCGCTGACCTGCATCATGTACGCCATATTCCAGGTGTGTATTCCCAGCCCCAGCCTGCTGCTTCCAGCTCTGTTTTCCTTCCTGATTCCTCTCTGCCTCATCCAGCACGGTCTGACACTCACCTGGGTGTTTGTGCTCCTCTCCCACAGGAGCGGGACCTGCTGAAAACGTTCAAGATCTCGTCGGACACGTTCGTGACGTACATGATGACCCTGGAGGACCACTACCACTCGGACGTGGCCTACCACAACAGCCTGCACGCTGCTGACGTGGCCCAGTCCACCCACGTGCTGCTCTCCACCCCTGCCCTGGATGTGAGTGACCTGCTCGGGTTGTTGTGGAACGTGGGGTGGGCGCTGGCGGCTCTTCCGAGCGCTCGCTTCGCTCCAGGGCCTTCCTCGTTAGGGAATCTCAGCGTCTGTTTTATCTCCTTGCCTCAGAAAACCAATTGGAAAAGCACAATTTGTTTCCCTAAACCAGCTCTCCCAGCTGCTGAGAGGTAAAACCCCTCTGACAGATCCCTGTTGTTCCACCCTAGGCCGTCTTCACGGATCTGGAAATCCTCGCTGCCATTTTTGCAGCTGCAATCCACGATGTGGATCACCCCGGGGTCTCCAATCAATTCCTGATTAACACAAGTGAGTTTTGTTCTGGATCGCTCACAATTTCACCCACCAGCTTGGAAATCAATGGGAAGGCTTTATTCTGTGCCACAAATGAGGACTTGCAGGCTGTGCTGCCCTCTCAGAAAATCAGTGCAGTAAATGAGTGAGACGTTTCGGAATCAAGCAGGAATTAAAATGCAATCCCTGACGAAGGCAGCCACCGTAGCACAATTTGTAAAGTCAATATTTACTACTTGCTAACACGGAATAATTCTGCCTGCCCTGAGTGCCAACTTCACCATTAAGATAAGATAAATCATCCTATTGCTATAGACAGCCAGAAATCCAAATATTGCCCTCCTGGTGTGTTCTGCCACAGGCTGAGCATGGATCTGCATTCCGAAACGTGGGGATTGTTGTGTCCTGGGAAGGGTTTTTGCAGGATTCTGTTGCCAGTGATTTGTAACTGAGCATTATTTCGTCACTGGCACTGAGCAAAGGCTGGTTAAGTGCTGGGGTTGGCACTCCTGCAGCTAAAAAGAATCCCAGAATCCCAGAATCATCCAGTGTCCCATGGGCAGGGACACCTTCCCCCCTCCCAGGTTGCTCCAAACCCCATCCACCCCGGCCTTGGACCCTTCCAGGGATGGGAAAAGGAAACTTTCCCCCATTAAAACATTTCAGTGCCCAGGACAAGCGCTGGCCGTTGGAAATCCCACGTTTCTCAGGCTGGAGTCCCACGTTTGGTGTTCCCTCCCCAGATTCCGAGCTGGCCCTGATGTACAACGACGAGTCCGTGCTGGAGAACCACCACCTCGCCGTGGGCTTCAAACTGCTCCAGGAGGAGCACTGTGACATCTTCCAGAACCTGACCAAGAAGCAGCGCCAGACCCTCAGGAAGATGGTGATTGACATGGTATGGCCACTCCCTCCTCCTCTTCTCGACCAAAAATGGTCCTTTTTTGTGGCTTCCCCTGCTGAAATGCTCTTTTTTCCCCTTCTGGAAAGGTGTTGGCCACTGATATGTCCAAGCACATGAGTCTGTTGGCTGATCTGAAGACTATGGTGGAAACGAAGAAGGTGACCAGTTCAGGAGTTCTCCTTCTGGACAACTACACAGACAGAATACAGGTGAGGCAGCCCAATTCCCTGGATTTGGGGTGTTTTGGTCAGGATGAAGAAGCCACGCTCCTGTTTTTACCATGGCTTTTGAACTGACCATGACGGGAAGCTGAATTTTCGGCAGTCATTTTCTTCTGCACTAAAAAGAAGCACAAGGTGGTCCCATATTTTTTAGGGGAAGGGAATTTGGGGGGGGGGGTTTGACACTTGGAGCATGGAGCTGCAAACGTGGCACATTCTGAGGTCAGTTTTTGAGAGCTCTTAAATTTCCCTGGGGCTCTGAGCTCTCCCTGGAGCCTTCTCCTCTCCAGGTGAGCACCCCCAGCTCTCCCAGCCTGGCTCCAGAGCAGAGGGGCTCCAGCCCTGGAGCAGCTCCGTGCCCTGCCCTGGGCTTGCTCCAGCAGCTCCATGTCTTTAACGTGCTCCAGTGGAATATTTCTGATATTTTTATGGTCTGTTTCATAACCAGAGAGTCTCGTGGTGCAGCGTTCTGCAGCTACAGCTCGAAAGCCTCCTCTTTTTGCAGCTGATTTGATGAGTTTCCTGGTGGATGTAATTGCAGGTTCTCCGGAATATGGTACATTGTGCAGACCTGAGTAATCCCACCAAGTCCCTGGAGCTGTACCGGCAGTGGACGGACAGGATCATGGAGGAGTTCTTCCAGCAGGGAGACAAAGAGCGGGAGCGAGGCATGGAAATCAGCCCCATGTGTGACAAACACACGGCCTCCGTGGAGAAATCCCAGGTAATTGGCTCTTAACTGCTGCTTTTCCTGCCTGAGCTTGGGATTTGAAAGCACAGACTAAATTCAGCTGCTTGTGCAGCACAATTAGGAGAGGAGCCAGCGGTTCAGAGCGTGGGTACTGATCCGCCCTGACACCCAGCTGTGCCTGGGGCTCTCACAGGCTGGAGAGGCTCTTCCAGCTCCTCTCCATCTCCTCACTCCCTGGTCGTGTCCCAGTTTCCAGAGGGAGTTGGGTCCTTTTGTTCCCCAGGCTGGAAAAGGGCAGTTCTGCTGTGCCCACCCTCTGTCCTGCCCTCACTCCCTCCTAAACCCTCTCACGTTGTACCCCAGTGCCAGCCCCACTGAGCTGCAGGATTGGGAGCTTCTCCCTGCTGAGATCCACCTCGGGACCCTGGAAAACCCTGGATGTCTCTCATTCTCCAGGACCATTTTGCAGTCCAGTTGGATTAGAGGCTTTCGGAGCTGCCCCGTGCAGGGCGAACCCCAGAAATATTCATTTATGTCCATGCAAACCTTGAAACGAGCTGGATTCACCTTTTTTTTGTGGGGATGAACTGGCTCATCCCTAGTTCTGATTCATAAAATGGTTTCAGGGTCAGGTTTTGTTCTGACCTGCGTAGCACAGGCCATAAAATGTCGCCCGGATAGTCTGGAATGAAACCAGGGATTTACGTTCGTCCGAACAGATTCCAGCCTTTATATAATGCTGTCTTGGATGTTGTTTTTGAATGACTCCAGCAAGTCATCACTGAGGTTTTTCAGCTTGAACAAGTAACAAAATTGATGATAATTATTTCCAAATGTCCTCTTGGGCTCAGCCAAGTGGTTTCAAAATTATTCACTCAAGCGCGTGGTGATTTTGTTGGAAAAATCTGATTTCTTAACCTAACAAGAAATGAATCCTCCAGCCAGGCTCGCCCATGTGCTCCACATGAGAGCTCCAGTTCATTCTTTGCTCCACATCTCCACTTCCCAGAGGCTTCCAAATGGCATTTTTGCCATGCAGAAAAGATGGGAATTCCATAAAATGGCCATCGTGGAATGGCACGGGAGAAAGGGAGATGGTGTGTCCGTGCTGGAGGGAAACAAGGATTTGATTGGAAAATCACATGCAAATATTTCAAGGCTTGGGATGTCCCCTCTTTACATCCAAATATTTTGGGATCGGTGCTGAGCCCTGTGGACAGTTATTCCATGATTTGGGATGTTTTTAAAGGAACAATGACCTGGAACAATGGTTTTAAAGAAACAATGATTAATATTTCTTTCTAATCATTGTTTCAGGTCAGTGATTAACGAGTGATTATTTTTACCCCCTGGTGCTGTGGAGCCCTGGAGCATTTTGGGTTCCAACCACCCCGAGCCCCTTTATCCCCACTTTGTCCCTGTGCAGCGGGGAATTTTCATCACCTTTTTGCCAGAGCTGCTCCCAGCCCGTTCCAGCTGGATGCTCACGGTGCTATTGACATCCTGTTGTGTCTGAGGGAGCCGGCTGTGATTCCAAAGCAAACATCTGCACGCCGAGCCCGGCTCCTGGGAGAGCCATTTCCCTGCTCCGCGCAGAGCCGGCCGGCGGGGCAGGGAGCAGGGACGGGCTCTGCCAAGACGGGAGAATTCCAATCCCCTTTATGGCCGTTCCGCCGGCTCCATCCTGGACGCGGTTCCTCCCTGAGTCAGGCGGAGGAGGAGGGCTGAGCTCAGCGGAAGGGCTGACGGAGCAGCGCATCCCTCACTCTTTCCACCGCTGGAACGTCACTCCCGGGGGGCCAGGCAGCGGCTCCCGCCCGCCCCGTGCCGGAGCAGCATTCCCGGGATGAGCAGAGTGCTCTCCGTGGAGCACGGAGGCTGCTCTGGCACAGGGCGGGAGGAAAACGGGAATGTTTGAAGTGTGGGATCGTGGGACAGTTCACAGCAGGGACACACCGCGCCCCGCGGGAAAATGTACCCAGAGCTTGAAGTTCAGCCCGTGAAGGCTGAGCACCGGGGTGATCCCAGCTGCCAGCCATGTGGGAGCCCTGGGATAAGGCCATAAAGGCACCGGCCTTGTCCCCAGTCGCCTGGGAGTTCTCTCTGAGAGGAGAAGAGTCTCTCAATGCTGAGAGTCCCATCCAGTGTCCAGCTCCATGGCAGGGACACCTCCCACTGTCCCAGGCTGCTCCCAGCCCCATCCAGCCTGGCCTTGGGCACTGCCAGGGATCCAGGGGCAGCCACAGCTGCTCTGGGCACCCTGTGCCAGGGCCTCCCCACCCTCCCAGGGAACAATTCCTCCCCAATATCCCATCCAGACCTGCCCTCTGGCAGTGGGAAGCCATTCCCTGGGTCCTGTCCCTCCATGCCTTGTCCCCAGTCCCTCTCCAGCTCTCCTGGAGCCCCTTTAGGCCCTGCCAGGGGCTCTGAGCTCTCCCTGGATCCTTCTCCTCTCCAGGTGAGCACCCCCAGCTCTCCCAGCCTTTGTCCAGAGCAGAGGGGCTCCAGCCCTGGAGCAGCTCTGGGGCCTCCTCTGGACTCACTCCAGCAGCTCCACATCCCACTGATGTTGTTCCCCAGGGCTGGGGCAGCTCTGCAGGTGGGGCCTCACCTGAGCAGGGCAGAGGAGCAGAATCCCCCCTCTCCTGCTGCCCACGCTGAGGGATCAGCCCAGAGCTCCAAGTCCTGAGTTTCCTGCTGGCTCCAGCTTTTAGTGAAACTTGATATCCAAGGTTTGATTTCGGACAAGACATCAGCCCAACCCAGTGCTCTGGGTGCAGCTCTAGGTGTCAGATGGTTGTGTCTGCGTTGGGCTGTGCTGGTTTGGGTGCTTGCCCCTGGTATTTTGCTTGTAAAATGAATACAATATGAACTTTTCAGACATCCATTTTTTCCTGGTGATTCCCTTGCCCTGAGTGCGCGTCCCTTTGTTTTCCAGGTGGGATTCATCGACTACATCGTCCACCCGCTCTGGGAGACGTGGGCTGACCTGGTGCAGCCCGACGCCCAGGACATCCTGGACACTCTGGAGGACAACAGGAACTGGTACCAGAGCATGATACCTCAGAGCCCGTCCCCTCCCCTGGAGGAGCGGGGCCAGGACTGCCAGGGCCTGATGGAGAAGTTCCAGTTCGAACTGACGCTGGAGGAGGAGGACTCGGACGGGCCGGAGAAGGACGGCGAGAGCCTCGGCTACTTCGGCAATACAGAGACGCTGTGCGTGGCCCAGCCGGGGGAGGAGGAGCCCCAGAGGGAGGCCACCATCGAGATTGTGACAGAAGACACATCTCCTGTGGACACATAATGGCCCGGCCCCGCGGGAGTGGCTTTTAAACACTTGCGGAGCTTGCGAGTGGCCTCCGACAGCCTCTTCGGCCGGGTCTGAGGCCTCTGCCACGGGGGGGACGGATCCTCCAGCTGCTTGAGATTGGAGTCAGGGTTACAGATGGGGTAGGGAACGATTGCTCAGGAAATGCACGGGTGATTTGCGTTGCGGTTTGAGCCTTGTCAGCCGAGAGCATCGCGGTGTCCTGGAGCTGGCTTGGGTCGGGCCTGAGGCGGCGATGACACACAACTGAGAGATTTTATACTGTTAGCTTTGGAGTTTATACCAGTTAGACTGATAGAAACTACTGATCAATAACTCATATCCAACCTGTCCACCCGACCACCTGTCTGCAGACCTGTGTGCCTTCTTTGTAAACACTTTCATGTCTTTTCGAGAGTCTCTCAATCCAACACACGGAGTTTGGTAGTTCAAAAGCGACACAAAGCGTTTCAGAATTGACGGCTCCTTTTTGGATTCTTCCTGTTACCAGAAGCAGTCTTCCTTTTTTTTCCGTGGGCAATACCTGTCACTTTATTGCAGTTAATCACTTTGACAGACTAAACAGAAGGGGAAACCCTCTGCTTTGCATTGCTGCACCTTTAACGTGTTCTTAATCCCCCCGGTGACCCGCTGGGAGTCGCTCGGCGCCGCCGCGCGCCGTTCCCTCGCTAGGAACGGCGGGGTTTTTTCCTCCCCGGGGTCTGGGTTTGTGGTGAGCAGGACAGAGGGCAGGTTTTTTTTCCCTGGCACAGCTCAGTCCATCCCTGAGTAAGCGTGGCAAGGCAGCGTGTGGCACGCCTTCCCCCTCGGCAGCTCCCTGGAATTTGCACGCTCGGATCTTTGTGTTTCTCTGGCCTCTCGTCCACGTTCCCTAGGTTTAGGTCCACCATCCTCCTCCTCCTCCTCCTCCTCCTCCTGCACTGCCTCGAGCTCTACCACCTCCATTACTGTTTATAACAGTGTATTTATTACCTACTGTACATACTGTAATGTTTTGTAAGTTATTAATTTATATGAATTAGCATCGCCTGTCGGCGGCGATGTTAATGGGGTAGAAAACTCGGAATAAGAGTTGCCTTTTTTTCTTGTAACCTTTTGTATTGCATAAAGTCCAAGAACCTGAACATAGCTGAAGAGACAGACACAACCCAGGAAGGGCATTCGGGTGGCAGCCGCCCGTGGGGAGGGGACACCGCATCCCAGGGCAGCAAATTTGGGAATTTGCCAGGAACGCAGAGAGGGGGAACCGAACAAAGAACTCCCCGCGCCCGGGCCGGCTTTTCAATGTCACAATGTTCCAATTTCTGAACAACCCAATGTGAATCTCTTATGACAAAAAATGTGAACTGATGTAATAATTGTGCTGTGAAACTTCCTCTGACAAAGCTTGTCCGGCATCGTGAGCGGTGTCAATCTCAGTTTGTAAAATACGTTTCAAGCTTTTTGGTCCAACTCGTGACTGATTAGTTCATGACAATAGCACAGTTGTGCATGATCAATGGGTTTGTTTGTCTGTTGAACACTGCATTGTTCCAGGTGGTTATTTTATTGTTCCCCAGAGTTTCACACGATGTATGTTATAGTATTCTATATTGTGTTCAGATGCATTCTTAAGAGATTTTTATATGAAGTGAATAAATGAAAGCATGACCCAGCCTGCGGCTCCTCGGGAGGCTTTTGTCACCTCTGCTCGGAGGGCAGAAAATGGGACCCTCCAAACCCAGAACCCTCCCCTGGCCCAATCCCAAAGCCCTCCTGTGGCCAAAACCCAGAACCTCCCACAGCTGAAACCCAGAACCCTCCCATGGCTCAGTCCCAGAACTCTTCTGTGGCTCAATCCCAGAACCTTACTGAAGCCCAAAACCCAGAACTTCCCACAGCCCAATCCCAGAGCCCTCCCACAGCCCAATCCCAGAGCCCTCCTGTGGCCAAAACCCAGAGCTCTGCTGCAGCCAAAACAAAAACCCCTCTGATGGCTGAAATCCAGAACCCTTCCTTTGGCCAAAGCCCAGGACCCTCCTACAGCCAAAACCCAGAACCCTCCTGTGGCCAAACCCCAGAATTTCCCATAGCTGAAACCCAGAGCACTCCTGGAGCCAAAACCCAGAACCTCCAATGTCTGAAACCCAGAACCCTCCCNCCCGCGTCCTTCCTGCGGGGCCGCTGGCAGCGCAGGCGACAGGAAGGCGGCCGCAGACAGGAAGCGGTGGCCGCGCACGGCCCGGCCCGCGGGAGCTTTTCATGTCCCAGCCTGACCCAAAACAAGCGACTTTCCAGTAAAAAACATCCTGTGCCAGGGCAGGAGCTGCAGGAGAGCGGGGCCGCTGCGCCGCCCTCGCCGCGGGTGACACCGCGGTGTCCCCTGGGGGGCTCCGCAGGCTTTCCCTGGATTCGCCGGCTCCGAAGGGAAGCCACGGGATCGAGCGTGGATCTCATCCCACGCTGCCTTCCCTTCCAGCACTCCGGGGGAGCAGCCACTGCCAGGCCGCCTTCCGACACATCCCTCCCGTCCCAGCAGAAGGGGCTTCAGCCAGCGGCTCCTGGGGGATTCTCCCAGCTCCTGGCCAGGGTTTGAGCCTCTGGAACTCCTTGGTGAAAATTCCTTGGTGGAAGCTCCTTGGAAGGGCCAGTAGTGATTTGTCTTTCCCAGTGGATTTACAGAATCCCAGACTGGTTTGGGTTGGGAGGGACCTTCAAGCCCATCCAGTGCCACCTCTGCCATGGCAGGGACACCTCCCACTGTCCCAGGCTGCTCCAAGCCCCAATGTCCAGCCTGGCCTTGGGCACTGCCAGGGATCCAGGGGCAGCCACAGCTGCTCTGGGCACCCTGTGCCAGGGCCTGCCCACCCTCCCAGGGAACAATTCCTTCCCAATATCCCATCTGAATCTCTCCTCTTGATTTAAAACCATCCCCCCTTCACCCCAACTCATCCTTTCCATGTCCCTGTGCTGTGGCACCTGCGTCCTGCCCGCGGCTCCCGGGGATGTGCAGGGATGTGAAAGGGATTATTGGGATGGGAAAGGGGTTATTGGGCTGGAAAAGCATCGGCACTTTTGGGGGGAAGCAGCAAACCAGGACAGAGCAGCAGCGCTGGGGCTGCAGGGGAAGCGCCCACGCCGTGCCAGGGGCAGGCGGGTGCCAGGGTGGGTGCCCGGGTGCGGGGGTGCTCTGGCCGCGCCCCCTCCCCTGCAGCCCTCGCTGGCTTCATTCCTGTCCCTTGCCTGACCTAGTTCTGCCAGGCAGCTTCCTCGGGATCGCAGGCGCAGGGCGGCGCGGCTCTGGAGCGGGGAAGAGCCGCCTTTCCCTGCCCCTTCCCCGCAGCAGCAGCAGGGAAAACGTTCCAGTGGCCGCTGCACGGCAAAACCAACCCGGAGCCTTTTGTTTCCCCTCCGGTTTTAGGGCGGAAATCCCAGCTCGGGTGCTGGGACAGTCACTGGCTCAGTGTCCTCGTTCCTCAGGGGATGAGGGTTCCCCGCGGCTCTGCTTCATCGTCCTCGCATCCAGAGCTCCCGTGGGATTCGCGCGGATTCCTTCGGCATCGGAAGGTGCCGGACGGAGCAGGGATGTGCTGCTTCCTTCTCGCTCCAGAGTGGAGCTGTTGGATGCTGCTCCCCTCCCCTGGTGGCCCCCCAGTCACTCCCAGTGACTCCCAGCAGCTCCTGGTGTGTGCGGGGTGAATGGGGAGGGACCCCAGCTCGGCATCTCCAGCTCCCGGGGCACGGACGCGCAGGGATGCACACGGATCTGTCCCCTCCGTGCTGCCAGCATCAGCAAGGGATGTCACCCAGAGCCCCCGAGTGACAGCTGGCCCTGTCCCCAAGGACACGGTTTCCCACTGAGGCCGTGGAGCTGGGATTTCAGCGGGATTTCCACCAGCCATAAACCCACCCAGGGCATCAATCCCGGGCATGAGCAGTGGGAGCAGATCCAGCCCTTCCCGGGGCGTGGGGGCAAGGGTCCCACAGAGCCCCTGCCGCTGCCAGGAAACTTCTGACCCAGAGGTCAGCGCTGTTCACAGAAACCGTGATGCAGAGAAATAAAGAATCATCCAGCCCTGCTGCTTTTTCCCAGCTCGGCCCGCTCTCCTGGGGGTGCAGCTGGATTTCCATGTCCTTTTCCCCCCACTCCGTGGGAGTTAGGGACGAGCGTGGGTGTTCCCACCTGCCCGAGGATGTGGGACAGAGCCAGAACAAGGGACAAGGGACAGCACAAAATGGCTTCAAGTGGCACCAGGGGAGGTTTAGGTCGGATATTTGGGAAAATTTCTTCATGGAAAGGGTGGCCAAGCATTGGAACAGCTGCCCAGGGCAGGGGTGAGTCCCCATTCCTGGAGGGATTTGAAAGCCGTGTGGATGTGGCACTTGGGGCAGTGGTGGCTTCAGGGGGCATTTCCAACCTCAGCGATTCCACATTTCCCTGTCCCTGCTCCGCAGCCCCGTGTCCCTCCGTTTGGGACGGGGCATTCCCGGGTTCTAACCCAGCCATGAGGATCTGCAGGGTGCCGGGAGCTCCGTGCCAGCCGAGGGGATTTGGGTGCCGCTGGGGCAGAGGTCACCTGGAAGTCCCGCGGACGAGAAAAGAGAAGTGAAAATGGGAAGCGCTGACAGCTCTGCGCTCAAAAACAGGAAGGAGCCGGGGCAGGCGCACAAAGCCCAGATTTTATCGGCGCTGGAACGGGGCCGAGGGCTCCCGGCACCAGCGGCTCCCATGGGAAGGGGAGATGGGAGTCCCGGTCTGGCAGCGGGGACACCAGCGGGACAGGGGGTGGCCGGGAGGGACAGGGCAGCCTGCGGCCCAGCCGATGATCGGTTTAGGAGTTTTAACTCTCCCAAATGTCCCTTTTGGGGTGACACAAAGACCCCATCCCTGAGAATTCCCATTCCCAAGGGCTCCCTGTCCCCAGGGGCTCCCTGTCCCCGAGCCCTGCTCTCGCTGCCCAATCTCCTGCTCTGCTGAGGGTGTTTCTGCCACCCTGGTGTGACACCACCCCCACCTCTGTCACCGCAGTGCTGGGGACAGCAGAGCTCTGCCCACGTGGGGCTGTGGGGTGCCCCAGGTGTGGGGCCAGGACGGGCCCTGCAGCCCCCCCAGTCCGGATGGGGTCTCCTGGGACACCCCTTTGTGTTTTGGGGTCGCCCACCTGGAGGCCCTGCTGGGAGCACTGGGATGCACCCGCTGGGGACCGGGCACAGCTTTGCCAGTACACACGAGGGGACAAAGGCTCTCCTCGCTCCCGGCAGCTGCTCCAGCTGTGCCTTGGCTCCGTTTTTTGGGGCTGCAGAGCTGCTGGTGCAGGGTGGGTCCGGGGGGGGCGGGACGGCAGGACCAGGTGTGCACGGGGTGCCTGCACATCTGTCCGGCCCCATCCCATTGCTGCACATCTGGCCGGCCCCGTCCCGCCCCTCCACATCTGTCCGGCCCCATCCCATCCCTGCACATCTGTCCGGCCCCGTCCCGTCCCTGCACAGCCGCACAGCTCCATCTGCTGAGCTCCCGGCGCTGCGCAGGGCACGGGACGCTCCAGAGCCGGGAAGTGCCCCGGGAACGGGGAATGTCCGCTCTGGGGACACGGCGGGGACACGCGGAGCCGGGAGGGGCCCTGCAGGGCTCACACAGCGCGGGACGGCACAGCTGGAGCCGGGCACAGCTGGAACCGGGCACAGCTGGAGCCGGGCACAGCTGGATCCCCGCACAGCTGGGGGCAGAGGCTCCAGGGCTGCCCTGGGGATCCCTCTGCCTTTGCTCCCCCAGATGTTTCCCAGCGCCGCCCCCCACCTCTGCCCCCTCCTCATCCTGTTTCTTTTTTGGCCAATAACTCCATTTTAAGAAGAATTAAATATTCGTGACTGGCACTGCTCCGAGCAGAGGGGCCCAAAGACGAGCACGGTGGTACCTGAGGGTACCTTGAATTTTAATGGCAGACCCCACTGACGTTTCTGAAGCCCTGGGTTATGTCGGGGTGGAATTCATTTCTCTTTATTTCATTACACGGCTGCTAAATTTTACCCAAAGAAGGCAAAAGCTCCGTTCCAGTACCAGGAATGAAAAACCATGGGAACGGTCTGGGCAGGTGGATAAATTCCTGCAGCACTGACCCCCTCAGCCCGGCTGGGGGGCACGGGGGGGATGGATCCGTTCCCAATGTCCGAGGGCGTTCCCAGTGTTCCTGAATGCCTTTTTTTTCCCCTGAAAAAATAACGATTAATCCATTATCGATATTCTGGAGCATCCCGGGGCAGCTGCGCCTCGTCCCCATCGGGGGGTGGTGCTGAGGTGCTGCTGCTGAACCTGATTAGTCCCGATTAGTCCTGATTAGTCCCTGCTTATCAGGGCTGAGGGTGGTGGGTGGGAGGAGCTCCTGGTGCCGGGGAGGAAGAGCAGGAGCGGAGGGAGGTGGGGTTTGTTGTGGGGCGTGCAGGGCTGTCCCTCGGGGATTTGGGGGGCTGCGGTGGGATTTGTGGGGATGTGGAGCAGGAATCCGGCGGCTTCGCCAGGAGCAGCTCCCAGAGGGGTGTGGGACCCTCTCCCTTCTTCCTTCTGTGCCCCGGGCACGGCCCGGTCACCTCCGGTTCCAGGGAAGGCTTTAAAGGAGGCAGCGCTGGCTCCGGGGGTGTTCAATCCCTCCGAGCGTCCCCATCGTGTCCCCACCTCACTCAGGCTCTGGGGACACCCGGCTGAGGGGCCCTGCTCGCCAAAATGTTCGGTTCGGTGGCCCCGAGCGGAGCTGCTGGCACGGGGGGGTCCTGCCCGCCCTGCCCCGTGTCCTGCCCGCTCCTTGCTCCCACAAATGCCCGGTTTTAGGGAATCCCTGCCCGGCTCCGACCCCTCTGTGACGGTGCCGTGGCCGTCACCGGGGGATTGCTCATTCCAGGGCCGGATCGGTCTCCTCTGGGATGTGCCGTGCTGGCTCCCAGCCCGGGCTGAGTGTTTGGGGGGTGCAGAGGAATTCCAGAGTCCCCCTGGGGGCTGCTGGGGGGCAGGAGGGGTCGGGGTGCAGCTGTGACCCTGCTGCTTCCCTGGGGAGCCTGTCCCGTGCTGGAATGCGGCTGTTCCCTGTGTCCCGAGGCCAGCCTGGAGCACTGAGTCTCTCCATGAGAACGCGTTTTTCCCGGTGCTGTTGTCCAGCAGGAATCCCGTCCTCCTCTCCCTGCCGTGTCCCGGGCTGGGGGCTCATCCCCGCATCCCTCCTGCCCTCCCGGGAGCAGCTCCCTGCCATGGAAGCGGCTCCGTGGCTCTCCGTGCCTGGGAAAACTGAGGATTAATGGAGCAGAAGGGATCGGGCTCCATTGTGGAGCCGGGAGCAGCCGTGGCCCCGATCCCGGGAGCCGCTCCGGCCCTGGGCGCCCCTGGATGAGCTGAGGCCGGCAGGGAACGATCCCTGTTGGTCCCACGGAATCCCCGGGGCTGCTCCAGCCCCGCTCCTGCCGGGATAACCCGGACACACCAGCTGTGCGGTCCGGGAGCCTTTGGGGTGCAGCCTCTGCTGGTTCGGCTCCCCGGGCGGTGGCACCCGGGAGCCTCCGCGGTGCCGTCGGGTTTTCAGGACGTGGGTGTTGGATTGATCCCCTCTGCGCCCTCCCGAGCTCGTGGAGAGTTGGGTGAGCTGCTCCTGGTGGTTCTCCCCTGGGAGAGAGACACCCTTTGAGGAAGGAACGCTGGAAATAGGCTCCAGGGAGAGCTCAGAGCCCCTTGCAGGGCCTAAAGGGGCTCCAGGAGAGCTGGAGAGGGACTGGGGATAAGGGATGGAGGGACAGGGCACAGGGAATGGCTTCTCAGTGCCAGAGGGCAGGGCTGGATGGGAGATTGGGAAGGAATTCCTGGCTGGGAGGGTGGGCAGGCCCTGGCACAGGGTGCCCAGAGCAGCTGTGGCTGCCCCTGGATCCCTGGCAGTGCCCAAGGCCAGGCTGGACACTGGGGCTGGGAGCAGCCTGGGACAGTGGGAGGTGTCCCTGCCATGTCCTACAAACCCAGATTTGTAGGGAAAGAACTGAATTTCCTGGCAGAGTCCATCCCGCAGTGCCCCGGGCGTGGCACTGGAGCCGCCGGACAGGAGCAGCTCCGGCCTCTCCCAGCGCATTCCCGCCGGGAGCGGCTCGAGGCTGAGCCCGTTCCCATCCAGGTTTGAGGGTGGCCGATCCCGGGGGCCGTGGGGCGATGTAAACAACCCCCGGCTGCTTTAATGCCGGGGATTTGCCAGGGCCACGTCCTGCCCGAGGCCGAGGATTGGGGTTTTATTTAGCAAATCCCATCGCTGCTCCGGGGCCGGGCCGGGCTCCTCCGCGCCGCTGTCACATGGAGCTGCGGCTGACTCTGCCGGGGGATGAGTAATGCACTCCCTGACTCATTTTCTGCCTTTTTTATTGGGATTTTTTTAATCTTCGGGCCCTCGACTTCATCTGTTGCCGGTTGCTGGCAGCTCCTCGCGCGTCTCCTTCGGGAGCTGCCGGAGATTTCCAGTGCTTTTTTTCACGGGAATCGTCCCCGTGGCTGCTCAGTGGGGTTGGGGGGCGTTTGGAGACCAAGTTGCGAATTCCAAGATTTGGAAAGATCGGTTTTGCCTTGGGAAGAGGGGTTTGGTGGCAGCCGCCCTCCCTCCCCGGGGACTCGGGAATGCTCCTGCGGGGACCCGGCTCTCCCTGGGTTTGGGAAGAGCCCGTTCCAGGAGCAGCTTCGTGGTGTCCCGAGTGTGGGGTTCATTCTGTCCCCAGGAGGGGAGTTCTGGCCTTGCCCCACGGCCGGAGGTGTTTCATGAGGAGGAGACATCCCACGGATCCAGGGGAAGCGGGATCGGCGCTGGGAGCAGCCAAGGGATTCCCGGCTGCGATGGGGAGGCTGCCCAAACCCAGGGCTGAAATGGGGGAATTCGGTGAAAAGGGCTTTTTCATCCCTAGTCCAGCCTGGGAAGGGGTTTGCAGGGGATATCCCAGCTCTCCTTCCTTTTCTAAGGAATCTCAGCCCTCTGGAGCTGTGGGAAGGGGGCCCTGGGTCTGTCCTGGCTGGATGTGGGATCACAGAATCCCCAGGTTTGGGTTGGAAGGGACCTTAAAGCTCATCCCATTCCACCCCTGCCGTGAATTCCACCGGGATTGCTCCAAACCCCGTCCGGCCTGGCCTTGGGCACTCCCAGGGATGGGAATCCTGGGCCGTGCTCTGCCGTGCAGCAGCTCCGTGAGTTTTTGGGGGGATCGGTGTTATTTTGGTGTGTCCAGGAGGAGTTTGGGCACGGAAGTTGCCCGTCCAGCACCGGGACATCCTTCCAGGCTGGCTCCTCGGGGTGTTTCAGGGCTGGGCTGAGGGGACAGCGGAGCGACATTCCATGGGTTGTGCTCAGCCTGGGACTACAGCGGAATTCCCGAGGGCACCGGGCTCCCTTCCCTGTGCTGGGAGCGCTGCTCGCAGGTCACAGGAGCTCCTCGCGGGGATTAAGGAACCATCTGTTAAATAATCCCGTCCCTGAGCCCGCTGACGGGGCGTTTCCCACCCGCTGGGATGGGGCAGGGCCGTGCCGGATGCCGGGACTCTGCAGAGCTGCTGTTCCCTCGCTGGCGTCTCCAGACCCTTGGAGATTTGGGATTAATCTTTCAATGGGAGGGAAAAAACCTTTTTTTTAAGTTTTTTTTTTTTTTTTCCTTGAGAGATTTTATTTTAATGGGGAAAAAATTTGATTTTCATTAATGAAAAACGGCTTTTTTGTGGGTTTTTAGTTGGGTTTGTTTGGGTTTTTTTCAGCGGGGAAAACGATGTAGGCATCGCTGCCAAGCAGGGACAAATCCTGACAGGCACGTGGGGCTGCCGGGGATGATCCCAAAGATGCTGATGCGGGGTGAGCGGCAGAAGGGAAGTTTTTCCATCCCCGCTCCGCGGTCACGTTGAAAAGCCACATTCGCGAGCGCCGGAACGCGCGGGTTGTCCCCAAAACGCCGCTGTTGTGGCCGGAGGGGAGAGGAGGGGCAGAGGCAGCTCCTCCATCGGCAGCTGGGTGCTGATGGTGCCAGTCCCGGGTTTTTCTGGGTGCTGATGGTGCCAGTCCCGGGTTTTTCTGGGTGCTGATGGTGCCAATCCCGGGTTTTTCTGGGTGCTGATGGTGCCAGTCCCGGTTTTTCCGGGCGCTGGGACGCGGCGGTGGCCCCGGGGACGGAGCCCGGGCTGTGCCCCTGTCCCGGCCGGCCGCGGGCGCTGCTCGGGATGGGGAGCCCGGGGATGCGCGTGGGAACCGCTCCAGGAGAAGCCTGAGCGGGGCTTGGAGCACCTTTCCTGCCCGGAAAAAAAAATACACCCGGACTTTCGGAGCTGCCGAAAGCCAATTTTGCCAGGAACGGTTTTAAATCCCGCATTTTCTTGGCTGGACCTGGCGGTATCCCGGTGACTTGGGCTGCGCCCCCGGCAGAGCCCCCCCCGCCCCTGTGGCAGCTCTGGGAACAGGTTGGGAAGGGGGAGAGGGACCCACACATCCCCCGGGGGGCTGTTCCAGGGGGATCCGGTGCCGGGGGTGGCATCACGGGGAGGGGACAGGGCAGGGTGGCATCACGGGGCGGGGGGGGCGCAGGCAGAGCCCGGGCTCGGCTCCCGCAGCCCCCCCCGCCGCCTCCCCGGCCTCTTTTGTTCCCCGCTCCGGTTTCCCTTCATGCGAGATTAATTCCCGGGCGCTGCTGGAAGCAGTCGGGGAGAAATTTCTCCCGCATCCTCCTTTCGGGGCTAATTGCTGGCGCTGTGACGTCAGCCGATGGATTTGTCCCTTGGATGGCTGCGGGAGAGGCTGCGAGGAGGGCCCGGCGCTGCCGAGCTCGCATCCCTGCGCTCGCAGCCGGCTCCGCTGCCTCCTCCAGCCGGGATTGATCCCTTTTCCCCGATTCCCAGCCCCGCACGCTCCTAATCTGACAGCGGCCGGGAATTAATCGGGCTGGCCCGGGCGCTGCAATAGGATTAAGGGAGGGGAAGTGCGTCACGAGGTGCGGACAGGGGTTCTGCTTTTGGGGAAAGTGGTGGTTGGGGAGAGGGGAGGGGGGGGGTTGGAAAAAGGGGGGAAAAAAAAAATCTGGGAAATAGGTTGGAGTGTTCCCGGGGGGTGTGTCGGGAGCGAGCGCGCATGTGAGGAGTGCGGGGCGGGAGGCGAGCCCGCCTCGTCCTCCCCTTTCTCCGAGCATCCTCCGCGATGCCATCCTGGAGGTGATACAGGCACAGCAGCATCCATGGCCTGCCCGTAGCCTCGGCGTTCCCGCTTCCTCCTCCTCCTCCTCATCCTCCCCGCCGCCTGGGAAGGGCCGACGCCGAGCGCCTGCTGACCGGGATCGTGTTCTCCTGGGTTTTTTCAGGCTCCTCGGAAATTGAGGAATGCAATTCTGCCACCATGATGGAAGGTAGGTGATGAGCCGGGCGCGTTCTTCCTCAGGGAGCGCCCGACTTTTTAAAGGAGGAGGCGCCGAACCTGTGCCGGGGAAGGGTTTGATCCTTTCCTAAATAAAACAATAATCATCATCATAATTAATAATAATGATAATAATAATTCAATCCAATCCTCCCCTCCCCCTAATCCCGAGCAATTCCCGGCTCTGCCGAGCGGGAGGGTGGTGATATAATATCGAGCCCATCCGATTATTTGCAATTCCATCCCCAGCCCTGTGTAGGCAGCTCCGGCTGTGCGAACGCCCGGTTTTCCACGGAGCTGCCGCTTCCTCCAGCCCAGACCCGGCTGGATCCGCCGGGATTGGGATCCTGAAATGATTATTTCACCCCTCAGCCCGATGTGCCGCACAGAGGGTGGATCTGGGGGTTAGCAGCTGGTGGATGGGGTTTGGTGGTTTTCCCTGGATGGATGAGCATCGTTCCGGTGGGGGAACGAGGAAATTGGAACTTAAGGTGATTTATTTTTTAAAAATCTTTATTTTTAATTTTTTTTTTTGGCCGTGCCATGGAGATGCGGGTCTGGGGAAGGAGGAGGAGATGTTGGATCGGGGTTTTCTTGGCATAAAAAAAGGAAACGAGAAGGGAATATGGGCTCCGGGCACAGGATGCTTCAGGGAGGCTGTGTCTGATCCTGTGTGGGAAAAGCCTCTGGGCATGACAGGAATTTTCTCCTCTGTCGTCTGTCTCGGCCGTATGTAAAGCTCTCCTTTAGTATTTATATTTTTAATTCCTTCTGGAGCGGGATGCAGGGAAGGGATGCCTTGGATTTCACGATATTTTAGCAGAACGGATCCTCCCGGGCCAACGAGAGCGGAATATATTGAATTTTGGGGGATTTTTGGCCCGTTGGTGGCAGCAGCAGCAGGGCCTGGCTTGGTGGAGCCACGTCCAACCCCGGCGCTGCCGGGGAGCTTCCCGGGATGACAGGCAGAAATTGGGATGCTTCCCGGTGGATCCCTGGAATCCGGGGCTGCCCCCCTGCCCCAATGCACCCGGAGAGGCCTCGGGATCCGCGGGATTTGCACGGGGTTAAAACATTCCCCTGCTCCCGGGAATTCGGGTGTCGTCACGGCCGTGTGTGGGCACATGGAATGGCCTCTCCCGGGAATGGTTTCCTGGATGCTTTGGGGTGAAGGAAATGAGTTCTGCTGGCCTTTAGATCCGAGGAAAAGCCTTCCCTGCTCTCCCCGATGCTGAGGAGAGTCACAAGCAGAAGAGGTTTTAATTTTAGCCCATGACATCAAACCCATCCCACGACGGGAGCCAGGCAGGAGCAGGTCATGGCGGGGAAAATGCCATTAAAAACCCGGCTTCTCCCAAAATCCCGGCGTTTACGGGGGAATTAATGTGGATAAATTGAAGTTGCCTTGTTGTGGATCTTGCTTTGGGTCATTTATTCAGTTCTGAGGCTGCTTGGGGGGAATTAAGTCGGGGTTTTGTGGCTCTTTTGGGGTTTTGAGGTCTTTTTAGGATTTGGGGTTTTTGGGTTTGGTTTTATTCCTTGAGGATTTTGGCCTGGCAGGAGCTTTGGTCACTGCCCAGCCCCACACTGGAGGTGGATCCAGGGCTGGGACATTGAGCTCTGGCAGAGGTGGAATCACCTTCCACGGCCCAGTCTTGCATGGTAAAAAAAAAATGGGAAAAAAAATGAATCCCTATCATAAAAAGTGAATTATTAAACAGCTTGGAACGTTCCCCAAATGGTTGATGCAAACCTAGAACAGAAGTGAGAAAATCAGAAACAATTCTTGGGGTTTTTGGCTTTTGAAACAGCTGGAAATTGGTTGGATTTGTGGGAGAGTGGAACTTCGATCCAGGATCCCACTGAAACCCCTGGCCACTCGCAGGGGTGATTTATTTAATGTCAGAGTGGTTTTAACAGTTAAGCTCGGCTTAACTGGAGCCACAACTTTTAAACCTCGAGACACCGAGCGCTCCTTGCAGTGAGCACCTGGAAAGGGTTTAATTATCATTGGGATTAATTATTGAAATCATCTTCGTGCTGGAACATTGGACACCGAGCTGCAGGTGGAGGGTGGGGTGCAGGACCTGAGGCCGCCCACGGCCAGCAGGATGGGCCTGGCCCAACGATCCCCTTTGGATCCTTTTCCTTGGAAAAAAGAGAACTCGCTGTGTTGGGAATGGCGCGGGATGAACAATTTGTACTGGGTATGGAGCGCTCAATATATGGAATATTTATTGTTCTCCTGGGAGATGGGAGAAAAATCCTTTCTTTCTCATGGATGTCTGAAAATCCCAACGATGCCAAAAAAAACCCCGGAGTGTGGGAGATATTTCCAGCCCCCAGTCCTTGCCGGAGGACACCAAAGGTGTCCCAGGTGTCACCTCCGTGGAGCGCTGGAACGATGGGATGCAGGAACATCCCATGGGTTTGTGTTCTTGGCTTCCCCCAGCTGGGTGGGAAGCAGGGCTCGGGATGGGGATGAAGCCCCTCTGAGCTCCCACCATGTCTGGAGAGGCCCCAGGAGTGTGGCCGTAGGAGTGAGGAGGGGTTGGGAGGTTCCCCAGGATTGTAAAACCCTCGGAAGCGCCCCGGGCACGTGGTGCAGGTGAACATCCGGGCACAGGAACGGGTTTGTCTCCTTTTGGGATCCCTCTGTTGCATCTCCGGGGCACTGAGGGCATTCGGAGCCTTAATTAAGTTTGGGAATCGCTGCTCGGGCGGGAGCTCTGGGACGTTGGGAGGACGGGATGGTGACGGGGCTGACGGAGCAGCCGCGGTTCCTCCGGAGGAGCTCGTTCCTTCCTCTCCTGGAGGTGCTCCCGGTGTTTCTCCAGACCCCAAACCAGGGCAGAGGTTCCTCCAGAGGAGCTCATTCCTTCCTCTTCTGGAGGTGCTCCCGGTGTTTCTCCAGACCCCAAACCAGGGCACAAGTTCCTCCAGAGGAGCTCGTTCCTTCCTCTCCTGGAGGTGCTCCCTGTGTTTCTCCAGACCCCAAACCAGGGCACAAGTTCCTCCAGAGGAGCTCGTTCCTTCTTCTCCTGGAGGTGCTCCCGGTGTTTCTCCAGACCCCAAAGCAGGGCAGAGGTTCCTCTGGAGGAGCTCGTTCCTTCCTCTCCTGGAGGTGCTCCCGGTGTTTCTCCAGACCCCAAAGCAGGGCAGAGGTTCCTC
>VZTA01019365.1:80137-96333 GCA_013398855.1 Mohoua ochrocephala | reverse complement strand
ATTTGAGGGGGAAACTCGGGGGGTTTTGATTCGAGGAGGAGAATTTGGGGGGTTTTGATTTGAGGAGGAGAACTTGGGGGGTTTGATTTGAGGAGGAGAATTTGGGGGTTTTGATTTGAGGGGGAAAATTTGGGGGTTTTGATTTGAGGGGGAAAATTTGGGGGTTTTGATTTGAGGGGAAAATTTGGGGGGTTTTGATTCGAGGGGGAGAATTTGGGGGTTTTGATTCAAGGAGGAGAATTTGGGGGGTTTTGATTCGAGGGGGAGAATTTGGGGTTTTGATTTGAGGAAGAGAATTTGGAGGTTTTCTTTGAGAAAGCCACCAGTGGGTTTGCTGGAAATACCATAAATTCAGGCATGGGTGGCAGAACCATCCCAGAAAATGCCCAGAAGGCTCCATCAGGGCCTGGATTTTCCAGTGTTTGAGCAGAAATCCGCGGCTGAGCTCGGATCCGAGGAGAATCCGGGCTTGGCCTTGGTTGGGCAGCTCCATCTTTGCTCTCTGAGATGGATTTTTCCAGACCTGCTGGAACTTTCTGCGGAGCTGAGGAGGAAACAACACTTCAGGGTGCAGGAGAAGATTTTTCTCCTCTTTTCTCTGTCCAGCCCAGGGAAATGCTGAGCCTGATCCAGGGATTTGGCTCCTCTCATATCCCAGGATGGGCTGAGGGCTGAGGACATCCCAGTGCTCTCGAGACCAAAGGTGTCCATTAGGAATTTTGGGGATGTTTTTGGGGGGCTGATCCAGGTAGGTTTGGGCTGTCAGAGAGGAAATTCGGGGAAATGAGGCCTTGGAAGTGGAAAGCTTGGAAGAGAAGTGGGAAAAAGCTCTGGAGCTCTTGGGTTTGGGGTTCAAAAGCTCGGCTGAGGTTGGTGTGTCCAGCCTGGAGCTGCTCAGGGAATGGTGACGCGTTCCCAAAATGATTCCAGGGATGTCTCCCACACTCACTGGACCCGAAGAGCATCCCCAGCACCACAGGTTGAATTTATTCAGCAACCTTTTGGGAAAATCCCCAAAAATGGATTTTTTTTTCAGGCATTCCAACCCTTCCCGCTGAGCTGGGTGGGTTTTCCAGCCCTATTCCATTTGCAGGGTGTTTCTCCATGGGAAGGGAGAGGGGGGACAAAGGGCTGGAGCTCCAAAGCAACACCCACCGAGCCAAAGGCCCTGGCCAAACCTCGGGAATGGGGGAAAGGGTTGGGATTGGGGCTGGTTCCAGCCAGGTAAACCCCAAGGGGGGCCGAGGTGGTGAGGGTTTGAGTGTTCAAATATGGGGGTGGCGAAGCCTCAAACGTTCAGGGGGATGTGGCGGTGCCAGCAAAACCCAAAAGGGGTTTTTTAGGGCTAGGAAAGGTAGAAAATATGGCAAAAGCTGGGGGGAAAAAAATGTGGCAAAACCTGGGGGGAAAAAAGAAATGTGGCAAAACCTGGGGGGAAAAAAGAAATGTGGCAAAACCTGGGGGGAAAAAAGAAATATGGCAAAACCTGGGGGGGGAAAAAAATATGGCAAAATCTGGGGGGGGAAAAAAATATGGCAAAATCTGGGGGGGGAAAAATGTGGCAAAACCTGGGGGGGGAAAAATGTGGCAAAACCTGGGGGGGAAAAAATGTGGCAAAACCTGGGGGGAAAAAAATGGCAAAACCTGAGGAAAAAAATGGCAAGACCTGGGAAAAAAATGGCAAGACCTGGGAAAAAAATGTGGCAAAACCCGAAAAAAATATGGCAAAACCTCCTCCTTGGAGTGAGCCCCAGTTTAAAATGTGCCCTTGGGCATCTGGAACTGGTGCCCAAGTGCAGGAATTTGGGTTCCTCTGCCAAGGCAGGAACTTCCTGTGTGATTCACCGGCCTTGCTCGTGTTTGAAGGATTGTAGGGAAAAAAAAATTCCAGGGGAAGTCAGGTGTCGTTCACCTTGAGCCTCCTCCTGGGCGGGGTTTTATCCCTTCAAGGTGGAAAAAAACGTGGATTTGGGTGGAAATCCTGCCCTAAGTGCTGCTGTTGATGGTGTAAAATGGGATTTCTCCAGAGCTCGTACCGGAATCCCAACCCAATATTGGGATGGGAGAGGAGGAGCACGAAGGGAAGAGTGGGAAGGGAAGGGAAGGGAGGGGAAGGCAGAGCTCCTCCCCAGAGCAGTGACCTGGAAGGGTTGGGATGCTCCCAACCTGTCACTGAGGATCCGTCTGCCTTGGGAAGGGTGGGGAGGGGGATTCCGGCTGTCTCCCGGATAATCTCATCCCCATTTCCCTGCCGCCCAATCCGTTAATTTATTTCTCCAATCCCAGGCCGCGCGTGGGAGGTTTTTCCAGGTTTGGTAGGAAAAACCCCAAACCCTTGAGTGCCGTGCAGGTGGTTGGGTTGGTTTTTTTTTTTTAGGGAATGAGCTCTTCCCGAGCAGTTCGGGAGCACAAAGTGTGGCCCTGTTTGCTCTGCCAGCGATTGAGGAGCTCGGCTCTTTGTCTGGAACCAAAATTCCGTTGCAGGCGGCTGTTCCCGGGGACTTCCGAAGGGTTTTCTGCTCCGGCTGTGGGAGTGAAAGGGGATCGAGGCCGGCAGCGGGTCCAGCTGCTGGGCTTTCGTGTTTAAAGCCTCACAAAACGATTTCTTTTTTGGTTTTCTGGTTTAGTTTTAGGTGGTTTTTGGTTTTTTTAAATTAATTTTAATTATTTCGATTTTTAATTCCTGGAGGCAGAGATTTTGGGGCTGTCCTGTAGGAGCAGCGTGGAATTCCTGCCCCATCCTACAAACACCTCCTGCCCCGTACGGGGAGCTCGGGGTGGGCTTGGGAAGGGGAAATTCCCCAGCACATCCCAGTTTACGCTGGGTTAGGGCTGGCAGGGATGAGATTGGGTTTTTTGGGAGCATATTTGAAATCCTGGGAAATATTCCTCACCCATCCCAGCCGTGGCAAAGCGCTCCTGGCATCGGCGTGGTTTAATTTATCTTTAATTTAGGACTTTTCTCTGTGTGTAGTTTGTGTTTAGTTCATTTTTGAGGTGAGGTTTGGAGGAAAAAAAAGTCTTAAAATTCTCCACCTGCACATTGGAAGGAATGCAGGAATTGAAAACCTCGAGTTGGGATTAATTTCTAGGAAATTGCTGGGAATTTCGGGATAGGTTAGGCCAGGATGGATGAGGTTTCCCAGCCGTGCTTTGGATGCATCAAGGATTTCAAGCAGCCCCACAAATATATTAAAGAAATAGAAAAAATAATATTAAAAATAATATTAAATAATATTTTAAAATCCCAAAATTTTAAATATATATGANATATATAGAAATATATAACAATAATATGTAAAGATAATATAGAAAAATAATATAAATATATATATTACTTTATATAAATATTATATAAAATATTATAAAATATTGTATATCCATATATTATATAGAGTATCTAAAAATACATATTTTATAGAAAAATAATAGAAAAATAATAGAAAAATAATAGAAAAATAATAGAAAAATAATAGAAAAATAATAGAAAAATAGCATCAAATAATATAGAAAAATAATAGAAAAATACTTAAAGTTAAATTTATCGAAATCATCAAAGGTGCACCTCGTTATTAAAGCTAATTAATACTCATAAAACCCTGGAATGTTTTGGGTTGGAAACACCTTAAAACTCTTCCCATTCCAGCCCTGCCGGGGCAGGGACACTTCCCACTATCCTGGATTATTCCAAGCCCTGTCCAGCCTGGCCTGGGACACTCAGACAGCCTGAAATTTATGAATAAGATAATTATTAATGCCGAATTAATTAATAAGAAGATCATTAATGCTTGGTGTTTGCCTGGCTGCTCTCACCTGGAGCTCTGTCCCCAAGGAAGCTGTGACAGCCCCGGTGTCCCCTTTTCCACCTGGAAAACTGGGAATGGGAGTTCTGGAGGGTCACTGGGGTGGAGGAAAAGCTGGTTTGGGCAAGGATTTAACAAATCTTTATGGTCCACGCCCCCAAAATTGATGTTTTTTCCATAAATATTGTCAGAGGGGTTGCTGGGAGTCCGTGGGGGGTGTAGAGGTGATGGATTTTGAGGAGATACTTTGGAAAACGGGGCAGGGACAGACTGGAATGGCAAAGCCTCGAGGAGGGAAAAAAAGATGCTTCCAGTGGGATGTTTTTCGGTGCTTTTTTGAGGGAGGGATACCAGCATGGGGGTTTAATGTGGATATTTATATATTAATAGGTTTTAAATGGGATATTCACGCGTGGGGGTTTTCCCTGGATGTGCTGTGTGACGGGGAGGCGGCCGGGAGCTCTGTCACCTCCCCTCATCCCCCAAAAAGCCTGAAATTCCCTAAAAATAGCGCTCCGAGTGGGATTGGGGAGCGAGAGCCCGTCCTGGGCAGCCTCTGAAGCAGCTCAGGAGCCTTTGCAGGCGCATCTGGCATTCCTGTGGTGGTGCCAGCGGGGAATGAAAGCCACGACTGTGCCCGGGCTGAATTCCCGGTGAGCCGGGAGCCGGGATTGTCCCCTGGCCCTCGGGAGTCTCGGAGCCCAGGTCACAAACCCCATCTCTGGGGCAAGTGGGAGCTGGGAGGTTCCTGCAGCTGCTTTGCCGAGGAGCCTCGAGCAGGGATTTGCATCCTTCTGCTGTTAAATATTCCCGAAATCCTCCACAAAGGGATTGGGTTGGGATGAGTCCTGCTGGTGCCACCCTGGATTTTAAGGAGAGCTTTTCACTGCTGGCCCAGTCCTGAGCTTTGCTTTGGGCTCGGGCCTTGTCCTGCCTCGTTTATTCCATTTATATGTGGAATATAAATAATTTCCGTGGTTTGGGGTGAATTCCCACATCCTGGGAATATCCTGCAGCTGGAATCGTGTCCCCGGTACCTGAGCGATTTGGGCTGAGAAGGGCCTGGCCTAAAGCCCAGCCCAGGTTTTTCTGCCTGGCTGGATTTAATGCCAGGGGGGTTTAGGCCGGATTTTAGGGAATATTTCTTCATGGAAAAGGGTTCTCCAGCCCTGGCACAGCGGTGAGTCCGCATCCCTGGGGGGTTGAGCAGCCCTGTGGATGTGGCACTTGGGGACAAGGGGCAGTGCTGGCCTCGGCAGTGCTGGGAATGGTTGGATTTGATCCTGGGGGGCTTTTCCAGCCTAAACAATTCCATGATTCCAAAGCAGCCCCTGGGTGTTCCCTCACTGTGCAAGGAGCAGGGGTTGATCCCGGGGCTCCGGCATTCCCAGCCCTTGGAGCTCCTGACTCCAACTCCTGCCATGAATATCCCGGGAGGTGGCAAAGGGAAGAGGGTGCAGAAGGTCTGGGGAGGTCCTGGAAGCCCAAACCCCGCTGGGAACGTGGGGCTGGATCCTGCCCTGGGACAGGGGGGACGCAGCCCCAGCCCCCGGGGTGGCCACAGAACTTCCTGGGGTTCCTTCCCACCGTGCAGCCGGAATGGGACGGGAGTTTGGAGAAGGGGTTGGATCTTAATTCACCCCCCCCAGGCAGAGTTCAGCTCATCAGAGACTGAGTTACCCTCAGGGCTGGGCATGGGACTGGATTTGGGATCAGCCAGGGGATTTGGGATCATCTCCGGAGTGAGATCCTTCATTCCCCCATTCCCATTCCTGCACTGACCCCGTTGCTCCTTTAGTGCCTCTCTGCTGAAATCCCTTGCAAGGACCAAACTTTTCAGCATTTATTGGTTATTTTTAAGGAAACCCAGCCCACAAATCCAAGCGTTTCCTTTCCTCAGGGGCACGGGCCCTGCTCTGCCTGAGCGTGGTGGAACATCCCTTTTCCCTCCTTTTTTTTCATTTTCCAGCAGAGAGGGAACAGCTGTGATCCTGGGGAGGGTTGGAATCATAAAATCGTGGAATGGTTTCATTGGAAAGGACCTTAAAGCTCATCCCGTGGGCAGGGACACCTCCCACTGTCCCAGGCTGCTCCAAACCCCATCCAGCCTGGCCTTGGGCACTGCCAGGGATCCAGGGGCAGCCACAGCTGCTCTGGGAATTCCATCCCAGGGCCTCCCCACCCTCCCAGGGAACAATTCCTTCCCGATATCCCATCCAGCCCTGCCCTCTGGCAGTGGGAAGCCATTCCCTGTGTCCTGTCCCTCCATGCCTTGTCCCCAGTCCCTCTCCAGCTCTCCTGGAGCCCCTTTAGGCCCTGCAAGGGGCTCTGAGCTCTCCCTGGAGCCTTCCCTTCCCCAGGTGAACAATCCCAGCTCTCCAGGTGATGGATTTGTTGCTGGATCCCAGTGGCACCGTGGCCAATCCCGAAGGATTTGTGCCACAACCCTGCCAGGGCTGTGCAGGAGCAGCCTTTGGGTGCTGCCACTTCCAGGCCCGGGATCTGGCCCCTGGAATAAGAGCTGGAACTCGACTCGGAGATGAAGGAGGCTGAAATATTAATGCCGTGCCGAGGGCTCAGGTTCTCCCTGCACCGCTGAGCTGCCGCCGAGCTTCGAGGCAGAGCAGGGGCAGGGGAAGCCTTTGGGATGTCAGGAAGGCGTTGGGGAACTTAATCCCACACCAAAATTGGGTAAAATCAAAAGCAGAGCTGGCTGCAGCAAGGGGGTCACCGGCACTCGGCTTTTGTGCTGCAGGGGGTGGAGGAGTTGAGGATTTTGGGGTGTGCAAAGGACCAAAAGTGGCCGTTTTTGTGTCAAAATGTCCCTGGTGGTGTCCAGGCTGCTGCTGTGTGTGGGACTCTTCAGAGAGACCCCGCAGCTGGGTGCTGATTTAGGGCTTGGTGTGCTTTACCCTGCCTGAAAATGGGATTTATGGGGTGATGTTTCCCCTCTGGGAATGACCCCGAGGGTTTCGGGAGCTTTGCCTCACCTTTGGCTTTGCTGTGCTGAGCAGAGGGAGGGCTGCTCTTCCTTTAGGTTCCCACAGATTCCCACATTTCTGGGCTCACCCGAGGAATTCAGCAGGAATCTGCAGCTTTGTGCATGGTGGGGAAAGCAGAGGTTGCTCAAATCCAGCTCTGAAAAACCCCTGGCACCCAAAGCAAAGAAAAATCAAACCTGGGAGCGATTCTTTCCCCTTTCTCCTCCTCTTCCTCCTCCTCCTCCTCCTCCCTTCTTTCCCTGCTCCCCTACAGATCTTGAGTCTGTCGTGGCCGTAGGTAAATTTTATCTTTGTGCACAGATGAAGTAGAATTAATTTAAAGCAATTTTTCCTTCCCTTCAATCGTCACAAAGAGCGTTAAAACTCTGCCTTTCCTCTGGGATAAGTGTTCCTTGGAAGTTCCATCCCCCTGAGTTTTTCCTCTGGGGATCCTCCTCAATATTTGGGGGTCCAGAGGCAGCAGCTGCTCCCCCAGCCTGGGGGTGGAGGGTGAGGGGCTGGATTTGGGAGAACGGGGCTGGTTTGCTTCTGGAGTGAAGCTTTTGGTGCAAAAAATGATGTTGGTCCTTCTTAAGAACAAAATAGAGAAAGTTTTGTGGGGTCAAATAGCGGATTGTGATTCCCAGGTGGAATTCTCGAGGATAGCAGGGAAAAGGGTTTTGGAGGTGGATAATGGCCCGGATTTGGAGAGATTTCTGTGCTGGAAGGGAGATGAACCAGCACCGGGGTTGGATCGGCCTTGGGGCTGCTCTGGCAGTGCTGGAATCTCCAGTCCAGAGAATTCCAGTCCACGTGGAATTTCCGTGAAGGCTCTGACCTCTCTGGCAAAGATCTGATTACTTTTCATAAGGCTGAGTCTTGCCAGGACAGGTCTTAGGGTGCTGCAGCCCTAAAACCACCTGACAGGGGACATGAGGTGCAGAGGGTGCAAATCCCAACCCTCAGCTCAGCCCCTGCACCTCTGGGTGGGGAATTTCCCCGTGTCAGGGGGCACAGCAGCTCCTGGGAGATCCCAGTCCCGGGAGTTTTGTCCTCCTCTGAGCTGTGCCCCTTTGTGGGGTCACCCTCGGGGCTGTCACCACCTCACCCTGGGCTGAACGGGGGGTGTTGGTGGGGATCTGCTCTCAGCAGCCCTCTCCTCTCCAGGGGCAGAGCTCCTTTCTGCTCTCCCTTTCCCAAATATCCCTTTTTCCCTCTCAATCAGCCCCGCTCCAAGCAGATGGAGCTCTTACGTAACCGAGCAGAAGGCTTCTGACAAATTTCAGCCCGATCGGGTTCTGCTTCAGAGGAGACCAAACAACGGCTCCGTTCTGGGGCTTTCAGCCCTTCTGGTTCTGCCCTGGGCTTGGAGGATGGGGATTTTCCAGGGGGGAGGTGAATGGGAATGTTGCTGTGTTGTTAATGGCTCACCTGAGCCTTGGGGCGGTGGGAATGGGAGAAGGATGGATGTGGGGAAGGCAGAGCCCCCCAGGAACGGGGCAGGGTGAGCCCGTGGGGTTCAGCAGCACTCCTGGCTGGTTTTATGGGATATCTGGATCCCATAGGCTGCAAAACCTGGGAGAGGGGAAGGTGAAACAGGACAAGCTTTGAAATCCCCCCCGGCCCAAACCATCCTGGCATCCTGCGGAAAGAGGGAGAAGCTTGGAGGAACCCCCTGTCCTCCATCTGCTGCTCCCAGGGGCTCCGGCATTCCAGGACTTCCCACTCCAGCATTCCTGGTCCCAGGAATTGTGCAGATCCAAACTGGGGCCGAGCACAACCAAGCTCAGGGCTTAAACCCAGTTTGAACCCCCGGGAGGGTTTTGTCTCCTTCCATCAGTGCCCACAAACAGCCCAGGAAGGAAAGGAGGGATTGAGGCAGAAAGCTTGGGAACAGGAACTGGGAAACAAATAGGAACTGGGAAACAAATAGGAATTGGGAAATAGGAACTGGGAAACAACTATTGAGTGGGAAATAGGAACTGGGAAACAACTATTGAGTGGGAAATAGGAACTGGGAAACAAATATTGAATGGGAAATAGGAACTGGGAAACAAATATTGAGTGAGAAACAGGAACTGGGAACCAAATAGGAACTGGGAAATAGAAACTGGGAAACAAATATTGAGTGGGAAATAGGAACTGGGAAACAAATATTGAATGGGAAATAGGAACTGGGAAACAAATAGGAACTGGGAAATAGAAACTGGGAAACAAATATTGAGTGGGAAATAGGAACTGGGAAACAGGAACTGGGAAACAACTATTGAGTGGGAAATAGGAACTGGGAAACTAATAGGAATTGGAAAATAGGAACTGGAAAAGAAATAGGAACTGGGAAACAAATAGGAACTGGGAAAGATGAACTGGGAAATAACTCAGTCCCACCCGCTGGGAGGGAGTTTCTAAGTGTGAAATGAACAAACAAGTGGCAGAAATAAATGTCCACACAACCTCCTGGCAGCTCCTTAATTCTCTGATCCCTTGGCTTCGGCCCTTCCCCATCCTCACCTCATTTGTGGATTGCAGCCTGCAAGGGAATGAGGAATCTTTAGGAGGATTTCTTGGAAGGGTTATATTATTTATCTATATAAAAATAATAATGCATTATGAAATTAATTAATTTAATTATTATAATTAATTAAATCGATCTTATTAAGATGTATTGATAATATCAAATGTTATTAACGTCGCCTTTTTCTTGGTGTTCCTTTCGCCCCTCAGGACTGAAAAAACGTACCAGGAAGGCCTTTGGCATACGCAAGAAAGAAAAGGACACTGATTCCACGTAAGTTGAGAAGAGCTCATGGGATATTAATGGGATTTACGCCGGGGAGGAGCTGCTGCTCCGCCGTGCCAGGAAAGAGAGGAATTTGGGGCATCCCGGGCCGTTGTTATCTTTGGATCGAGCCTGAACAGCAAACGCGTTTCAGCTGCTCCCCCCTGCACGCCCAGCACGTGTGGGATTTCCTCGGAGCCGCCGCTGAGCTCTCCTCGTGTGGGGGATTTTTGGGGGGCGGTGGAGAAGGACTCCCCGGAGTCTGAGCAGATTCATCTCTGCCCGAAATGCCGCTCTGCCCGTACCCTGAGCTCGTTGGAGGGGCAAATTTGGTTTAAAGGGGTGCCTTGTGCAGGTTCTGGGGGTTGGGGCAGCTCGGGGTGGGGAAGGTGCAGCACAGGGATTTTGCTTCCCAGAAAATGTCTGGCAGGGGATTCTTCCCACGTCTGCTGGGGGATGCTGTGTGTGGGCCCAGGGAAGGGGCTGGAGCCCCAGGAGCGGCTGAGGGAGCTGGGAAAGGGGCTCAGCCTGGAGAAAAGGAGGCTCAGGGGGGACCTTGTGGCTCTGCACAAGTCCCTGACAGGAGGGGGCAGCCGGGGGGGGTCGGGCTCTGCTGGCAGGGAACAGGGACAGGAGGAGAGGGAACGGCCTCAGGCTGGGCCAGGGGAGGCTCAGGGTGGATATTGGGAATATTCCTCCTGGAAAGGGCTGTCCAGCCCTGGCACAGCTGCCCAGGGCAGGGCTGAGTCCCCATCCCTGGCAGGGTCCCAAAGCCCTGTGGATGTGGCACTTGGGGACGTGGGGCAATGGTGGCCTCGGCAGTGCTGGGGATGGTTGGATTTGATGCTCTCAGAGGGCTTTTCCAACCCAAACAATTCCACAATTCCACTGCTATGGCTTTGGGGTGGATGTCCCAAAGTGCTGTGGCAAAGGAGCCTGTGCCACCACGTCCTGGGGACAGCAGGGGACAGGCAGCCAAGTCCCCTCCTGCGGCACCGCTCGGGTGTTTCGTGTCTGTCAGCAGGAACTCGGAGCTTTTTCCTTTTATTCCATTTGGATTTGTTTTCCTGAGCCATTTTATGTCCTGGTGGGAGTTGCTTTGGAGGTTTCCCGTGCCAAGGGACGGACTGCCAGGCCTGGCCAGGTGACCCTGGGTGGCATTGGCATCTCTGCCGGGCTTTTCCTGCTGCAAAGAGGGGCCCAGAGCAGCGGGCACGTGGAGCACGTCCCAAAAGAGGGATGTGCAGCCCCGAGCTGCCATCCTGCTGTCCCCAGGGATGGTGGCATCCATCCACCAGGAGCCAGGAGCTCCAGCTGGGTGTGCGCTCATCCATAATTTATCGGGATGGGTGGGAACGAGGTTCCTTTCCATCTCCTCCTCACGGAACGTCGCCGCAGCTGGCGCCGCCTTTATCCAGCGCCGTGATTTCCACGGCCCCATCCCGCCGTTCCCATGGGTTGGGAAGCTGGTGGCAGGGACACGAGGGATCCCAGGGTGCTGGGGGGTGGTGGGGAGGTCGCACAGAGGCCACCCTGGAGGACACCGCAATTAGCAGCAGCCGTAATTAGCACGGCGGGGTCACGGCGCGGTCACGCCCCAAAGGGCTTTGGGCGCTCTCCAAATCCCCGATGGCAGCGGGGACGGAACGGGAGAAGGGAGGGATGGTGGCATCTGCCACACCCTGCGGCCACCCCCGGCCACGGCCGGGCCACCGTGTCCCCAGGACACCCTGCTGGGCTCCCTGGAGCTGCTGATGGCTCTGCCACGGCTCTGCTGGAGCTGCTGTGGGGAAGGAGCTGCTGCTCTTCCTCCGCCTGGGGAGGGTCCCCGTGGCAATTCCAGCTGGGATTGGGAGCAGGAGATGACATCCCCTGCACTGGGATCACGCAGTGAGGAGCAAACACAAAAGCAGAAGGGATTTTTGTCGCTTCCAAAGGATTTCGGAGACTTTTTTGCCTAAAATAGGAGAGATGGGACACGAGCACGGATTGATTGGAAAACCTTAAGGAAAGGCGTTATTCCCAGTGAAACCAAGTGGCTCCCAGCGGGGTTTCCGTGGTGCCCCGAGTCAGATGTGAGCTGGTGGCACATCCCCGGCAGTGCAGGGAACTCGGGAGCGCGTGGGAGGTGGAGGAGCCCGTGTGGATTCCACGGACATTTGCGTTCCCTAAATCCCTCGGCATCCCTGGGCAGTGCTGGGATGAGGCTGCGGAGCTGCCGCGCCCCAGCCCCAATCCCAAATCCCATAAGCAGCTGGGGATTAGGATCCCTGGGGAGCCTCAGCAGTTTCCCAATCCGTTCAGCAGGGGAGGGTCTGTCCTTCTGGCAGAATTAAAGCCTGGAAATTCCTCCAGGTGGGATTTTCACCTCCCACAAAAGGAGGGACGCGGGGCAGGGACGCGGCTGTGGGATGGGCGCAGGAGCCAGCGGGGACAGGAGCAGCAGGAGCACTTCAATTTTAGGTTTATCAGTAAACCATCATCTGATAACGTGAGGGAAATAGTTCTGTGACCTGGTGCGGGCTCCTCGAGGAGTGGGTAACTCGGATGTGCTGCTAATATCATAATTATGATTTTTGCTGCCGTGAATTCATTTAAAAAACCATTTCCAGGAGTTCATTGGGTGCGGTTCGGGCACTAACACAGCTCCTTTTCCTGTTCTTTCCAGAGGGTCACCAGACAGGGATGGCATCGTGAGTATTGCCCGGCCCTCTGCTCCTCCCCTCCCACTGCCGTCGGCATCGCGTGACGTTTTCTGTTTAATATAGAAAATAAATGGAAAAAATCCACGTGGAAAAAAAACCCCAACAAATTCCAGGTTTCCTCTAAAAATATCCACAGAGGGAGACCTGAGGAGCGCCAGGGGCAGAGGGACCAGGTGTCCTGCTAAAGCCCAGCTCCTCATCCTCCTTTCCACTCCCGCTAATTGGCTTGGGCCAGATTTGCTGGCTGAGGAGTTCAGGGCCAATTGCCAGAGCAGCTGTTTCCAACCTCTATTTTTATTTTCTATATTAACCTGACAACGAGGAGATGTTTGTGGGTTTGTGTGGTTGTTTTTTTTTGGATTCTTGCTGCTTTTATCGCTGGTGTTAGACTGGAGTGTCCCTGCTGGAGCTGGGTAGGAGGTGGGCCCTGTGTCCTTTGGTGTTGGATACCCAAAATCTGCTGGGTTCAGACCAGGCTTTGTTTCGGGAGCAAATCCAGGTTTTAGTTTCACCTTAAAATTAAGATGGGGTCTCTTTTAAAAAGGTAAAAATTTGGGGGGCCAAGCTGCTCCTTTCAAGAAATCACTTCTTTATGTTTTTTTCCCCCCCAATCTGACCCCAAATCCTCGGCTTTGGGCTCTCCCTGTGTTTTTTAAGCTGCTCATTAGGAAATAGAGATTAAAGTTAGGCTGCAGCTCAGGTAGTGCCTTCAGCAGGGCTCTATTCAGCGGTGGCAAAGGGAAAAAAATGACAGGCTTAGGCTGGATATCAGCAGGAATTTCTCCATGGAAAGGGTGCTCAGGGAGGTTTGGAGATGCCATCCCTGCAGGTGTCCAAGGAACACCCGGACCAGGCGACAAGGTGGGGATGGGGCACAGCTCGGACTGGACGATCCCGGAGGTTTTTCCCAACTTTAATTCTGTGAATATCCAGGGAACACCCCCAAGCTGTTCCCTCTGGCAGCAGAAATCCCACAGGCAGCTTTTCCTGGCCAGGTGAGGGACCTCAGGTGTCCTCTCTGAGGATGAGGAAATGCAATTTTTAGGGAGAACAGTGAAGCTCCTGAAGGTGTTTGAGGCAGAGGAATTGGACATGGAGATATTTAATATCACTCCTCATCCTCCAGCCAGTTCTCCAAGTAATTTTTGCAGCCGCTGGAGTGGCCAGGAGGCAAATCCCACCTGCTGAATAGAGCCCACAGGAAAATCCACGTTGAATCCTGGCGGAGCCACAGCTGAGCCTTCCTTTCCTTACAAACCCACGTTCCCAACTTCCTTCAACTCAGCTCTGTGTGTTTAAAACCCAACCACAGCCTGGGAGCGGGTGTTTTAACCCTTTCTCTGCCACCCCCCACCCTCGCAGCAGCCCAGCCCTCATCCCAATGATCCAACTTCCAATAGCAAACCCGAGAGCGCGCGGGAAGGAGCAAATAAGAACGGGGTAAGGAACACCGAGCTCGGCTCCCGGCTCCCAAAGGGGTGTGGAAAAACTGGGAGTCAGCCTTGGTTTGGAATCCGGACCCTTTAGGGTCAGCCAGGCTCTGAGGGAAGTGGGGGTTGAATACGAGTGGATGGGGGAAAAGCAGGAATCCCGTGGAAAACAGCATCCAGAATTCCCAGAGAACAGGATCCAGAGAGGTTTTCCCACACCTGAGCTTCCAAGGAAGCTGCTCCAGCCTTGGGCAGTGTGAGGAGCAGTGGGTGAGGTGTGGAGGCGAGGGGCTGGATCCAGCCCTGGATCAGGGAGCGCATCCCGTCAGACCCTTGGCAGGGAGCTGGGATGGGAATGTTCCCTCTGGAAGCTCAGGGGAGCTGGATTATCCCATGCAGGTGCCCGAAATCACGAGCCCGGCCTGAGGTCAGGCCCCAGTGGCCTCGCTGGTCACTGCCTGGGGTGGCCATGGGGCTCTGGATGGGTTTTTGGGTGCCCAGAGCCAACCAGGAAAGCGTTCCAGAGGTGACGGATGCCCGGAGCCTCTTCCAAGCCGGGTTCCCTCGATGGGAAGCAGCAGTTCCTGTGTGTGTTGGTGTGTCATGGCACAGACTCACTCATCCCACACCCTTCCCACTGCTCCATCCCAAACTCACAACGCCTGGCATGCGGGATAACGGGATCTGAATCCTTCCTGGGGTTCCCCTTTCCCAGGGAAGGGGTTGATCCCGATAAATTTCCCTGCTCCACTGGCAATGGGAGCTGCCACTGCTGCCAGCTCTTCCTGAGGGCTGGAGCATCCCAGCACATGGAGAAATGGCCATTTCCTCACTTTTCCTTAAGAAATGTTGGATGTTCACCTAATGAATATTCAAAAAACGCCCTCCTTTCATCTCTGGGCTATGAGAGAATTCCAGAAACGGGGAACGCTGTTGGATTTCTGGTGTGGGGGTGTGGAATAACACCTAGCAGGCCGTATTCCTGGTTCCTTCCCTTAAACTGCGGGAATTTTCCCTTCCAGAAGAAAACCAATGGAGCCCCGAATGGATTTTACGCGGAGATCGACTGGGACCGATACGTAAGTGCCCCCCGGAGCTTCCCTGCATCCCATGGCAATCCCAGGCTGTTCCCACGCTGATCTGGGGCTTTTTGGGTGAGCTCAGTTGTGCCCAGACACCCATTCCATACCTGCAGCTCAGTCAGAATTCCCAGGCTCTGACCTGGCCCACGGGATGTTGCAGTTTATCCAGAAAAAGCCTTGGATTATGAACAAGGATTAAAACCTTTCCTTCCACAAAATAATCATGGAATTTGGGGTGCCCTTTGCTCCGTGTGGCCCCAGGGCTCGGGCTGTGCGGGACATCCCTTCCCACAGGAGGAAAGAGCTGCTCCAGCCTCCCAGGAATCACCATTCCTAATTCTTCTGGGTTTTTTTTTTTTGTTCCCTATCCAGAACTCGCCTGAGCTGGATGAGGAGGGATACAGCATCCGACCCGAGGAACCAGGATATATCCTTTGGTTTTGGCTTTGCCTCTTGGGTTACAGCCTAGAACAGGAGCTGGGCTCACGGGCAGGCTGCTCTCTCTATTCCATTGTTTTTATCTATTATTAATAATTATTATTATTTATTTCCACCTTTTGATTTTCATTTGGAGCTGGCACTCTGCAGATCAAGCCAAATTCCTGAGGGAATTACCTGAGGTTTTAGAGCAGAGGGTGATTTGAATTGTCTTTGAGTCACAGCTATGGAATAAGGAGCGTGGGAGCATCCCATGGGATGATCCATGGAGATCGCTGTGTCCATGATTATCCTGGGGAAAAGGAGCCTCAGGGAGGAGCTTCTGGCTCTCAGCAAGGAGGGGGCAGCCAAGGGGGGTCGGGCTCTGCTCCCAGGGAACAGGGACAGGAGGAGAGGGAACGGCCTCAAGTCCCAGGGGAGGTTTAAGTTGGGTATTGGGAACATTTCTTCACGGTCAGACATTGGAAGGGGCTGGAGTCCCCATGCCTGGAGGGATTTAAAATCCACATGGATGTGGCACTTGGGGACATGGGACAGCGCTGGGGGATGGCTGGACCCGATGGTCTGCTGGGGCTTTTCCAACTGAAACAATTCCATGAAATCCGGACACGGCTACAACCTGCTGGGCTAACCTGGGGCTGGAGTTATCCCTGAGAACAGCAGCTCCACATCCTCTGGCTGTGCAGGGACACGGCAGCGACAGGGCCCAGAGCGGTGATGGGGCGCAGAGCAGTGACAGGGGCCCAGAGCAGTGACAGGGGGCAGTGACAGGGGCCCAGGGCAGTGACTGCCAGAGCAGTGACGGGGACCCGGAGCAGTGACGGGGGCCCGGAGCAGTGACAGGGGGCAGTGACGGGGCCCAGAGCAGTGACAGGGGGCAGTGACGGGGCCCAGAGCAGTGACAGGGGCCCAGAGCAGTGACAGGGGGCAGTGACAGGGGCCCAGAGCAGGGACAGGGGGCAGGGACGGGGCGCAGCG
>VZTA01019365.1:64822-76369 GCA_013398855.1 Mohoua ochrocephala | reverse complement strand
CCCGCTCCTCTCCCGCTCCTCTCCCGCTCCATCCCCGCTCCTCTCCCGCTCCTCTCCCGCTCCTCTCCCGCTCCATCCCCGCTCCTCTCCCGCTCCTCTCCCGCTCCATCCCCGCTCCTCTTCTGCTCCATCCCCGCTCCTCTCCCGCTCCATCCCGCTCCCAGGATCGGGGTCACCGAGGGGTCCCTGTCCGTGCCGGGGCTCTGGGGTGGGCACAGGGCATGGGGACAGGTGCCAGAGATGTCACACACCCCGCGCTGTGACCCCAGGTGATGGTGGCACCTCGATGACACAAAGGGCCCTCGGTGATGGGAGTTCTCCACCCGCATCCTTGATTTAAAATCCCTGCGGATGTGGCACTCGGGATAACTCCGAAGGCAGAGCTGCCAGCGGTGGCTTCGTGTGGCTCAGAACCTCTGGGGAGGGTTTTCTGTGGGGTTTTCTGCTCCCTGGACTTCAGCCGTGTCCAGTAAATGTCACCTCTGACGACTCCTGCCCCCTCTGCCGGGCTGCTTTGCTCCTGAGGTGACAACTGCTGTGCAGCCGTGTCCCTGTGCATCCCATTCATTCCTGTGTTTCTCCTTCCAGGGCACGATTAAAAGGAATTTATCCAGTAAGTATCTCCTGCAGCCTGGAAAAACAACACTCATTGCCCCTGCTGGAGGTGTTTTGGAGAGTGGGGGCTGGGAGGGGGAAAAGGAATGAGTTAAATTTGGTTTAAAGTGATCCTGGCAGAGCTGGTGGCTCCCCAAAACTTTTCCTTGGAGAAGGGTGTGGGGGACATCCTTGGGATACCTGCAGCGGTGCAGCTCCCCGCTTCCGTTCTCTCCAGCAATAAATTCGAATTAAAAGCAGAATTTTCCTGCCAGCATCTCCCTAGCAGGGTGAGTGGGACACTGGGTGTGACCCCCCCTGCCAGCACTGGGTCGGGGTGGGCCGGGGGGATGCTCTGGAATGGGAATGACTCTCATCCACATCTGTCCTGCCCACAGGTGAGGAGATCACGCGGCCCCGGCGCTCCACGCCCACGCCAGACCCCGCCAGGTCAGTCCAGAGCCCTGGGGGGCATCATCCAAGGTTCAGACACCTCATCCCAGTGTGGGTTTGGGACGTTCCCACTTGCACTGTGCTTGATGGGAAGCTTGAAGGGTTAGATGGGATATTGGGAAGGAATTCCTGGCTGGGAGGGTGGGGAGGCCCTGGAATGGAATTGCCAGAGCAGCTGTGGCTGCCCCTGGATCCCTGGCAGTGCCCAAGGCCAGGCTGGACATTGGGGCTTGGAGCAGCCTGGGACAGTGGGAGGTGTCCCTGCCATGGCAGGGGTGGCACTGGGTGGGATTTAAGGTCTTTCCAACCCAAACCATTCCACGCTTTTGGCAGGACTGAGGGGCTGATGGTGGCTGGGATGCTCAGTGTCCATCCCTGCCCTCCCCCAAAAGCACCGGGGACATTCCCTGCTGGAAGGCACCTTGAGCCTGATCCATGGGGAGAGCTGGCCAACCTTTGGGGGGGATCTATTGGTTTAGGAGAGCAAACGTGCAGGTTTTTATGGAATAAAGCCAAACCTCACTGGGAGTGTGCCCTGTGCAGCTCCGGGGTTCGACTCAAGGTTTGATGGACCAGAGAATGGTCCAGATCTCAGGATTTATTTTTTTGTATTATATTATTTCTATTTTTATATTCTATCACTTATGTTTTTATATTTTTCATATTATATTTTTCAATATTATTTTTTAAATTTTTCTGTATATTTTTTCAATTTTTTTTCTATATTATTTTTTCTATTTTTTTGTATTTTTTTCAATTTTTTTCTATATTTTTTTGTATATTTTTTCCATTTTTTCTGTATTATTTTTTCTGTATTTTTTTTCTATTTTTTAATATTATATTATACTTCTTATATTTTTTTTTTATTTTATAAATATCAGAATTTACATTTTTTTAATCCTTTTCCACGAAGTTTGGACCAATCCTACAGCACCTTGAACTGTCCCCCAGCTGCTGTGGCACCACAGGGCTGGCACCAGTGCTGCCCCCACTCTCCTTTCCCCTTCTTCCCACCTGGAATCCCGTGTTCAGCCAGCTCCTCCTTGGTCTGGAATACAAAAAGTCCTTGGAAACGTTCATGTTTGCCTGGAACAGGGGCTCGGAACACAAACCCGCCCCTCACGCGCTCTGTGCTTGTCTCGTCCCACAGCAAGAAAACCGGGGAAGATCCGGCGGCGCTGGCCCCGCTCTTCGGGCCCCCGCTGGAGTCGGCCTTCGAGGAGCAGAAGTTGGATGGTGAGTTTGGGGTCATGGTAGGAGAGTTTGGGGCCGTGCTGGGCGAGTTTGGGGCTGTGGGGGGTGCATTTGGGGCCGTGGCAGGCGAATTTGGGGCCGTGGTGTGTTTGGGGTCATGGTGGGTGAGTTTGGGGCCATGGTGGGTGAGTTTGGGGCCATGGTGGGTGAGTTTGGGGCCATGGTGGGTGAGTTTGAGGCCATGGTGGGTGAGTTTGGGGCTGTGGCAGGTGAGTTTGGGGTCATGGCAAGTTTGGGGCTGTGGTGGGTGAGTTTGGGGCCACGGTGGCATCTCCTGGCGGGGACAAGAAAAGGTTCTCCAGCCCTGGCAGTGCTGAGTCCCCATCCCTGGCGGGATCTCAAAGCCACGTGGATGTGGCACTTGGGGACAAGGTCAGGGGTGGAATTCGCGGTGCTGGGGGATGGTTGGGCTCGGGGGGCTTTTCCAAGCTCACCAATTCCTGGACCCCCTCCCTGCTGGAGGAGGAGGAAGCCAAAGCAGGGGTTGAAGGACGGGTGGCCACGTTCCGGGCGGCCTCGGGCCGGGGTTAATTCGGGTTGGATGGAAACAGAGCAAGGGCCTAAGTCAATTAGTTAATTACGAGGTCTGGGAGAGATCCTGACAGGGAACAGCTCAAGAATATCCAAACTCAGGACTTCCCAATCAAACCCTGGGGCAGGAGGAGTTTTAACTCCATCCAGGATTCTGGATGCAGCTGTTGGACAACCCCCTCCATTCCTAGGAAATGCCATCTCAGTAACGGCACTTTTTCCCCCAAAACAGTGTTGGTTTGACATAGAGGCACTTTGCTTCCTCCCAAACCTGATTTTTCCTGGCTCTCCCAAAGCACAGGGACCTTGCAGGGCTCGTTTTCCCAAAAACCAACCCCCTTCACCGCCTGGAGCGGGTTTTTTCCAGAGATCTCTTCCTCCTCCTCCTCCTGGAGCCTCAGGGAGTGGCCACTGCCCTCGTAGCCTCGTTATGTCCTGTCATTAACGACTCCAGTTAATTCTTTTAATCAAAGCAATGTTTGTGTGCAGTTCCCCACACAAAAAACTCCAAGAAATTTCAATTATATATAAAAATATCCCCTTTTTCCCCCTTTATTCCCTATGAATACGACTATATTTTCATTTTAATACCTGATGGGGTTTGGGGGTTGGTTTTTTTTTTTAGCATATCCTAAAATTCCAGACCACTTTTGCCATCAATACAATGTTTTCCTTCCCATAAAAATCCTCCACATCCATCCCTGGCATTGTTTTGTTTGTCAAGCAGCATGAGCATCAAACTAATTGCCATGTCCTGCTTCAAACCCAGACAGGCTTTTAATTATCCACCGTTCCAGAACCCCCCTGTCCTTAATTAATGAGGTTTCTCTCACTGTCTGGTCCCTCTTTTCCCAGAGCCTCAGCGTCTCATCCCCGTGTTTGGGTGATTGGAAGGAAATATTTGGGGTTTTTCGTTGCTCTCAAAGGTTTGGTTTTGGTTTTTCAGCTGCTCTGGACCAGCCTGAGATCTGGGGGTCAGCCCAGCCCATCAACACAAACGTCGAGTCCCCAAAACTTCCAAGACCTTTTCCAACTGGAAGTAAGTGCCCATAAAACTAAATTAATACATACAGAAATCAGGTCAGAGATTTGGGTTTTTCCTCATCTAGGCTCTGCAATTCTATCATATTTTAAATTAGAGGGGTTTTGGGGTTTTTTTTTCCCCTTGGTTTGACCTGGGTGACAGCACTGTGGGGTGGAGGAGGGAGTGGGATCGATGAGGGATGGCACCTGGGATGGGATGGATCCTGATCCTGGCACGTTCATCCTGCAGTTATTTGGCTGGAAAAGTTGGAAGCACCAGTTTCTTCCAGGATAACATCAGGAAGAGCAGCCTAGCCCCGAATCCCTGATTTTCATCGCAGCTTTCCCTTTGCCCAGGGCTCCTGGGGAACCATTTCCCTCGCAGAAACGCCCCTGTAAAGCAGTGCTGGTTAATTAGCCGCTGTTAATTAGCCCCAGCATTCCCGATCCCCTATGCACATCCCGGATCCACGTGGGATGGGCACGGGAGAAAGGTGGAGGCAGCTCTGTGCCTCAGAGGCTCCAGGTTTAATTAAAATGCTAATTTAGGGGGTTGAAGCAGGAGCTCAGGCTGAGATATAAAAATGGGGGGAAAAAATTCCCTAAAACCCAACAGAAAGGGCTTCCCACTTCCAGAGGGCTGGGATAGGTGGGATATTGGGAAGGAATTCCTGCTGGGAGGGTGGAGAGGGGCTGGGCTGGGCTGGAATTCCCAGGGAAGCTGTGGCTGCTCCATCCCTGGAAGTGCCCAAGGCCAGCTTGGACGGGGCTGGGAGCTCATCACAGCCTTATCCCCTTTTTCCCAGCAATCCTGTTTGATATTCCATGGAATATTCCATGCTTGCTGCTGCTCTCCAGCTGAACTTTTCCCCTCTGTGCTCTGTTCCAGCCCCTCCGCCGCTCCCCCCGAAGAACATCCCGGCCACGCCGCCGCGCACCGGCTCCCCCCTGCCCCTGGCACTCGGTAACAGCCCTGGCACCGCCCTGGCACAGCTCGGGGGTGGCACTGGAGGGGACAGGTCCCAGCCCGGGCTCTGGGGTGGCACTGAGGGGACAGGTCCCAGCCCGAGCTCTGGGGTGGCACTGAGGGGACAGGTCCCAGCCCGGGCTCTGGGGTGGCACTGGGGGGACAGGTCCCAGCCTGAGCTCTGGGGTGGCACTGGGGGGACAGGTCCCAGCCCGGGCTCTGGGGTGGCACTGAGGGGACAGGTCCCAGCCTGAGCCCGGGGGTGGCACTGAGGGGACAGGTCCCAGCCCGAGCCCCGGGGTGGCACTGGAGGGGACAGGTCACAGCCTGAGCCTGGGGGTGGCACTGAGGGGACAGGTCCCCGTGGCTGTGTTCTGGACACGGATTTGGTCCCTGTGCATCCTCTTCCCTCGGCATTCAGAGAATTCCAGACCGGGTTGGGTTGGGAAGGAGCTTAAAGCTCATCCAGCTCCACTCCTGCCATGGCAGGGACCCCTTCCACTGTCCCAGGCTGCTCCAAGCCCCATCCAGCCTGGCCTTGGACACTTCCAGGGATCCAGGGGCAGCCACAGTTCTGTGGGGTTTCAGTGGATGCTGCAGTAGAAGCAGCACAAAGATTTTTTTGGCTCCCAAGTTGGTGAAATTAATGTTCTTTACACCATGTCTGCCTTTGGATCAGTCACTCTGGGAATGCAATGCAGGATTAGCCTTAATATCCTGCTGACAACTGGGATATATTCCCAATTCCAGAGCCCTGCTCCTGCCTGGAGCAGCCCTGCGTGGGCTGTGCTGAGGAAATAATGGGGTGTAGCTGCTCCTGCACCCCCTGCCCCCCAAATTCCTACTGAAAGGTGGGAAAAGCCCTCCTGGTACTGCAGCCTGGGGCAGGGAAGGGAGGATGGTGCTGGGAATGAAGGGAATGGTGCTGGGAATGAATCCCCCTTTGGGCGGGGATGGAAAGGTGTCGGATGCAGCCAGAGGACATCAGGCGCTTCCGAGCATATAATTCATGGTGCTGGCTGATGGAAAAGAGGGATTGGAGCAGGGAAGGGACAGACAGAGCCCCTCGGGATGCAACTCCTTTGCCATGAAGAGCTCCCCTGCTCTGGCTTCACTGCTCTGTCCATCACCACCTCATCTGTGCTCTCGTATCCCGAATTTTCCCGTCCGTGGGAGCAGCCAGGCTGGCAGGGTGTCCATCTCCATCCATTGATCCATTCCCAGCAGCAAATGCCGGATCATTTGCTGGGCTGTGCCTTGTGGATTTGTAAAGCAAGTGGCTGAGGTCTGGTTTTGTCTGGTTTAGCAAAATCCTATTTCATCCCCTCCACCCTAAATGTAGAACCGTGGATGGATCCCCAAAATAGAGGAGCAGGGGTGGGGGTGATGCTGTTTTAGTGTTAGGATCTCCCTTCCCTGGATGTGAAACGCTTGGCTGACGGATCTGTGGTGGCGCTGGAGTCAGGTGGGAATGTTGGTGTGTGGTGGCTCAGTGAGCAGAGCCCTGAAATCCCCAATCTGTGCCCTGAAATCCCAATCTGTGCCCTGAAATCCCGACCTATTCCTGCTTGTGGCTGGAATACATTCCCTGTGGCTGGAATACATTCCCTATGTGCATCCCGTGCTGCATGCCCAGCCTCCAGCAGTGTCCAAGCAGCATGTTTAAATATATATATTTATACCTGAGCGTTTATAAATATATATATATAGAGAGAGTGGGGCGTGCCAGAGCGCTGAGTGCACACCTTTGGTATCTGCTGCTAACTCGGAGCTGCTGATAAGGACGTGATGTGGTTTAGAGGACAAAAAAAAAATGCTGTAAATTTGGGGGAGGGTTTGGGATTCTTGGCTCGCGGTGCATGCTCCCTCCTCCAGCCTCCGGATCCCGCGGGATTCATTCCATGTCGCACGTGCTGTGGTGGAAACGTTCTTGCCCATGAATTATATAAATATAAATAGGAAAAGGTGTTTTTAGAGCCTCTCCCGTAGAAGTAGAGCCCGTAGAGAGTAGCAGAGCCCTCGCTTAATGCTCGGTGTAAAATAAACCTCCTCTGACCACAGGAGGGGACCAGGCAGCAGCAGAGCCCAAACGGGACAAACCCCCGTCCATCAATGACTTGGACAGCATTTTTGGCCCCGTGCCGTCCCCTAAATCTGCTGCTGCCACCGCGGAAGACAAGTGGGTCAATTTTTCCGATCAATCCCCGGAAAACGCGCCTCCGGAATTGTCGCCCCGGGACAAAGCTCCGTCCCCGCCGGCGGCCGCGGGCAGCCCGGCCAGCGCTCCGGCCGAGCATCCCCGCCCGCTGCCCTCGCCGCTGCAGCTGGAAGACGTTCCCAAGAAGCTTTCCGAGCAGCCCCACCTTAAGGATGATTCCGCCGAGCCGGTCGCCTCTCCCAAAGATTTTGGGCCGGGCCAAAGAGCCACCCCGCCGCCCCCTCCGCCGCCCACCTACCGCGCGGTGGTGTCGTCCCCCGGACCGGGCGCCAGCACGGGAAGCACCAGCGGTACGTGCTGAGAGCTCGGGTGTGCTTCGGTGTGCCCGTGGTGCCCGCCGCCGTCCCCTCCCGCCTGGCTGTGCCCGTGCCCGGCCGTCCCGTGCTTCCAGCGTGTGTCCTGCGCCTCCCGTTGTCCTTCCCTGCTCCTCGCTGTGCTCCCGTGTGAGGCTGTGAGAGGCTTTTCCCAAAGCTCCCGGGAAGCCGCCCTTCCCACCCCAAAACTGGGCACGGGGTTGTTGCTGTTGTTGTTGTTGCTGCTGCGGTTTTGTCCTCCGTGGGAATAGAAATGTTTTGGGCAAATCGCCTGAGCAAGCCTCGGATCCAGGGGGTTCTAAATCACATCCTCTCCTCCTGCTCACTCACAGGCCTGAGCGGTGCTTGGTCCTTCCCGGCTCTGGGTGTGGATGCTCAGCTGGGGATGGGGAAACGTGTTCCAGGGTGAACCTCTCCCACGGGAGAACCCGCTCGCTCTGCCTGCCTGCACCTGCTTAATTAGAAATGTTCATTAGGGCAAACGAGCTCGGGGCGGCTCAGTTTCCTCGCACTCCTTGCTTGAGGAGCTGCAGCCTCAGCCTGTTCGTTTAGGGCCTGACCCCAGTTCAGCCCCACGCTCCCATCCTGCATCCACCAGAGGTGATTTGGGAGGGAATCACCCCACAGAGCCTCGAGGAACCCTCACCGGTGCTGGGGTGGGTGTGCAGCCCCCCAGCTCCGTATCCGACCACTGTCCCCCTCCTCACGGGAGCTTGGACATTGTGTCACTGCCTGGGGCGTTTGTCACCTCCACGGAGTGTCCCCCGAGCGTGGCTGGTGCTGCGAGTGTGGCTTTGCTTCAGTGCTGGTGGCTTTTCTGTGCTGGCTCGGGGGGTGGGCGGGGGTCCAGCTGCTGCTGGCATTGCTGGAGCTGGGCCTTCTCCAGGAGCTTCAGGCAGCAGGAAACACCAGGATCCATCCCGAGCTGCTCTCCAGCCCATTCCCAACTTGAGTGCAGGATGGAGAGGTGCCGGGGGCTCCCCACGTGGGAATGGATGGATGGAGGAGCCCAGAAGATCCACATCCCTTCTCCAGGAATTGCCTCCTGCCCCAGTCCGGGCTGCTCTGCATCCCGCTGCACCTCGGCATTCCCCAGCCCAGCAAGCTGGAAAATGGAAGCGCGGACGCAGCCGCACAAAAATGGTGCAAATCCTCCAAAAGCTGCAGCCCGTGGCAGCTGCTCCGGGGGTGTGGCACAGATCCAACTCCTCTCCCACTACCTTCCACCTTCCCAAGGCCGGTTTTTGGGTGCTGTGGAGCAGAGCCACCCCAGGATCCCCTCCTGCCTTCAGATCCCGTGGGTGTCACCAAGGCAGGGCTGGGGACCTGTGCGGGGTCACGGTGGAAGGGTTGGATTGGAAGGTATCTCTGGGCTCGTCTTGTTCCAACCCCCTTCCACCACCCCCCATCGCTCCGAGCCCAGCATTCCAGCAGATTTCTGATTCCATGCTGGTTTCCACGTGCTGTCAGTTGCTGGTGCTGGGAAATATCCCTTCCCTGGATGGAAGGCACCATCTGCCCGGCCTTGGGCTACCTGGGGGCCACAGAAGGCTCCCTGTGACACTCACTCAGTCCTGCAAGGTTATTTTCCCACAATGTTTCCTATTTTGTCAGGCTTTTATTGGGATAAGGAAGGAAAAATTCCACCTCTGGTTCCCAAATCAGGCTTTTTTAATAAAAGTGGCCTGAATTTTGGAGCTGTGCAAAGGAAGGACTGGGATTTACTCCCTTTAAGCCAGGCTCTCTCTTGTCTGAGCCTGCTCTCCTTCACCTCTTGTCGTTTCTATAAATCCAGCTTTGATCCTTCCTTAATCTGGGTCTCACCCAAACCATTCAGGAAATGACTCTCTTGTAAGTGGGAAAATCATTAAATCGTCATCTCATCACTCTGAGCCAAGCCTGGAGCTGCTGAGCTCCGTGGAATTTCACGGCAAGCACTGGGCCAGTTGTCCTGGGAATGGGGACTGAATTCCCTCCTGCTCCTGCTGCCCTTCACGTCCTGGTGCCACCTCTGCCCACTCTGTCCAGCTCCGGTCATTGCTGGACTTCTCCTGGAAGGAATTCCTGTGTGTGTGGAGTGAAGCAGGCTCCTGGATATCCCGTGAAGCACCTGCTGGAATTTCCATTTGATCCCCCTTTGCAGCAGGGCCAGGGCCCATGTGAGCCCTGGGATCAGCACCCCTTCTTCTGGGAGACTCCTGCAGAGGGCTGGGATTCGTGTGGGAGATCTGCTCCCAGCACATCCCAGAACCTTCTCCTTCCACTCCTTCCCTTCTTTGCTGGGCCAAAGCTTTGCCCTGTGCTGAGGATCCCTAATTCCCAGCTGTGCTGTCCCTGGAGCAGTGGTTCATCCAGCATCATCTTCCTGCTGCCCACGTTTTTTTTGGGAAAGCCGTAAGACTCCTCTGGTAACGACTTTGCTGAGGGAACCGGGCACTGAGCAGATCCTCTGAGGAATCCGTGGGCAATCCCGGAATGCTCCGTGCAAAGCTGCTGGGGTGTGCCACGGTCCCGGGGAGCTCGTGGGGGTCTGGGGTGGGCACCCCCGGGGGCACAGCTCGCGGGGCGCTCACGGTTCCCGTTTGTTGCAGGTTCCTCGTCCCCGGCTCGCCCCGGAACGCCGCTGGCCACGTGTGGCACCCCCCCGCCGCCGCCGCCCCGGCCCCCGTCCCGGCCCAAGCTGCCCCCTGGCAAACCCCCCGTCAGCGACGTGGTACGTGGGGAGGGACTGGGGGCACGGCACCGGGGGTTGGGGTGGCATTCCCGGTCTGGAGTGAGACAACGGGGTGGAGCAAGCCGTGGGTTGGGGTTTTCTAGGATTTGCCCGCTGGGGTAATTCCCCATGGGAAGGGCTGTGCCCACCTCTGCTCTGCCAGCCTGGCGATGCCAGCTGTGGGAAAACTGCAGTCCGCGGTCGTGGCAAAGGCAGGGAACGGGCTGAGATGGGAACGTGCCCCAGGGAAGGGTTTGGGGGCAGGGCAGAGCGGATCCGGCTGTCCCGGGAATGGTGCCCAGCCCCAGCTGGGCTGTGATGTCCTGTCCTGCCACCCCAGGCCGCTTCAGGTAAGGTGTGAGGGTTTTAGGATCGATGCTGTGGGTATCAAATGACCCCCAAAGGATCCCTAAGGACCTGGGGAGCTGGCACCGGGTGGGCACCGCTCCCTTCCCGGGGCCGAGCCCATCCCATCCATCCCACAGCCCCTGGAGCTCCCACCCTCGGTGTGGAGGGGTGGGAATCTCAAACACCCACCCCCCCACGACGGTGGGGATGATCTGTTTTCCCAGCTCTGAGCTGAAACGCCACTGGTGCTAAACTCAAGCCATTCCAATTTTCCCTCTGGGACACCATTGGAGCCCCCGGGAGGCCCTGAGGGTCCAGGCAGAATTTTATTTGTTTGATGCCAACGTTTCTGTGCGGATTTGCTTTAACTTTGTGTTGTTTTATGTTTCTCTCCAGTCCAGGCCTTTTAGCCCTCCCATCCACTCCTCCAGCCCTCCTCCGATAGCACCTTTAGCCCGTGCTGAAAGTACTTCTTCCATCTCTTCCACCAATTCCCTGAGCGCAGCCACCACTCCCACCGTTGGTAAACACACTCAGCACTGCTGTTCTTTCACCTTTCCTACGTCCTCGAGTAATTCCCGAGGCCTTTTCGTTCTCTAGGGCATTCTTTGGGGTCGGATCCGTTAGTTTCCGTCAGGGTTTTAAATGCTAAAAGGGGATTTGAGAGGGGTGATGGTGGATCCAGGAGGGCGATGCCGCAAGGGAAGGTTTTCCAAATGTTGTGGGAAATGAGTGTTTGGTGAAAGTCAAGGGAATTATAATGTAAAATGTGGTTCTGGGCTGTAAATTGGGGCAAAATAAGCTTTTCTTGCAGGGGATGCTTGTGCCTGGAGGGGAATGGGGCTGGAAGCCAGACCTTGGGATCCAGGAATATTAAATCTCTTGGAATGTCTTAAATTCACCCCTCCCCTTAAAGCAGTAACAGGAAAAGGGGTCTTGGAGAAGCCTCTTCCCAGCCACTTGGCATGTCCTAGAGCAGAACCAAACGCTGCAGTTTCCTTTTGGAGGAGCGTCCTGAAAGCAGCGGGGTTTGCCAAAACCCCGGGGCCGAGACAGGGAAAGGGAATCAAGTCTGGCTGGCAGCTCCCAGCAGCTCCAGGCGCTGGGTCCCCTCACACCTCCCTCCCCCATC
>VZTA01019365.1:29990-62666 GCA_013398855.1 Mohoua ochrocephala | reverse complement strand
CGAGTTATTCCAGCGTGGTGGCTTTGGAGGCGGTGGGGGCGCAGGGAGCTGGTTGTGACGGGAAAGGGAAGATTCCAGCTAGGATCTGCTGCTCTGTGTGCGTGTGTCTGGTTCTCTGCAAGTGTCGTGTCCTGAGATGCGAGAGCAAACAGCCACGTGTCACTGTCCCTGAGTGTCACCGCGGGGCGGCATTCCCGCCGGGAATGCTGGCGGAGGCGGCGCTGAGGAGCGCAGGGCGCGCCGGCCCCGCTCCGCGCAGGCAGAACACGCCGACGGATGCATGAGCCGACAAAGCCTCTTCTACTGTAGCCAAAAAAAACCCAAAAAACAAAGCGAGAGCACCCCTCCAAACTCCTCACCCAGCGGGCAGAACGACTCTTCCATCCGGCCTTCCATAGCTTTGCTTTCCGCTTTGTCTCCCAAACCAGCGGCCGGGTGTCACGCCCCTGTCCCTGCACGTGTGACCGCCCTGCAGCGCCTGCCCCCTCCCCGTAGCGACATTAATGACCTGCTCTGTGACTCACACTGTGTCCTTCTCTCTCCCTCTCCTTGACCTTTCCCATCCCGCTTCAACTCCTGGCCATACAGAGAATGAACAGCCTTCCCTCGTTTGGTTTGACAGAGGAAAGTTTTATTTGACTTTCGAAGGTAAGTAGTGCAAAGCACGCCCGGTAACCCGCTCCCCCCCGCTCTTGCTCTCTCGCTCCCGGGGTTCCCTTCCAAGGCTCCATCCAATCCAGCTTTCCAGGCTCCATCCAACGCAGCTTCCCGTGCGGAATGCTATGGCTGCTTAGATGACATCGCCGGTCCGACCGGAATCGTTTTGGTTTGATTTGTGCCATTTGTCCCGCTGATCTCTTTTTTTCTCGTTGATTTCAAAACAACAACGACAACAAAAAATCCGACCCAAACAAACCAAAAGCCCAACCGAACGTTCCGAATATTCCCAGACGGAGGTGAAAACCAGGGAGCGGAGCCGCTTGCACTGCCGAGGAACTTGACTCTGTCAACCAGGGCTTCTCTCCGCTCTCCCCGCGAGCTGCTCGTTCCCCGGAGCGGGCTGGCTGCGGTTAGCTCAAACCCAAAGGGTGGCGGGTTCGCTGCCTCCTCCTCCCCTCCCATCCCAGTTTTCGGCAGGAAGGGCTCCGGGAATGCGCTGGCAGTGCCAGCACCGCCCCCGAACCGCTGCCAGGTTGTGCTGCTGGGGGGCTTGGTTGGAGGTGCTGGAGGTTTTTGGGTCCCTCGTGGATGAGGAGCGTTGGGGACGATGCAGGGAGGGGAAGACCTCGGTCTGGGGCCGATGGCACCTTCTCCGAGCAGTGTCACATCCCAGAGAGGACAAAGCGTGAGCGGCCAGTCCCGCTGAGAGAGCCCCGAGGCTTTGGGGGAAGCCTCATCCCCACAAGCACGGAGCCAACATTTTCCTTTTAACGCCAGAAGGAAAAGCAGGAGGTTCGCTCGCAGCAGGGAAAGGAGCTTCAAACCCCCAAGGAAGCGCTTGGGAGCTGCTGTGGTGCTCGCAGGCAGAGCTGGGGGATGCTGCTGGCACGGGGCGTGCCGGAGAATGTTCCATGTGTGATCCCAAAGTGTGTCCCCTCCCGCAAAGGGGTGGCCTGGGATGGCACTGCCTGGCTGGGGACAAAAGGAGTGGCCCGGGGTGGCACTGCCTGGCTGGGGACAAAGGGAGTGGCCCGGGATGGCACTGCCTGGCTGGGGACAAAAGGAGTGGCCCGGAGTGGCACTGCCTGGCTGGGGACAAAGGGAGTGGCCCGAGGTGGCACTGCCTGGCATGGGCTGTTGGGATCACGGAGCGAACCCCTCCTGGTGACAGCGCTGGCTGAGCAGCAGCAGGAGGCAGGGATCAGGCTGGTGGTGACCTTGGGTTCTTCCTTTCCTCCTTTTTCCTTGGGGACAAGGAAAAAGCACATCCGCCTTTGGAGGTCTTCTTGTGCCTTGGGATATTAAGCTTGTCTTGGAATTCTTGGTTCTGGTGGTGTGAATGGTCTGGAGCACGGGGTGGGGTTATCCCAGGAATGCAGGAGTCTCATCCCACAGCCCAGGGAGGAGCCGGCTCACTTCCACACGCTGGATTTGCTGATTTATCTCTAAATATTTAAGCCCAACTTGAAAAGAAAAAAAGATAAACTTCATCTGCAGGGAAGTGAGAGGAGATCTGCTGAGTTGGGCGTCTGGGACTCAGGGCATGGAATGCCAGAAGGGGAAGTTATGGTTTCTTTCTGGATTTGGGGTTTTCTGGGGCTTTTTTGGTGCCAAATCCATGCATTTGCAGAACCCGGGGCAGTTTGCTCCTGTGTGAAAGGAGATGTGGTGATGCTCTCACTCAGAGTCACGTTCCGAAATCCCTGGCTGCTCCACAGCTGTGTTTTCCACCTTTTGGAGGGAAAAATAAGGCAAATTATGGCTGGATCCAAAGCTCCATAAAGTGGATTTCTTTTTTTTCCCCCTCCCTTATTATCAGGTCATTTGTGCAAATGAAATGTTTATAAAAATGGCTTCAGAAGCAGGAGCTGAAATGGCAGGTTTGGGGTGGAGCTGTGCCCCAGCAACTGGACTGGTCTCCCAGGTTTCTGGAAAATAATTCCAATGCTGATAATAGTTTATACTTTTCTTTCTCAGTGACAACCTGAGTGTGAAAATGTATTTATTCTCTGAAGCCACGAAGAGAAGAATTTATGGATTCATGAGGGAAGAGTGGAGGGAACCAGGAACCCCAATCCCACCCGCATGGTTTTTAGAGGATTAGAAACGAGGATGTTTTGTTGTTATGGATGCTCGGATGGACTCAGATCCCCACAGCCCAGCTGAGCCTGGCCAGGGGATTCATGAGATCAAACTGTGTATTCCTGATTTTCCATCCTGGAGAATCAAGGAATCTCAGACAGATGCAGGGGGAAAAGGGGAGATGGGAAATGAGGAGAAAGGTGTGGGAGAAAGGGAGACCACCACCCCTCATTCCGTGCCCTGGTGCAGGGCCCAGGCTGAACCCAGCTGGACTTTGTGCATTTGGGAAGTGGGTTTTTTCCTTTGCCAAGCCCTTCCTCGTGCCTTCCCTACGAGAGGAGCCCGAGGCTCCTCGGCTGGGTGACGCCTCCAGTGTCCCCCCTCCACAGCCAGACTTTGTGGGTGATTTTTGATCCCATCTTTATTTCCGGGTGGATGCAGCAGGAATATCCCACTGCCGGGATAACGGCCGGGTTTGATGCTCTGAGGGGTCGTTGCTCTGGGTGGGGAGCGAGGATTTGCTGCCAGTGGTGTCTTTGGAAAGGATTGATGGAAAATGTGTTGTCCCATGCCCTGCATGGCCCCTCAGTCATGGGGTGTTGGGGTTTGGTGTCCCATGGTTTTGGGGAGCTGCCTGTGTCCATTCTTCAGTGGGACGTCCATCAGGGAATCCCCGATGGATATCCTGGGCTGTGGCCTCAGAAGCAAGAGGCTCTGGGCTCATTAGGATAATTTATTAATAATTAATGAACGTGTGCGTGGCAATGGGGTTGGTGCGTGTGGGGGAGATGTTCCAGCTGCCCACCCCCAGCTGGATACGCTCCCTGAGCATCCTCATCCCGGGCTGCAGCTGGAATCTCCGATTCCCCTGAGCCTCTCAGGGTGTGGGACCGACAGGGACACGTGTGGCTGCATCCATTTTTTACACTTTTAGGCTGCATTAGACATTGGAAGGGAAAATCCCTCATCTGTGCCTCTAGGAAAGAGCACTTAGGATTTATCCCTTAACGCACGGGTGCCTTGGAAAGGTGTGAGGAATCCTCCTTGCTGGTGGAAACCACAATTTCTCCCATCAATATACCCAAACTCACAGTGTAACTGAAGTGGCAGAAATGCTTCCCCCGGGAGATGTTGCAAATCCCAATTTCCTGCTCCCAAAGCCTGTTACTCGCTGGGGCAGCAATGGGAAGCGGCAGAGCAAGAAGGGAAGGGATCATTTTTGAGGACAGCCCAAGCAGAAGAGCTCACCAGGAACGTGACACGTTTTGCTCGGCTTTGCTCCCCCCTCATCCGCTGCCCGTGGAGGTGCTGCCCATCCCGGGGCTGCCACTGGAATTCCCATGGCTCTGGCTGGAGCTGGCAGGAGCTCGCATGCTCCGAGCAAACCCCGGGCTGGATCCATCCCCCCTTCCACCCGCCTGGCGATGACGGTGACGGAGTGAGGGGGTCTCTGCATAAGGCGCCCCTCTGGAGTTCTTTGCTGTTCCTTTTTAGCTGGTTTGGGGCAAAACAATCCTCGTGCTTCACCTGGTGTATAGAATGTGGGATAAAAAAAAGGTTCCAAGAGTGGTGCAGGGCAGGAAACGGATGAGGCTGAAGGGCGGTGCCAGGGCAGGGAGTGACCTCTCCAGGAGTTTTTGGGTGCCTGTGGGATCAGCACCTTGTACATCTGGGCTGATCTTTGGATACTTTCCACGGGGAAGAGGTGAGGGCTTGGCTGTGCCAACCCCTTGGTGGTGGTGGGCACAGAGCTCGTGGTCCCACAGAGGGTTTCCAGCACACCCGGAGCACTTGCAGCGATGGTTTCATCCTGAAATGTCTTTTGGAAACACCAAAGGGAGACCTGTGTGTGGTCCTGCAGGGCTGAGTTATTTCGGAGCCTGCCGAGTGTCCGTGGATGCACAGCAGCACCAAAGCAAACTTTTCCCCTTTTCCACATCATGGAATCCTACAATGGTTTGGGTTGGAAAGAACCTTGAGTCTCAGCTCGTTCCAGCCCTGCCATGGGCAGGGACAACTTCCAGTAGAGCAGGGGGCTCCTGTCCAAGCTGGCCTTGGGCACTGCCAGGGATCCGGGGGCAGCCACAGCTGCTCTGGGCACCCTGTGCCAGGGCCTCCTTTTCTCCAGGTTTCTGATGCTTTGCGGATTTCCCGTCGGGCACCGAGGGTTTTGTGGAGCGAGAGGGATGCAGAGGATGCTCCTGGCACCCACAGGGCAGGAGAGGAGAGCAGAGCGCGCCGGGGATTGCAGGAGCCCCCTCGGCTTGGAGGGACATCAGGGGGACACTGCCAACACCCCGATCCCCAGGGGCAGCCCGAGCTCCCCGGGGGTGACACAATGAACCCCCCCAGCCCCTTTTTGCGGGGCCCAAAAAGCGACTGCAAAAACTGTCATGCAAAGCTGCCGTGTGGCAGCCCCCGCGCCGGGGGCCCCGCATGTTGCTCCCGCCCGGCCATCTCCATCCTTCTCTTTGCTTGCTTTTGGCAGCGGGGGGGTGGCGGGGCAAAGATCATTTTCCAAACGTTTCGAAAGCCTCATCCAAAGCCTGGGGGATTTCTGGTGATGATTTGCCCATCAAGTCAGGCTGTGGGGGGGGTGGGTCACGGCGAGCTGCCAGTCCCGGGGAGCGGGGCCGTGGTGCCCCGCAGGTGCCAAGGGGAGCCCTGTGCTCTGTTGCAGGCTCGTCGCGGGGCCCCAGCCCCCTCACCATGGGGGCACAGGACACCCTGCCCGTGGCCGCCGCCTTCACCGAAACCGTCAACGCGTACTTCAAAGGGGCCGACCCCAACAAGTAGGTGCCGACCGCCAGGGTCGGGGTGTCCCTGGGGAGGGGGTTGGGGTTGGGACGGGCGGGGGGTGCTGGAGAGGCTCTGTGAGGGATGAGGAGGGGGACGGGAGGTGATGCGGGCTCGGCATGTGCGTGTTGGGGTGTCCAGGGGCAGGACACACGGCGGGGGTGCCCCGTTTAGAAGCGCTTCTGCTGGGGGAAAGGGAGATGGTGGCTCTTTTGGGATGGTTCTGCTGAAGAAATCCCGGAGGGCAGCACGGGAAAGGCGGCAGGGTGGCTGCACCTTCCCTCCCCATGCCCTGAAATGGGATGGCATTCCAACAGAACCTCGGAGGGTTTTCCCACCTCGTGTTTTAAACCCCTCTAACAGATAAAACCCCAAAGGGCAGACCGGAGACAAATTAATTTCACCGAAATACTGAATGACAGCAAAAATAAGCAGCTTTAAACAGGGCAGTGATATTTAAGAATATCCCTGTCAGCCCCTGGGCTCTTTCTGCTCTCTCTGAGGCCCCCAGAGGCTCAGATGTGTCGGGCGGGGAGTGGGGACTGTCCCCACACCACCCACGGTGCGACCCCTCCCTGGTTGCTGCATTTTGAGCCCCCTCTCCTCCCCCCTGGCTCTCTGTGCTGGGCGCTGCAGGTGCATCGTGAAGATCACGGGGGAGATGGTGCTGTCCTTCCCGGCGGGCATCACCCGACACTTTGCCAACAACCCCTCTCCGGCCGTGCTCACCTTCCGCGTGCTCAACTACAACAGGCTGGAGCACGTCCTGCCAAACCCGCAGCTGCTCTGCTGGTAAGCCCTTCCCTCCCCTCCCCAGCATTCCAGGGCAAGGCGGGATTCCAGGAAAACAGGGTGTTTGCAATAGGGCCCGAAGTGTCTTCCTTGATTTTGGGAAGGAAATTCTTAAGACCTTAAATACTTTAAAAAAATCCCAGAGTGGTTTGGGTCAATAGATCATCAGGATCATCCAGTTCCAGTCCAGTCCGCCATGGGCAGGCACCCCCCCCACCGTCCCAGGCTGCTCCAAACCCATCCAGCCTGGCCTTGGGCACTGCCAGGGATCCAGGGGCAGCCACAGCTGCTCTGGGCACCCTGTGCCAGGGCCTCCCCACCCTCCCAGGGAACAATTCCTGCCCAAGATCCCATCCAGCCCTGCCCCTCTGCCAGTGGGAAGCCATTCCCTGGGTCCTGTCCCTCCAGCCCTTGTCCCCAGTCCCTCTCCAGCTCTCCTGGAGCCCCTTTAGGCCCTGCAAGGGGCTCGGAGCTCTCCCTGGAGCCTTCTCCTCTCCAGGTGAACATTCCCAGCTCTCCCAGCCTGGCTCCAGCCCTGTGGCCTCCTCTGGACTCCACATCCCAGTGGTGTCAGCCCCAGGGCTGGGGCAGCTCTGCAGGTGGGGCCTCACCTGAGCAGAGCAGAGGGGCAGAATCCCCCCCTTTCCTGCTGCCCCCGCTGCGGGATCAGCCCAGGACTTGGGGGTTTCTGTGTCCCAGCACACACGGATCAGGACAAGCAGGAACAGGGTGGGAGGGAGCCAATACTCCTCTGCATGTGGGACTGAGTGCAATCCCTGTGCTGGGTAGAACAGCTCCCTCCTGCCCAGGCAGGTTATCCCAAGGGTTCATTCTCCCTCTGTGCAGTGACAACGTGCAGAGTGACTCCAGCTCCAAGGAGTTCTGGGTCAACATGCCAAACCTGATGACTCACCTAAAGAAGGTATCGGAACAGAAACCTCAAGCCACCTATTACAATGTGGATATGCTCAAATACCAGGTAGGGGTTTTTCTGTGAGATAAAAAAACCCAAAAAAACCCCCCAAAATAAAAGCGTGCTGAATTATAGCTGTAAAAAATGGTGTTTCCCTAGTGCAGAGTGGAGCTAATGTGAGGTGGGGGCTTGTTGTCCCACTGTCCCTTCTGTGTGGCACTGGGTTGTCTGGCTTTAAGCCCGGTACTAAATTCGGTGGGAATTCAAGGTACTGCCTCCGAATGCGATGTCCGCGTCTGTAAAATGGGATTTCTCCCTTCCAGCCCTACGGAAACTAAATGTTTTTTCTGTCATTTTGGAAGGTATCTGCCCAGGGTATTCAGTCTACTCCATTAAACCTTGCAGTGAGCTGGCGGTGTGACCCTGCAAGCACTGACCTGCGCATCGACTACAAATACAATACAGAGGCAATGACCACACCGGTAGCTCTAAACAACGTCCAGTTCCTCGTCCCCGTCGACGGAGGAGTAACCAAACTTCAAGCTGTGCTTCCTCCTGCTGTCTGGTAGGGATTGCTCCTCCTGTCCCTGCCTAGAATTCCCATCCTGCTGCAGGAGGGGCTGGGGGTGAGAGCTGGGAGCACGCTGGGGACCCAAACCTGCCCTCCTCTTGTAGGAGGAACCATGAAACACCACTCTGATTCCCTTTGTTCTTGCCACTCCCACAAGAAAATGGTCGGAGATGAAGGAATGTGTGCAGGCAGCAGAGCATCAGCCCTCATTTTGTGTTTTGGCTGCTTTGTCCGGGGTTTAGGGGGATGCACGGCCACCGCTGCCATAGGCACTGGCACAGGGTGCCCAGAGAAGCTGTGGCTGCCTCATCCCTGGCAGTGCCCAAGGCCAGGCTGGACATTGGGGCTTGGAGCAGCCTGGGACAGTGGGAGGTGGCACTGCCCATGGCAGGGAGTGGGACAGGATGAGTTTTAAGGTCCCTCCAGCCAAAGCAGTGTGGGATTCTGGGATTCTATGGAAGGATGGGTGGCTGTCGCTGCCATAGGCACTGGCACATTCCCATCACTCCTGCACTCCAAGAACAGCATTTTCCTGCTCAGCTCATACAATCACTGAATTAGTTTGGCTGGAAAAGCTTTCTAGGACTATCTGGTCCAGCCATGAACCCAGCACTGCCAAACCCACCAGGTCAAGCCCAAATCCAAGCTCCCAGAATTGCCCCCCCAGCCCCAGCCCTCGCATCCTTTAGCGAAATTCCAACGACTCCTTGGCGATTTCTCAATTCCTACAGAAATGCTCTTCTCCATGTGTTTGCAGGAATGCTGAACAGCAAAGGATATTGTGGAAGATCCCTGACATCTCCCAGAAGTCAGAAAATGGAGGTAATCCTGCAAACATGCACGTCATTAATTCGGAATCCTTCGGTCAGACCCCGACCCGCTGGCGGTGCCGGCACACGAGCCCAGACGCTCGGATTCCTGCTGGGGCTTGCCGAGGACAAAGCTATTTAAAGTTTGGAGCTTAAAAAGCGGGGCTATGTGCCACCAGCGCTGCTTTGCCAACTGCCTTGGCATCACAAGGGGCACTCACCCACGGGGTTGGGATGTGGCGATTCGCCATGCCCTTTGCTCCCCTGCATTCCGAGGCTGAGGCCCCACTCGCATCCCTGTGGGGGGGATTGCTGTCTCCCACAAGAGGTTTTCCATGTGGGAAGCTGTTCCGACCGCTGGGGTGTGTGAAAAGCCGAATGCTGCTGGGAGGATGAGGGGGGGTCTGCCTCTGCCCCACCCCGGGGATGCTGCGGGGTCGGGCCCCACCGTGGCATCCCATTCTCCCATCCTTCCATGCTCCGGGTGCCCCTCCGCGCTCATCGGGGTCTCCTTTGGGGTTCCACTTGCAGGCGTGGGGTCGCTGCTGGCGCGGTTCCAGCTGTCGGAGGGGCCGAGCAGCCCAGCCCCGCTGGCCGTGCAGTTCACCAGCGAGGGCAGCACCTTGTCCAGCTGCGACATCGAGCTCGTGGGCGCCGGGTACCGCTTCTCCCTCATCAAGAAGAGGTTTGCGGCAGGTGGGTGCCTCTCCGGCGGCTCCTTTGGGATGGTGGTGTCCCTGCAGGTCCCCTCTGGCTGTGCCGGGATGCTGGGAATGCCGGTGCCGTGTATTTGGTGGCTGCTGAAGCCCAGAGCTCACAGGGTGGGGACAGAGGGACAGCAGGTCCCCTGCATGAAATAAATCCCGCCGCCACTTAGCAGAGCCTTGGATTTCACGGCTCATTCCCGCTCCTGCAGGAAAGGCAAGGGCTGGGATCTCCAGGGCATCTCCAGGAAGAGCTTTCGCCCCACTGCTGCAGAGAGCAACAAGGATTTTCCCTTGTGTTCGTTGCAGAGAAAGACAGGAATTTTCCTGTGGGCCGCAGGGCTGGTGGAGGTGGGCAAAAAACTCCTGGGAATCAGGGCTGCTCCCTCCCCCCAGCTGATTTCTGATCCCGTTTCCAGGTAAATATTTGGCGGATAACTGATGGAAGCTTATGCAAGTCTATGGAAAATACTATGGAAAATACCCAAGGACTGCTGTGCGTGGAACGGGTTTTAATTACAGTTTAAGGAAAATGAACTAAATCCTGCACTCGGGACATTTCTGTTGGAAGTGTCGACAACTTTCAGCATTTTTTTTTCCTTGGAAAACACCGTCTTGACCAGTCCTCCAGTATTTACTTCTAGATGTAACATTGTTAATGGTTTTAAAATGTAATTATTGTATTTGTAAATTGTACTCATTCCAGTAAGGCTGTATTTTGGCAGTTAGACACTTGAGTTTTAGCATTTTACCATTCATGAAATGGATGTAATTTAAACTGTGGTATATAAATCTAATAGTAGTACTGTTGAATGGCACAATGCTTACAGAGGTAGATTACATTTTGTCAATATATACAATTTAAATACAATACTGGTAGCTGTTACGAAGGGGGTGCCTCATCAAAAGAGAGTTCAGTAGAACCCACAGGCTGATTTCATTTTCCTTCGCTCCTTAGTACGTCTCACAGCGATCAATAAAAAAAGCTCAACCTTCAGGTTTAGCTGGTTTAAATCCAGAAGAATGTCGTTGGGAAGGTGGAAGTTCCTAGGACAGTCTCCCAGGAAAAAAAAGAAAAAAAAATCAATCTCGTTTCTACAAGGAGTATTTACTCCAAATTTCCAGCCCCATGTTCTCTCACAGCTGCAGATTCCCTGCTGGAATCCCAGCAGCTCTTCCCTGCCCCGTGCCCGTGTATTTTGCAGGGAGACAGATAAGGAAAGAAGCAGCAAAGAGGCTGGGTGGTAACTCTGAGCTCACAGCACTGGCACAAAATGTCACTGCTGCCTTCGAGGACGCGTTTTCCGAGCCGCCCTCGGACGTTCGGTCGCGTTTTTACGTTGCTTTGCTCACTTTTTTCTGTCTCCTCCCCCCCAATTTTTGAAAGCTCTACGGGTTTAGAAAATGCTTTAAAGACTTGCAGCCGCACCTGCTTCTCTATTTTAGCACTCAGGCAGGAAAATGTGTGTGGAAAAACACCGGGAAACAACTCCCCGGGGAACGGGAGCAGCACGGGGGCTGTTGGTAGCAGTCAGGGCAGGAGCCAGCTCGCCAGCATTGGGAGCAGCTGCCCTGGGGAGATGGGAAAACTCATGGAAAGGCTAAACTGGAGGATGGGGAACGAAATCTTATCCCTCTGTGTTTCCCCTGGGAGCTGGTGTCCCGCTGTGCACTGCTCATTCCCGCGGATCTCGGGCTCATCCTACTCCTGGCAGCACGGCGACAGTGTTGGTGGCACTAAATGGTGCTGCATCCGCTGAGAGGAGCTCGGCAAACGGGAGAATTGGGCAAAGTCAGGAGGAAAAATGAAGGAATCTTTGTGAAATTAAACACAGAGGAGCACAGGAGCATCCACTGAGCGGGGTGCTGGGGCTTTGGGAAGGTGTAAGATGACAAAAAGCGCTGGTTTTACAGTCACCAGTGTTGCCAGGATTAGGGTGGTGCGTTTACGTTGGGAAACAGCCTGGGCACGTTGGGAAGTGCTCGCTCACGGAGCAGTGGGATGTAGGAAAACAGAGATCTGTGCCCGTCTTCAAAGGAAAGAGGGAAATGTGGGAACATTTCAGGCGTGAGGTGACTGCCAGGCTGAGGTGCGGGAGGTGAGTTGTGTGTGTGGGTTCACAGAAGGAAAAGCACAATTCACTCCTGCGGCTTCCCACATCCTCGCAGGGTTTGGGAGTGTTCCACCCCATTAATGATTCCCCCCCTGAACTGGAAATTTGTATAAAGTGTGTAACTCACCCCCTTCTGTAGGGCAAACCCTAAGAATCAGGTTTATGGCGTGTACAGTTGTTCCAAACCCATCCTTCCAAAAGAGATCTGCAGCATAGGCCTGAAAAGAAAGGTTTTATAGTGTAAATATTACCAGAACATAGAGATTTTACTTTATATTTCGTTTGAAAGACAAGGTGTTTACATTAGCATTGGGTTTCTGAATGCTTTTCAAACAGAAAAACCCATAACCCAAAGCTCCCAGGCTCGTCCCATTTGAGCTGTGGAACAAAACAGAGGTCACTTTTTTGGGATGCAGCCCTCGTGGCCTGGGGAGAGAGATGGGAACAGTCTGGGACATTTCGTCCCATTTCTGGGACAAACTGGTTGGCAGGCCCATGAGGGATGTGCTGGCCCCACAGGGACACAGTCCCTGCTCCAGCCACTGGCAGGTGACACCAGCCCTGTGACACCGGGACCAAAACCAGCGATTTGGGACAGGTTTTTCCATGCTGCTCTTGCCAATTTTGGGCACGGTGTTGTCTCAGAGTGCCCCAGGGAAGCTGGGTTTGAGGGGAGTTTGATGAGAGCACCTGGCTCCACAGAGGGCCCTGTAGTGTTCAGGGCAATCGAGCTCTGCAGGCTTCACCTCGGCTTCTAGGCAGGAAAATCTGTGAGTTTTCAGGGAATTCATCTGTTTGGAGCTGCCTGCCCACTGGCAGGGAGCAGCTGTGGCAGCAGAGAGGTGCCAGGGCAGTGGTTTGGTTTCGTGCAGGTCCCAGACTGGTTTGGGTTGGATGTGATCTTAAAAATCACCCAGTGCCAGCCCTGCCATGGGCAGAGACACCTCCCACTGTCCCAGGCTGCTCCAAACCCATCCAGCCTGGCCTTGGGCACTGCCAGGGATCCAGGGGCAGCCACAGCTGCTCTGGGCACCCTGTGCCAGGGCCTCCCCACCCTCATACCCAGGAGTTCCTTCCCAATATCCCATTTAATTCCATCCTCTGCCAGTGGGAAGCCATTCCCTGGGTCCTGTCCCTCCATGCCTTGTCCCCAGTCCCTCTCCAGCTCTCCTGGAGCCCCTTTAGGCCCTGCAAGGGGCTCTGAGCTCTCCCTGGAGCCTTCCCTTCTCCAGGTGAGCACCCCCAGCTCTCCCAGCCTTTGTCCAGAGCAGAGGGGCTCCAGCCCTGGAGCATTCCCAGAGGGAAGCAGCACAGCTCTGTTTCCCAGCAGGGCTTTTTCCAAGTCAGACTGAGGCTGGAGAGGGGGCTCAGCCCTCTCTGGCACGGCCCAGCCCTGGCACCCCTGAGCTCAGCAGCACTGGGATCCATCTGGGCAAACAGAAGGATAAATAAAGGAGGCATTAATTAACAAATTTGTGGATGCATGCACAGAAAGGCTTTAGCTCCATTACTGCCACCGACCTTCCCCTTTAGACTTTGTCCTCAGCAACCTCTCCCAAAGGAATCTTCCCCTGGGAATTCGGCAGCCCACACCTGCAGGGTCAAGGTCCCACACCTGCAGGGTCAAGGTCCCACTGACAGAGCGGGAGGGTTTTTCCCCATGGACACTTTCAGGCTTGGGACTTTACGTGGCAGGAGCAGGAAGGAAATTTTTTGCAGCCTTTCTGCTGTTTGTTGCGAACAGCCCCAGTTCTCAGCCAGCTCATGGTGCTCCTCACAGGAGACCTTTCAGAGCAGTTTTCTACTTTACCAATATTTCTGAATAACTACAAAACCTCTCAATAGTGGGAAAAACCACCAAATAATGAGCTTTTCGTTTGGTGTCTGCACTTGTTCTTAAATATCACTGCCCTGTTTAAAGCTGCTTCTGATTTTTGTTGTCATTCAGGATTTCGGTGAAATTAATTTGTCTTCACTCTGCCTTTTCAGGTTTTATCTATTATTTTTTTAAAAAACACACGTGGGAAACTCTGGAAGTTTCTGTTGGAATGCCATCCCTTTTTAGCCAGGCAGAGAAGGGATGAGAAGGGGAGGCTGGAGCCACCCTTCCCATGCTGCTCCCTGAGATTCCTCCAGCAGGAGCATCCCACAAAGAGCATTTTTAAATGGCTGGAGCGCACTGAAAAGGTGGCAGATTTTTAAATGACCTAAGAGAGAGTCAAACATTTTCTCCCTACCCTTTTGTTGTTATCATGTGAAAATATCTTGGTTAAAACCCTTCATTTAGAAGCTTGTCATGACCAAAATACGTCACATCATCCTGTTGTACTTCCCTGGTTAGAAATTATTGTCTCAAAGGTTTCATTTCGCAGCCAGAATTCCTCTGTTCCTTTTTTCCTCACAATTTCCCAAGGAAATTAATCCACGTAGAGCCGGGGAGGTTTTATGATAATCAGGATTATTCCAGTCGGGACTTGAATTCTTCTTTCCCTGCGAGGCAAGGAAAAGATTTGCAGGAATGCGCCCCGCTCCTGCCTGGCTTCCCGTGTCCCTTCGGGAGGGATGATGCTGCTGGCAGTGGTTCTCAGAACCACAAACCCATGGTGGTGACGCTCTTCAAAGGTTCGTGGACGAGCAGGATGTGGTGGAACTCAGCAGGGGCTGCTGAGCTGTTTGGGATATCTCGTTCCTCCCTTGGAAATCCCTGGTTTTCTGGGAATCGCCGTGGATGTGCTGTCCTGCTGCTGGGTTCCTCATCCAGGCAGGAAGGGGTTTTTCACTCCCAAATGTTTTAAGGGTGATGAAATCCCCTGGATGCTGGGATGACACCAAACAAAGGGAGCTGTGTCGTGGTCTGAGGCAGGAATTGAGTCGGGATGCGTCGGGAAGCTCCCAGGGCTGGTGGGAGGAGGGCCCAGGATGTGGGACAACCCCACAGTGACACCCCAGCAGCGAATCAGATATCCCCAGGTCTCACCCCGGACCGTTTCATGAACTCCCTCATGTATAAAATGTTTATAAATATTTGTGGATGAAGATACACAGGTCTATTTTTAAGATTTAAGTTAAATAAGTTAACGAATGGCTGGCCTTTTCTGCCTAAACGTGCAATGAGATATATTATACCTTTAGTCTACGATGGCCTAGGTACTGCTTAGTCTGTGATGAAAACTTTGCTGCTTTCCTACTGTTCTCAGAGAAAAAAAAAATAAAGAAACCTATAAAAGACGTCCAGGTTTGTTGCACAGGGACTACTGCAGCGAAGCTTTGTATTTGACCACTGGTAATATGAATGTGTTGTATTGACTTGTTGAAGATAATCATGAAACAACATATTTTAAATGTTACTTGCCTTATAGATTAGAGTACGACTATGTGGATATCATTTTTGTAAATACTGTTTTTTATAAATGTCTCCCCTCCATCCTCCCCGTCACCCATTTCACCGACTCTCAAATATGCAATTATTTACCATGCAGAGCGTTGTGACAAAGAAATCCCCACGTCGGAACAAAGTTTATTCATTCTCTACATAAGAACCACACGAAATACCCAATTGAGTTGCAATTTAAATGTGATTATTATTTTTTTTTCCCTTGAAAATAAACAAAAAAAGGTAAAACATTTCTTTTTCTCAGTGAGTTTTGCTTCCACGTGCAGGAGCACCCAGAGGAGCGAGCAGAGGGATCGAAGGCTGGCCCAGAAAAGGGTCCCTTGCCCCAAAAAAGGGTCCCTGTCCCAAAACCCATCACTGCTGCTGGAGTTACGTGCAGTGTCCCAGCACGGGAACAGGTTGAGGCTGGCGTGTGGGGACCCGTGAGGATCCACAGGGAGCATGGGGATGGATGGAGCTTGAGGGAATGCATGGGGCTGTGGGGACACGAGGGACCCATGGAGGCCGTGGGGACACGAGGGACCCGTGGAGGCCGTGGGGACACGTCAGGGCTGTAGGGACACGTGGGGTCTGTGTGGATCCACAGGGATCACGGGAATACAGTGTGGGCTGTGGGGACCCATGGGGGCCATAGGGACCCATAGGGGCCACGGGGACATTTGGGGGGGCTGTGGGAACCTGTGAGGCCACGGGGACCTGCGGAGGTCACAGGAACCCTCAGGGGCCAGGAGAACATAAAGGAGCTGTGGGGACATGTGGGGACATGTGGACTCCATGGGGCCATACGGGATCTTTAGGTGTCTGTGGGGACATGTGGGAGCCATGGGGACTGCAGGGACACACAGGGACCTGTGGAAGCCGTAGGGATGGTGTCTGTGGGGACATGTGGGAGCCATGGGGACATGTGGGAGCCATGGGGACTGCAGGGACACACAGGGACCTGTGGAAGCTGTAGGGATGGTGTCTGTGGGGACATGTGGGAGCCATGGGGGCTGCAGGGACACTCGGGGACCTGTGGAAGCTGTAGGGACATGAGGGAGCCGTGGGGACCTCTGGGGACTGTGAAGGAATACAGAAAACTGTGGAAAGCACGGGGACGTGAGGGAGTCAGGGGAACTTGTGGGGACTGTAGGGACACACGGGGAGCTGTGGGGACACCAGGCACTGTGGGAATATGTGGAAGCCATGGGGACACACAGGGAGCTGTGGAAGCCATGGGGACACACAGGGAGCTGGGGAAGCCATGGGGACCTGTGAGGGCTGTGGGGAAACACAGGGACCGGTGAAAACTGTGGGGAACACAAAGCCGTGAGGATGGGAATGCCGGGGGCCGGGAAAGCGGCGGGATGGAGGCGGGGAACGGGAATGCGGCGGGATTAGAGGCGGGGAACGGGAAAGCGGCGGGGGTAGGGGGGGNACGGGAATGCGGCGGGATTAGAGGCGGGGAACGGGAATGCGGCGGGATTAGAGGCGGGGAACGGGAATGCGGCGGGATTAGAGGCGGGCCCCGCTCCGGCGCCGCCGCCCTTCCGCCTCCCCTCCGCAGCTGAGGGCGATGGAGGGCGGCGAAACCCCCGCCGAGCCTGGCTTGGGTGGGTCTCGATTGCCCCTCCAAAAACCCTTCAGCGCGGCAGCTTTTCCCTCATAAACCCGAGCTTTGCCTCCCAGGGCCTGCCAGGCGCTTCCCGGTGGCGGCGGTGGATGAGATCCTGAGGGATGTGGTGGGCAGCGCCCTGAGGGAGCAGCGCTACGAGCCGGGGCCGTGCCGGGAGGCGGCCAGGGACATCGCTGAGGTGGGACGGGGACGGGACATTTGTCCTCCTGCCTCCACGGGATGCCCCAAATATCCCTCCAAAATATCGACAAAGTGTAAGATAAAGGCTGGAGGCGGCTGTCGAGATACGCCAAGGGTTGCTCAGAGGGTGGTACAGGCATATACGAGTTAATGAATAGATTTATGGACTGGTTTGGGTTGGGAGGGACCTTAAAGCCCATTCAGCCTCACCCCTGCCATGAGCAGGGACAGCTTCCACTGTCCCAGGCTGCTCCAAGCCCTGTCCAGCCTGGCCTTGGGCACTGCCAGGGATCCAGGGGCAGCCACAGCTGCTCTGGGAATTCCATTCCAGGGCCTCCCCACCCTCCCAGGGAGCAATTCCTTCCCAATATCCCACCTATCCCTGCCCTCTTGTCAGTTTAATTCCATTCCCCCTTGCCCTGCTAAAGCCCATCCCCATCTCTGAACGTGGACTAACTTTGCTTTTCTCCACAGGTTGTTAAGGCGCGGGTCAAAGAGCTGGAGGTGCCCAGGTACAAGATCGTGGTGGTGACACACGTTGGGCAGCTGGGCCAGCAGAGCCTGCAGATCGGGAGCAGGTGCCTCTGGGATCCTGGGACTGACACATTTTCCTCCTATGTGTTCAAGAACACCTCGCTGTTTGCCGTGGCAAATGTCTATGGTGTGTATTTTGAGTAGGGAGGCAGGCGAGTTTAACAGCAGGAGAAAGGAATATTCAGCCTAACTCGTCCTGTCTCTGTCGTTGAAAACATCTGTGAAGGACCAAGGTGCTCTCACCTGGTTTGAAATGAGAGCCTTGGGGTGAATGTTTTAAGGGTATCTCCCAGAGTTTTCTCTGGGAAGTGGTTCTCTATGAGACAGTTTTGCACCTGATTGCTGCTTTCAGAACTTAGCCTGTAGGGGAAATCTTTTCAGAATATTCCCTGTAAGTAGTGTTTTCCCTGTTCTCCTCCAGGAAACATTACTAGGAGCATCTGGATTAGGAAATACACCACGGGTTTTGCCTGCCTGGTTTTGGGGCTGGTGCTGATGGTCCCAAGTCTCTCCTGGTGCAGCCGTTCCCCACTGAGGTGGGGTCTGGCTGACCTTGCTCTCAATCTGAAACCAGACTTTTTGCTACACCTATTTCCCAGCTGAAACCTGCTGATAGATTTTCCTGAGTCAGAGAACAAACCCATTGTAAATTGCTTATTTTACTACATTTTAGGTGCCAAGCTGAAACCAGAACAGTAGTTAGTTGGGAAGAAATACTTCCTGTACTCACGACTAGAAGTTTAATCCTCTGTAAACACTGTGACATGCAGACAACCTGAAGCCACTTGCTGGTGTGCACTGTGACATTTAACACCCAGAAGGGTAAAGCCACAATTAAAAGAACACAACTGAACCGAGCGTGGTTTATGTCATGATTATTTTAATCCCGGGAGGCCATGACACCGAGCTGCTGCATTTCAGCACAGGGAGCTGATCTCCCTCCTGCTGCAGCCCACGTTGCAGCAGGATGTGGCGAGCAGCTCGGCTGCCTCACGTTTGTTTAGCACAGAAACTCTGCCGGTGTCTTGCACGTCTCGCTCAGCTTTGACGTCCTGGGGCTCTTCGCCGTGGATCCCCGGCCTCTGCCCCGCCTGTGACGAGAAGTCGGCGTCACCCTCGTCCTCGTGTGGGAAACGCTGGGGGTTTTCACTCTCTGCCGCAGGAAAACAAGAAGCTGAAAGTTACAAGTCATGGAGGGATGAGTCATTCACGCTTTTTGTGTTTACTAGAAAGACAGACCAACCTACAGCCAGGGAGCTGAGCGTTACCCTCTGGTACGAGCACCGCATCACAGACTCCTCGCCGAGAGCTGCTGTGTGAGGAACAGTCTGTGCTCAGCACGGTAAAACCCAGCGGTTCAGGGGTTTAGAGTGAAGAGTGCCTCGTGTTGCCTCGAGTCCTACACTGCTACATTTGCTTCTCCAGCAGAAACTGTGATTTGATGTGCCAGAGGCTCTTGACCAGCACGTTGAGCTGGACCTGTGGGTTTCCTGAAATGCGGGTGCTGCATTAAGGCATCATCTCCCCCAAAGTTCTGGGTGTTCCCCCAGAAATTACACTCCCAATTCAGCTGCAGTTGGAACACCTCAGCACAGCTGGGCCTTGTGCAGTCTGTAAAGGTGTAGTATTCACTTTTTAGAAGCGAGGTTCTTCAGCACACTTTAGGGAGGGGGTTGCCTGTGTGACCAATTTTGTGTTTGTTTAAAGCTGCTGCTACAAGAGAATTTTCCCCAAATGCAGGTGTAGGAAGTGCAGAAAGCCTCTGTTCCTGTCATCTGCCTTGGTTATTTTCTTGTTCTCTGTTTGTTTTAATCTGTCAGAGTGCAAATTTCTAGCAGTGCGTGTAATGGTTGAATTTTCTGACAACGAAATCAAAATTTTCTGAGTATCAAAAAATGTGCCAACAAGTATAAATATACACAAGAACACGTGAAGGTACTTAAATTGCAGAGTAAATATTCAGCATGTTTTAGCAATAATATTTTTAAGTTGTAATAAAGTTTCTGGTTTCTAGTGGGGAGAGTGAGGACCGCAGTAAGACACTTGCACCGACTTCAGCGAAACTTGTCACTGTCACTCGAAATGGGATGGCAGAGAGATTTTCAGTGCTAGCCTTGGCTTGAATCCTGTTCCTCAGGTGAGCTTGGAAAACCTTGGTCTCAATGATTTTTCTTTAGCAAAACGGCCCGGGAAGCTGAGGCAGACCAGCTGCACACGGAGGGAACGCGAGGAACTGCAGCTCTTCGCTGGCTGTCCCCCAGCACAGCCCGTGCTGGAGCTGCACGGAATGAGGGGAGCAGGGGATTGCTGCTTCCCAGTCCCCTCAGATCCCCTGGGATCCCCTGGGATCCCCTGGGATGTTTCATTGGTACTCACCCCACAGGTGGTGGTGGTGCTCAGGGAGGTGCCTCTTCCAGCGCGAGCCGCCGCAGGTGAACACCACGGCTCTGATGAAGTCTCTCCCGCAGAGCCTCACCGTGTTCCCTTCCCCTTTCCCTTCCCGTGCCAGGAGCAGGAGAACGAGGCAAGCCAGTGCCAGCACCGTGCCCCTCATGCTGCCAACGTGGTGCTTCCCAGCTGGGTATGGGCAGGGCAGAAAGGAGTGAGTGGGGAATTCTGCTGGAACCTTCCCGTTTTATACGGATGGTCCATCCACTCCACCGAGTAACAGCTCATTCTGAGGGTGGCTTAATGTTTGCTGAAAACAAATAAACTGCTTGTTTCTGGTCATGTTTGAAGTGCTTTGGGATCTCAGTCAGGTGTTAAAAGATTTCTTGAGTCTACGTAGCTGCAGTAAACTCAGGGGAACACCTGAGGTGTAACGCGTTTATGGGGTACGGCTCAGGTGGCTGCAGTTAATGTGTGTTCTGCCAGAACTAAAGGGTGTTTATGACATGGTTTGGGCTTAATGGGTTTGGTGTCTGTGTTCCCCACGCACAGCCTCATGCCCAGTGCTCGCTGGGGTCTTTGTGTTGGTGATCCCAAAGAAAAAGGGAGTTAACTCCTTCCCACGTTGTGTGCACCTCCTCATTCCCCCACCTCGTTCGCTGGGGACTCTGGATGCCTGGGGGGAAACGCTGCCAGTGCCAGGCACTGCTGAGAAAATCCCCTGCAGAGGGGGTTTGTGGCACGTAGAGATTCCCAGTGTGGCAGGTGGCAGGATGTGATCCTGCAGCACATGGAGCTGTCACTGCTCCAGGAGCAGAGGTTGGTTCCGAGTTACTGGTCCCTAATGTCGTTGGTTTCGGTGTCTTTTAAGTTTCCATAAAAAATCCTTGCAGTACAATGCCTTTAGGAGGAAATTTCTCGGTTACGTGGTCAGAAATTCCATGTTTAAGGACAAAATGCACGAGGAACTTTGGAGATCTTGAGCCCTTCCTAGCACCACGAGGGTTTTGCAGCACCATAACGTTACAGTTAATTAATTTTCACTGCGTGCAGGGTGGGTGATGATGTGTTACAGCCCTGACAGAAAGCTTGTTTTTTAGCAGTAAGCAAACAGTCCTGGGCATGGATGGAAAATACAGGGTGTATTTTGGTCAGATTTATAATAATGATTAACAAATGATTCACCTTAATGAGTGTCTTTCCCTGAAACACACCAAGATGAATTTTATGTCAGGGGGAAGTTTGCACGTCCCCTGTCAGATGTGCTGCACGCAGAAGGAAGTGGATGTTAATGCATCACAAATGATCCTTAATTCAGGGATGTGTTTGAGTGTGGGGTGTTTATTGTCAGGATAATGAGAGAGGCTGGATGTTCTGGATCTATAAAATACACGTTTCCATACGTAATGTGTTCGGCAGCAGGGCTGCAACTTGTGCTTAATCACTGCTCTGGAGATGCTCCCTGTTTCCTGTGGGCAGGAAGTTCCTGAAAATTCTCCAGCTGGGTGGTTTTTTTCTGTTTCTTCTGCTTTGCCCCCAAAAAAGCCAGCCTGGGCAGCCAAACACTGCCTGCTTCCAATCCAAGGAGAAAAGACCTTGGAGGAAAAACAGAAAGGGATAAAGGCCCAGGGAGAAAAGACTACGGAGACCTCTCCATGATCAGTATTCCAGAGAAGGCTGTCCATGTATGAGCACTGACTGTGCAGTGAGGAGACTTCCAGGGGGAAATTCAGGGCGTTTGAAAGAAGTTTCTAAGCAGTGTGGCTTCAAAGAGAAATTTTAATGATTAAAAAAGGACAACCAGTTTGTGTTCATACTGCAGCAAGTCTTTCCTGCTGTTTCCCAAAGGAGAAGGGATATCAGCCACTGTTAAACAGCTCCAGCAGGAGCAACGATGTCACGCAAGGAACCAACCTGGAAAACAAGAGGGAAAAGAGCTGGTTCTTCCTTGGAATTCTGTGAGTGCTGTGCTTACCTCTCGTGGAAAACACCACTTGTTGGCAGGCCAGGTTGGGTTGCCTTTGTGCTGTCATATTTGGCAGCACGCAAACATTGTTTGGAAAGGAAATGAATTTCCAGTGGTGTGGGAGCAGAAGAGCAGGACCTGCCTCACTTTTAGCCTGGTGCTGGAACTGTGATCCCACCCATTCTGATATTCCCTCGTTGGGTGTTGCCCAGAACCCCCTCACTGGGGAATGAGGCCCAGGGCAGCCCTGGCCCTCAGCACAGCCCTACCTTGGTGCTGGGGGCGGCCAGGCTGTGCAGCTGCCACACTCCCACCTGCCCACAGCTGTCCCCCAGCAGCAGGCACTCGGCGTTCTCGGCGAAGAGGATGGAGGTGAGGTTCCCTTCGGGGCTGGCAGCGCAGGAGAGCACGGGGTTGAAGCTGCAACCCAAGAGTGAGTGGGTATCAGGCATTTACCAGCTGAAAAGCTGCACGTTTCACTCTCTGTGTTCTGGGTTATCTCAAAAACTCGGGAGTGAGGCAGTGTTTGGTTCAGGCTCTGCCAGAACAAAAATCCCAGCTGCTGTTAACTAAGATATCCTGCTTGCCTAAAATCTGTCCTAACCTGGAGAGTGGTGGTTAATATTTTCATTATGTGAATAATCTGCATTATGTGGCAGGGCTCTGGATCCACCAGGGCTTCACACAAAATCCAGAGCAGCTGGACAAGGCCACAGGTAACTGAGTCATCTCAACTTCAGACCATCCAATCTTTACAAAAGCAGCTCAGTTTTGTTACTTTTCCTTCTAACTCTGCCATGATTTCTGCAGAAAAAGGGCAGTTTTTAATCAGCTCCACGAGGCATCCAGCTCCTTCACTCCTAACCCCAAATGTCTGGTGGCTACCATCTGAGTATTTCAAAATGCAATAGTTTGAGCAAGCAAAGTGTGGAGCTGTAACGATCTGATAAAAACACTGACGAGGTAACAATGTGTGCCAATTAAATTTCAGAATCTTCTCTGAGAAAAGTCATTACTCACATGCTGACGCTCAGATCCCAAATCTCCACCCTCCTTTCGTTGACTGCTGCGAAGATGAGGGCTGATTTTGGAGCCCACTTGATGTCGTGAACAAAAGCTGTGACAGAAGTGAACTTTAAAAGAGGAGTGTAGGAATCCCGGTGCCACAGAAGGATGCTCCAGTCTGCAGAGCAGCTGAGGAACATGTCCGTGCTGGAGGGATTCCAGGTGACTTTGTACACGGGACCCTGTTGGGAGAGAAACGAAACGGAACCTGGTGTTGCTGCAGAGCTGCAGAATCTCTTCTAGAGCCACCCAGCCTCTCTCCCAGAGGTGAGATTATTTAACTGTACAGGCCAGTCAGATTTCTGATTGCTTTCTTAAACTAAAACCAGAACTAAAGCTTTAAACCAGTTTATAGTACCAGTTATTTGAAAAAAATCCTTTTAGTGTGGAAAGTAATCCTGTAAGACTGTGATGCTTTCTGCTCTGGGAATTCGTTCCTAATATGAGAGAAGAAATTCAGGTTTCTGGTTTTGCAGATGTTATGTTTACTAAATGTAAGCAAAGAAACTTCTGCATTTTTGAATTGAATGGAACAGTTCCTGCTGTCCTTGTTTGCAGTGTGTCACTCACCTTATGGCCTCTGTATGTCCCCAGAATCTGCTCCTTGCCTGAGCAAGAGCAGCAGTGGATGTGGCCCTCTTCTGTTCCAGCAAGAAAAACATCAGTATCCTGAAAGAAAGGGAAAAGTCGCCCGGGTTGGATGAATTTGTCACTCAGGTGGAAATCATGCAGGGCTGGATGAGTTCAGAGAGCCAAGGAGGAGCCCCTGTGAGTGGTGGGTCACACACACAGGAGTGGGGCCGGAACGTTGCACATTTGCTGGGTGTGTTCTCCAACAATGCACAGCTTATCCTGGGGCTTTTGACTCCTGACAATGTTGGATTTTCAGCAATCCATGTGGAAAATGCAGGAATTCTTCACGTGCTCTGTGGAGGAAGTATTCAGCTGGATGAAGAGAAGCACAGCTGAGTCCTGGACTCGGGAGGTGTTGAACAAATTCTCTCGGCCTTGGCCAACACGCAGAGGGAAAGTGTCCTGAGGCCTGCCCAAGGATATGTGAGTAACGTGGCTGGGGGGACAGGGCTCGTTTCACCATTTCACCCATTTGGGGTGAATCTTAGTAGCTAGGAAGCCATTTATTTCAAAATTAATATGCTTGAAATACCAGTGCCAAGTCCCTGGCTAGTTCCCATTAAAGCAGCTCCAGTTGAGCATCCCAACCTCTGCTGCACAGTTCTTCTGTGTAATACTTCAGCCAGGATGGGCTTTCTGAGCCTACCTCTGGATGGAAGTCAAAGCACAATCCAGCTGCCTGTTGGGATATGGGAGCTTCACTTTTTCTTTCTTTCTCCCCTGGAAATTTTTTCTTCCCACTTCCCGTTCGCTTGATTTTCATCAGATCTGCACAAAGAGCGGGAGGTGGTGTCAAACTGCTGTGAGGAACTCGTGCTGCTTTGGGATGCCCAGCAGCACTGAAATGTTTTGTGGGACAACTGGTGCAAAAAACATCAGCTGAAATGAAAGAGAGCAGCTTCAGGGGCTCACCAAAGCAATCCAGCCTTTGCTGTAGGAACCACTGGGTCATTCGCCCGTCTCCCGAGATACAAACCAGCCTCTCTTTTCTGTCACCTCCCGTTGCACCTCTGTCCTGTTCCACCCACCTCAGCTGCCACACAGGACCTGTGTGTTTATTTAGGGATGCACTGGGACAAAAAAAAAAAATGCATGTGGTAAATCCCATATGAGCAAAGGCAAAGTAATATATTTAAAAAATAATTAAGCTTCCACTGTGTAATGAGTGTTAAGTCTTACAACAGAAATGTTTAGCTTTTCTTTTAAAAAATGGCCTGAACGTTGGTTGTTTTCTCCAGGGAAATGTTTCCTTTATTAAACATGTTTGATAATCACTTTCAGGGCACTGTTTATGTGCTGCCACCTTTCAGTAACACCTGCACCATGAAATCAGTCTGCACCTTGTAGGAGAGTGCCCAAGGCCTGGGGAGCTGCCCTTAGGGCAAGTGTTTCCCTCATCACCATCCCATCCCCTCTCTCATTTTCTTCTTCATTCCTGCTCACCCCTCACTTATTCTGATGTTCTCTCCATTTTTGGCAAGTGGAACCAGAGAGAAAGCACCAAAAGCTCCCTCTGGTCTCCCATAAGGATTTATTATCCAGGGTTGGATTGTCCTACTTAGGACACGGAGTAGAAATTACAGGTGGGGGCAACTCGCTGCAATTCCTTAAAAAGCGAGGGAATGGGACCCCTTTGCTGCCCCTTTCCAAGGTTTGCTTGCCCAGAGGTGCCCCAGGTGGGAGGAGCTGGGAGCCCCCAGGCTGACCTGCTGTCCAGCAGCGCGGCGGCGTTCCGGCTCCGGACGTCGTAGATGGCCACACGTCCATCGGCCATCCCGACCGCCAGGAGATGGGGGCAAGCCAGGGAAAAATCCACAGCAGTGACACCGTGCTCACAGCGGAAAATGCGCTCTGGCCACTGCCCAGGAGAGAAACACAACCGAGGTGTGAGGTGGGTTATTGTTTACCTCTCTCTTCTCAACACTGGGCACTAAATTTCTGCTGGGAAACTCAAGGGGATGGTGGCCACAGTGACCCGAAATTATTCTCTGTTCTGACTGGCTCCCTGTGATTCTTGCTGCAACTGATAAAGATTAGGAAAAAGATAAAGATTGTGCAGAAATATGACACTGGAAAATAAGTTGGGTGGGGCTACTCCAAAGCAAATAAATACCTAAAAAGGTCAGTGGTGACAGCAGGGAATCATGAGAGTATTTGAGGTGCTAAAGATGCATCAAAAGTTTGACTCTGCCTGGTTTAAATTAGTCTAATACAGGTTTGGCCTAGTCTAATACAGTACAGTTTTGGTATAGTTTGGTACAGTTTTGTATTGGTCTAATACAGAGAAGTTTGTAGAATAAATCAAACTGAAGTGTTGTAATTTATGGCAATCAGAGGGGTTTTTACTGAAATACTTTGTAACTAAGATTTCCAAATAGTTTTTAAAATGGCTGGTTTCCATAGGATCCCTTTTCAGATGGATCTGCAGAGGTGTAAACGTTACATCTACGAGATTTCCTCTCTTTTTGACAGCGTTGTGAGAAGTTAGATTAGGTAATTGCAGTTAAAAAGGGAAACAAAGCAGAAATTGTGCAGAGAAAAGCACTTTGCAGAAAAAGCAAACAAAGGGGCTCGTTACCATGGGGTTCTTCAGTGACCAACAGCAAGCCAGGCCTTCCCTCTGATCCTGAGGAACAAACCCTCCGTAACCAACTGCTAAGAGATCCTGCAAGCACAGAGCAACAGGAATAGCTCAGCTCAGCCTGAAGCTCAGCAGGGTATTTCCAAAGGCACCTTTGTGTCAACAGTGGCTCTCGAGGCAAAGTCTGGAGTAACAAAGCTCTTGTCCTATGCAGGGAGAACCACACAGGATCTACCTTGTGCTATAATCATCATTTAATGGGCATTATTTAATGGGGTACATGAGAACACTTCTCGTTTTCTCTCTCGGGGTTAGCTGTAAAAGGAGCTTCAGAGAGCACCTCAAACTCCTGGCTTTTAGCTTTCCACAGTCCAGTGAATTCCCTTCATTCCTTTCCATAGCAGAAGTAAAAACCAGCAGCAAGTCTTTAGCCTTCAGCTCCATCCATTTTTCTTTCCCTGCACTCAACAAGCAGTTTGTGAAACTCACACTTTAAAAGTAGCTGTTTGCTTGCCCTGCGTTCTAAAACTGAAGTCTCTAAATGTGTCCAACTTTTTAATATCTGGAGATCTGGTGTAGTAAAAGTAAGAAATGGTCTTTATTTTCTTCTTTTCCCTCCCCGGGTTTCTGTTTCTCATCCTCAGCTGCCTTTTTACCTTTCTTCCTTTCATTATTTTTGTTTGTGAGTGCTGTTGGGAAAACTGAGCTTTACACGACCAGATTAAGGAAGTTTTGGCTTCTGTGCTGTTATTGTGCATCTTATCCTTAAATTTTGAGGAATGCTGCTTTTTTTGGGAGGTTACTGTTAGAGACAAAGGTGTGACGTCTAAACTATCAGAAATAAACTCCACCAATGATAATAAAGTTTAGCAGCAGGGGTTAAATTTCAATTTTAGAACAGAGCAAGCCTATTAACATTGCTGTTCAGGGTAAACTGGAGCAATCAATTAAATTCTGGGCCAATTAAAGCTGTGCTGATCCACGTGTAGGGAAAACCTAGAGCAGCCTGTGGATTAAGGCAGCAAGAGTGAGGGGTTGGATCCATCTCCCTGAGATCCCTCCCAGCAAAGCACACCTAAACCAGGAGTTTATTCCCACCACCAGTTGCTTGTCCCAGTTTGTGCCCAGCTCAGGGATGGTTTGTTAACTCACGGGGTTGGCTTTGTTCCAAGCCATGCTGCTCACGCTGTGACCACGGGTTAAATCGCACTTGTACGACCACAGCTGCTCCAGGCTGGGAGCTGCAGCTTCTGCTGGGCTTTGACTTAGATCTGACAGAATTGATGGTCTAAAGGATGCTGCCTTCTGCTTTTCCTCGTCCTTCTTTTCCTCCTCATCCTCCTCCTCTTCCATGTCAGTGTCTGAGGTAACATCAGGTTCTAGAACGAACAGATGTGGCGGAGTCTGAGTAGAAACATTTCACTGATCTCACTCCAGACATTCACACCAGAAGAAAAATTTGCCCTTTCAGCAAATATTTTGCAGGGGAGAATAAAAGAAGTGAAGATTCGAGGAATGAAGACATCCTAACTTCTAAAACTGGGACTAAAATTGTCTGGGGACAGAGCAGACAGCTGGATTGGGCTGCAGTGTGCTGCAGGTGTTTAACGAGTGGGTTTAGCTACCCAGCAAAATGTGAGGAATTCCTGTGGAAAGGGAGGAATTTCTGGCTGGAAAGAGGGCCCTGATCAAGGAACAAACCTGTAAGGACGGGAATCTGCCGATAAACTGCAAGCTTGGGTTGAAAAATATTCTCCATGAGAATCCTCTCCATGACAACTAAATCCTGCTTCAGGTTTTCGGATGTTAAGATGGCTTCTGAATGGCGTTCCCTCTCCTCGTGGCTCCTGGCAGGAACAGCACTTTCTGGAATGATTATGGAAGAAGTTGAATCACAGAGTCATGGGACATTCCCAGTTGGAATGGATCCGTAAGGATCATGGGGTCCAACAGGCCCCTGCTGCCTGAGAAGAGATAAATGGGATATAAATGCTTTGAACATGAGAAAACTTCACACAGAAAAATCAAGGGATAACAATTCTCCTCCACCTGCAAAAAGCAGAGAATTCAAACAAAAAATACTTTCACCACGAATTTTTTCTTGCTTTCATTTTGTTTTCTTTCATGGCTCAGATGCTCCTGGAATTTTTCCCAAATGGTTTTTTGCTTCTGCTTTTTAAAGTGAGCACCAGCAGACCTCGTTCCTGAGTATTTATCTTTATTGAAGATAATTTCTGATGAGAAATTACCTGTCCAAGATTCTTTAGCAAACTCTCTTGCAGCTTCCAGGCAGGCCAAACATGGTTTTCAGCAAGTTTTCCCCACAAATCACAGGGCTGTGCCTGGTTTAGGAGGGTGAAAACAGGGCAGGAATGTAAAATGTTACCTCTGGCAGAAGGGACAGCCCCAGCCCGACCGTGCTCTTCAGTTGTGGGAGATTTGCTGCTCTCCTCTGTCGTGTCTGTGGGTCCTTCTGTTTCTGTGGGTTCTGTTTCTGAGGCCTTCAGTGAAGTGTCAAAGTCCCAGGAAGTCACCATCATCCCTGGCAATGAATTTCCCTGTCACACAGGTCTCTTATTGCAAGGGGCTTCCTACAGCCCAGCAAAGCTTTGCTGTGTGCTCTGCACCCCAGCTGCTGGGCTGGGGGGCTTTGGAACCAGCTCTGGTTCCAAATATGTTGATATTTGAACTGATATTTTTGATTTCATGTTTTAATTTCATCTTTTAATTGCTATATTTTACAAATTTCCAGAAAAGATTGCCCATGCTTAATACAAGTCATTAAAGCAGATAAAATTCTCTAAAGCTCCTCCTGTTCTACGATTGCTGCAGCTCCACCTGGGGTTTTTTAGGGTGTGATTGCCCTTGAGCAGGGCCAGCTCCCACCCAAACCTAGCCTTGATGTGCTCAGGGGTTGGAATGAGCCCTGCTGATGCTCAAGGCACACACAAAAAAAGTGGCAGATATCTTTTCATAACAGATTATGATCTACTTTTGGGGTTGATTCCCTCATTTTACATCCATTAACAAACACAAAAGGTTTGGAACAGCATTGCCCAGAATTTTTTTGGCCTCTTCCACACAAAAATGTCCCTGGTGAGGCAAAGCTCACCCCGTGCACATCTCAGAGATTCCTCTACAGTGGTTTTTGGAGCACTGAGGTTGTACATCCTGTAAAACCGAGCCTGCCGAGATGTTCTGTGTTCCCCGAGGTTTTAAATCCCTACCTGAGGTTCTCTTCTTTGCCTTGTGGCAAACAGAAACAGAAACCTGAAAAGTTAAGGGGGCAAAAAAGGGAACTGTGTCCTTTGCTATTTCAAGGGAAGAGCTGAGGATTAGCTGGGCAGTGCTGAGGCAGCCAGGGCACAGCAGCTCTCTGGTGGTGTCAATAAAAATTTTATTGCAATGATTCAGTGATTCAGCACCAAAATCAAGATTTAGGAGGAGCAGAAAAGGCCACCACAAACCACACTGTCCTGTCTGAACTTAAAGCCCTGGAAGTGAAAGCTGAGGAAACATCTCCTGCTTAGAGATGGAAGTAAAAAAATCCCTTTTGTCAGTGTCCTGCCCAGGTTTACCTTTCTCTGCCGTGGTGATTGTCTCACATTGCACCTCCTTGGTTTTGGCAGCTCCAGAGATGGTTTGCACCATTTTGTCTTCAAAGTACTCACTGCCAATTTTAGCGTTGCAAATCTCCACGTAAATCTTATTCCTCTCCCTGGAAAACAAAGAGAACACTGGGTGGTCCCTCCCTGGAAAAATTTTGCCTGGAATTCTCAGTGTCTTTAACCAGGAGCTGATCAGGAGAGGCCATTCCATGGCTTCAATTTCCTGCTTTTCGGATTGCTGGATGTTATTTCAGTCTCTGTATCATCCAGCAGCTCTTCCTGATCTTTGTGATGCTGCTCTGAAACAGGAAGGGCCTGTGGAGAGCAGAACCCCAAACCAGCACAAATCCCTGCTCCAGCTGCCTGTGAGCTTTGGGGGAACTCAGAGTTCAGAGCTCTCCTCACTCGGGAGGGGAAGGCAGAAAGGAAACTTCTCCTTTTCCATTTCAGCATTTCCACCCCAGTGATGGGAGTTCAGGGAGGACCAAGGGGAGCTGCCTGCTACGTTTAACTCTCCTTAATTAATAAATAATTAGAAGCTACACACAAGAATCAAATCAGCAGTTTGGGATTTCTTACTGTTTTCATGAAAATCAAATTCTCGCCCTCCTCCATCCCTGGATTTTCCGAACCTGCCATCATTTTTCAGTGGGAGGGAGTGAGAATTTCATCGAGAACGTGGAGCTGTAAGAAATGGAGGCTCATCCAAGAGGCTTTGCAGGCAGAGAAACGGGTGCCAGCTGACTTACAGAACTCTCCCAGCTTCCTCTGCCTCCGTGGACACCACGGCAGTCGGCAGATCCAACATCCAGAGCGTGTCTGTCTCCGACAGGTAAAGATCCACCCTCTGCTCCAGCTCTGCTTCTGTCAGGGCTGCTTCTGCACCTGCAGAACCAGGGGAACAAACAAGACCTCTTCTGCTCTAAATTAACAGAAGGCAAATGGATTCTCTAAGTGCTCAGGGGCTCATAAATCCCAGGACAGTTTAAATTTGTAATTATTTGGGTGTGTTCTTTACCAGACGAGCTCAAAGTTGGGTCTTGTTGAGGTTCTGTTTCATCTAAAGCAAACTTGGTTGTTGATAAGTTGGATATCCAAGTGCTGCTTCCAGGTGTCCTTCAGGGACAAGAAACAAGCAGAAATTGTCACAAAAAACTTTAAAAAGTGTTTATCTTCAAGAGATCCTTTGTATTTTTAAGTCATTTTTCATGTATATTTGCTCCTGGTTGATATCCCAGCCCCTGGGATTATCCTTTGGAACAGCCAGTCTGGGAAAAATGGCCAGAAAAAAGCAATCTCTTAATGTCAGAAATCGATATTTACAATTCTAATTATAAACTGTAAATAATTACAATTATTTCTTGCACTGTGATAATGCAGTGCCTCGGGATTTTTCATTTAAAACACCAAGAATTATTTACCTTCTTTGCATGACTTTAGAGAGTTTGTCAGCCCAAAGTCCACTGACTTTGTTTTTTCCCTCTGTGCTGGATTTTGTAAATCAAAGTATGGAGCGAAACATTAATTTAGGAGTTTTAACTCCCAATTTTTTGTTTGAGAGAATTTTCGCAGCTGGGTGCACATAATCACACAGATTGCTTAAATATTATTAAACCAGAGAATTCTTATTATGTTAACAACATTTTGATAGGAGAATTGATGTTTTCAATGTTTTAATTTGATCTTTTAATGGCTATCTTTTACAATTTCGCATAAAAGGTTGGCTGCACTTAATAAACATCACTAAAACAGGTAAAATGCTTTAAAATGAAGCTTTTCTTGCCTGGCTGCAGCAGCATTTGGGTCTGGCTGGAAGAGGGGCTGGGGTGTCACGTTCTTCCCTTCATCATCGAAAACCTGCAGAAACATTTGAACAATCGGGGTAATTCCCCTCTGTTCCCAACCCAAGCAGCAGGGAGGGCTCTTGGCAGGGATTTGCATTCCTGCCTTCCTGAGGGGATCAGCTCCACTTTGCTGGGATTCCTTGGGAAAATCCCCATTCCCCTCATCGTCAGGCCCACCTCTCCTGCTTCTCCCTGTGGCTTTTCCAGCTCATTAATTCCATAATGGCCACCAAGGGTGAATGATTGATTCTGACTATTCCAGTCCAATTAACAGCGCAGCCAAATAAACGAGGGAAACAATTACACATCTTCTTTAATGCCAGTGTTTAAAGTATTTCAGTGTGGTGTTTAAATGACTCCCAGCTTCCGTTTGGGGAATATTCTGGGTTTTAGGTGAAGACAGGGAGGTGCTACAGTGACAAATTTCAGATTAGAAGTGTTAATCACTGTGCAGCTCTGGCTGCCCCATCCCTGGAAGTGCCCAAGGCCAGCCTGGAGCACCCTGGGATGGTGGGAGCCGTCCCTGCCCATGGCCCTGGGATGAGCTTTGAGGTGCAACCCAACCACCCCAGGGTTCCGTGGTTCTCCCTGCGGGTGGGTTTTGGGCTCTTCCCACCTTTCCCCAGGGTGCTCATGGATCATCTCACCTGCACAGGACCCTGGCTGCCCACCAGGGTCCCCCTGCGCGAGGCTTTTCCCGCGGAGGCCGTGGAAGTTCTCCGGGAATTCGGGGCCTTGGCGCCGGTGCTGCCTCGGCGGTGGGGGGCACATCCCGATCCCGGTCCCGATCCCGCTCCCGGCCCTGTCCCGGCCCTGGAATCACCCACAGGGACCCTCGGGAACCGGGAGAACCAACACCCAGCCCGGGCCTGGCCCCAGGCCCTGTCCCGGCCCTGGAATCACCCACAGGGACCCTCGGGAACCGGGACAACCAACACCCAGCCCGGGCCTGGCCCCGGCTCTCGGGGCTTTAAAGGGCTCCAGGAGAAAGGGAAGGGCTGCGTTAAATGGGCCCGATGGGGCTGGGGGAGATCAGGGGCAGCACTGGAAGGGTTTCCATGGTCCCAAAGCCATTTTGAACCCCCCACAACCGGCCCAGCCCCGCTGGGAGATCAGGGGCAGCACTGGAAGGGTTTCCATGGTCCCAATGCCATTTTGAACCCCCCACAACCGGCCCGGCCCTGCTGGGAGATCAGGGGCAGCACTGGAAGGGTTTCCATGGTCCCAAAGCCATTTTGAACCCCCCACAACCGGCCCAGCCCCGCCGGGGAGCGGCCGTGGGGCCTCTGCAGGGAGGGTGCCCGGGGAGGTGACTCAATGCTCTTAACTGGTGTAATATTTACAATATTTTATAATATTTACAAATATTTACAATAATTTATTGTAATATTTATAAATATTTACAATAATTTATTGTAATATTTATA